>RJVU01051519.1:2289255-2367945 GCA_003731715.1 Anabarilius grahami | reverse complement strand
TCTAGGTGGCACTGTTGTTCTGTATGGCACATTCTGGCTATGGGCCAACATGCAGTGTCTGTAATGCATAGGGAAGAAATGGGGGCAGTTACTTGTTCTCTCTCTCTCTCATTCACTCTCTCTCTATCTCTCGCTCACTTTTTGTCTCTCGCTGTCTCCTTGTCTTTCCCTTGCCCTTTTGTCTGTGTGTGTATGTGTGTGCGTGTATGGGAGCATCTCTCTCAGTAAACAGCTCATGTCTAATGATGGACTGAATACACAACAGATTGGTTATGGCTGTTAGAGATGTATAAGATAAGGTCTGACCGTTATAGAGCAAACACATACACGCTTGTTTACTTAGCTATCTAAAAAAAACCTTCTGTTTTTTTAAGGCTAATTATGATGCTAATTATTACTACAGACTACCCCAAAACTTACCCATACACCTTAAACCAAGCATTTTGTGTTTTTAAAATATATATATATGAATGTTAATCCATTCAAGGACAATATACGCTAATATCTGGGGACATGACAATTCTTCTGTGTTTGTAGAATTTTTCTTGAAAAAACAAAACAAAACTTTATTTTTCAGTTTTCAGTTTATTCATGGATGTTTTTGTTTGTTTGTTTGTTTGTTTTTTCAAATTGAAGACATAAGTTAACATCTGGGGACAATTTTATGTTTTTATTTATTTATTTATTTTTTAACCCCTTTTTAAATTATTCATAAATTTAGAATTATTATTAGTTTATTTATGGCTGGTTTAATTGAGGGCAGAATAAGCTCACCTCTGGGGACAATTCTGTGTTTTTAAAGTAAAAAAAAAATACTGCATTTATGAATTATGAGTTTTTAAGTTCAATCATGAATGTTTTTCTAATTCAGAACAAGATAGGCTAACTTCTGGGGACAATGTTATAATGTTATGCCCAAAGACCAACATGTTCATAAACTATATATATATATATATATACTGTCTCTGCATGAGGACCAATCATAGACTGTTGGTTGGTATTGTTTTTATTTGTTAATTTTGACAAAGTTAACAAAAGGTTATTAATAATTACTACAGACTAAGCCTGTCCCAAAACATTGTTTTTTGTTTCGTTTTGTTTTTTGTGTGAATCACTTTTCCTATTGAGGACATTCCCTGGAAGTCCCCAATGGAAAGATTTGTCAGATTCAGCTCACTTCAGGGGATAATTTTGTCCACAAAGTGTAGCTAAAGTAAACACACAACTCTGCATATTCCAGATTGATTGTGTGGAGGATTTATAATTTCCTTCAGCGTGAAAGTTGTACAAACTAAAGCTTGTCTAATATTGTTTTCCGGGCGGATGGGAGTCTGGGTGATGGAGGCGTCTGTGTTGGCTTGCTCTTGTGAGGGCGGTCCAGATCACAAACATGCTTCGGAGCAGGCCACACAGGATATGACCCTCCTATAGTTTACAGTGCAACTCAGTGCATCCCATTCCCCTTCCAAATAAGAGAATCAAACTGAATTAAGTATTTTAAGAGGTTTTTCAATCAGATTTTGGATATGCAAGGCAATTCATTGCATTCTCTTTCCTTCCCCCATCTTAGATTTGCATTGTAGGGAGCAAGAAAGGAGAACACCAATGTAGAACGACAGATTACATAATGAACTGCAATCCAGGCCAAGAGAGTGGCCTCTGCAGCTACTGTCCTATTGGGAAACCATGCTGTCGTGCTGTACATGCCTTTTACGAATGACTCAGTGACCCAAAACAATAGCCAGCACTGTAAGCGCATAGACAGATGCCTGTCAACGCTGTAGATGGATTGTACCATACTGTGAAATGCACTGTTCACTCAGTCCAGAGGGGGCAGTTTTTGAACAGGGGTTGCCCTTTGTGTCTCTGTCTCAGTCCTTTAAAGGCCATTGACTGCGTTTCCTTTCTAAAGCTCATAGATACTGGGGGCAGCCTCCATGCAGAGCTAGTTAGCACAGCTAGAGGCACATCAGTGGCAAGCTTATTATGGCACCCAAAACCTCTGCTGACAGCCATAGGGCAATTAACACTTGGCCTTTCTGTTCACCGACTGAAGCAATGCAAACAACAATGAGCACATGCAAACTTGTCTGATAGTCAGGGGTTCAGAAAACCATTTTCGTTTTGCTTGGCCACAGTGCAATGAAAAAAAAAATGTAGGTGGCCATGTAAAACTAAAGGGATAGTTCACACCAAAATGAAAATTCTGTCATCATTTACTCACCCTCATGTCATTCTAAACCAGTATGCATCAATGCATAAATGCATAAGTCAATGGGGTCTGATGTTTTTTGGAACCCAACATTCTTCAGAATGTTTTTTTAATGCACAGAAGAAACATATTATTGCAGAATTTTCCTTTTGGCATGAACTATCCCTTTAAGACCAAGCAGAAGCAATTCAGGTATAAGACGTTAATGCATTTATCCAAAGCAACTTGCATTGCATTCAAAGCTTACATTTTGTCAGTCCTTGCATTCCCTTGGAATTAAACTCATGACCTTGTTAGCAACATGCTCTACTTTTTGAGCTATAAGAACTAGTCAAGTCACATAATTAATATTCATGTGCTAAATTAATGCAATAATATGTCTACTTTTCAGTCGTTTCTATAACACTGCTGATAATGATAAGTATTGTAGAGATATTTCCACTGTGTCCAGGAATCAATGCATATCATTTGTCTGTCACTTTACTTTGTTATTCGGCATGAAATTCAATCATATAACAGATACAAATTGCTCACCTTCCAAAGAACTCGTTGATGAACAGCGTTTATTGCAAAATAATCCGAGTAGGCCATTTATTTCTCATTTGTAGTTTTTTTTATTGCATGGGGCAAACACACACGCACACATCACGGTTCAATAACTTCTCAGGATGGAGGCGCATTAAAAAGTCTATTACGAAGTGCATGAAACATTTAGGTTATTGATTAAGAGTGCATGCATAGTGTGCAAGACTCCGCTCTGCGGGAAAACTCCTCAACAAGCCTGATTAATAAACTCAGTTGGAGAAATTAAACTGGGAAGTGACTGCTCATAGCAAACCGAAGTCATGCAAGCATTTATAAGAGCATTTGTGCTTCATGCTAGAGAATTCTCTCTGCTCATACTCATATGTAGGGAGTGTAGAAGCATTTGCTCAGATTTCACATGAAAAAAAAATCACTTATACCACGTATATCAGATTCAGGTGTCTTATCTGATCTTTGTCCAGAAATATAGATTCTTAAAAAGTCTCATTTATATGTATCCAAGCTCTAAGAGCAGGCTAACAGCTCTACCGGTGAGTGCTAGCAATAATGACTTGAAATTATTCTGAAGTAATGTGGTTATTCTGTTTGGATTAGGAAGCAATCAGACCCGAGAGATTCACTGGGACTGTTTTTAGAGACCAGATGATTGTCTCGCATGCACTGTTTCCTCTGTTACTGAGCTGTCCTCTAATCTGGCAAAGCAGAGTGCAGTCAGGTTTTTCCCACTGTCACATAATAGAAGGAATCTGTACGCATCGCCAATCCTGGGAGTCTCAACGAGCTAAAACAAAACCAAAATGGAACAAAAGGGTCTGGTTGCTGACTTGAATTGCAACATTGAATCTTAAGAGATTACGCATGCATCGGGTTCACGCTCCGCCATATGTGTGCTATACAAAGGTTACTAGCGAGGGCACAGAGCGAATAATGTGTGGAATGAAGCTGTGTGTGTGTGTGTTCAAGCTCTCTCGAGTGGCTTTATGCTTCAATGAATGGACATCCTAATGCAAACAGTAGAGACTCGAGACGGTACGAGGGAAGGCGGTAATAGACTCCGCATTGTGATGGTGAAGGGCCGGGAGGGAGTAGTTCTTTCTCCACAGGTTCATTTGCCACATTAATAAGGGATTAGCATGGACGGGGCTCCCAGAATCAGGGCCTGAAGTTTGAGAAGATTAATGGACTGTGACATTATTGCACCTGAGGGGGATGTCTGTTGCGATATCTGGCGCGTTGAGCTGATGGAGGGGCTCCGTTGGGCCAGGGAAAGAGATTTAGCTAGGGTACAACACTCGCGGCTGCTCGCTGCCTCTCATTGTCTTGCATAAAGAGCCTCTGCAATTCATTATTACGTGTTGTTGGGCTCCTCTTTGACTGGTTTACAGGGAGACTAGATTAAATATTATGTAAATCGCGTTGGACTGATGCAGTGTTACGTTATTAAATGAACATTCTGTCATCATTTACTCACCCTTGTGTCATTGCAAATTTGTTTGCCTTAGTGTAGAACACAAAAGAAGATATTTTGAAAAATGCTTTAAAGGGTCACTATTTACTCAACCTCAAGTTGTTCCAAACCTGTATGAATTTCTTTCTTCTGCTAAACACAGAAGATATTTTGAAAAATATGGGTAACCAAACTGTTGATGGACCCAATTGGCCCAATTTTTTTACATTTACATTTATGCATTTGGCAGACGCTTTTATCCAAAGCGACTTACATTGCATTATACTCTACATTTGTATCTGAGTATGTGCAATCCCTGGGATCGAACCCATGACCTTGGCATTGCTAGTGCCATGCTCTAACCACTGAGCTACAGGAAAACTTCTCCATACTATGGAGGTCAATGGCATCCATCAATTGTTTGGTTACCAACATTCTTTAGAATATCTTCTTTTGTGTTCAGCAGAAGAAAGAAATTCATACAGCAACTTGAGGGTGAGTAAATGATTGAATGAAATGTTCCTTTTTGGGTGAACTATTCCTTTAATGCTTTTTAGTCTGCACAGTGAAATTAAGGGGAGTCCAATGTTGTTTTGGACCTCAGTGACTGTAATTGCATAGGCAAAAATAGTTCTTGAAGAAATTCATACAGGTTAGGAACAACATGAAGGTGACTAAATGATGGCAGAATGCTCATCTTTGGACAAACAATCCCTTTTAAGACCAGTTGTGGTTGAACGAGGGATGTAATGTTATGAATATTGTCATTTTTTCACCTTCAATGTACCAATTATATACAATACATTGGCACCACAGAGTAATCTAACATTCAGAACCACAAGGTAGGGTTTTTCCCAAATGTACACACTGGAAACCAAAGATTCTTGTCTTTGGAAAGGTTCCTAATTCTCCAATGCATTTTGTAGATAAATCTCTCTCAATTTTACAATTCAGAAATTTACACGGCTGTCCGTTTCTCGTACGTAACTCATTCTGCCTGCAGCGCAGTTAGTCAAATCCCTAGTGGCAACAAGCAGGCTTATCTTTCAGACCATTGATTGTGCACGTTCTGCACCCTCAATGCCGAGGTGAAACCTTCCCTGTTTTGTCCCTGTGAGGCTCAGCATCTGAGGTTCAAGTTGAACTTATTCGATCTAAAGTACTTTGCAGTTATAGCCCATGTTGGGGCCAAACTGTCAAACTGCTTTTGATAGGGTATGATGGAAGACAGCCGAGGCGGTGCAAGAATGGAAAGTTGCCTCAGGACGCCCGTTGCAAAGCCTGTGTAAAACTCCTAAATATAGGAACAAACTGTATGTTTGAGGTAGGGTCGAAGGCACCCCACTTGGGTGCTGGCAGAACTTTTTTAGCAAGCTCAAGACTTTTATACAATCACACAGATGTTGTTGTGTGGTAGAACTTCAAGCAAGACCTTCCTTTCCTGCATGGACAATACACTGAGATACTCACATACTTCTGCTATGCTAGCAACCAATGGTTTTTTTTATTTTATTTATTTATTACCCAAACTAGCACAGACCATTGGCAAATTACCAGGATTTTGAAGATTTTCAAACATTTGTTGTTGACATTTCCCCCCCCATCATGTTCATGATCACACAATTATTCACACGACTGTAAGTAAATGCGTCTAAATTAACCTTCAGTGGTCTCAAAATTTTTTTGGACATTTAATCCACACTTAAAAAGGCATGAATTTCATTTACAAAATATCACAGTAAGTGGCACCTGCAATGACACAAATAATCACTGCAGAACCTTTTTCTTAGCCAATTCCTACTCATTTCTTGTAATGACTTTTAACCATTTCTTACTTTATGTATGGTCACTTCCCCTCAAGTTCACTCAGGTGTCCCAGCATTGTTACCACAGGTAAAACACTAATGTTTCACAACCAGTAAGCATCCAAATACTCTTTGGAGTATTCATTACCACAAGCCAGAGCTCAAACTCGGGTCGCAACCATGCTATGTGTCATAGCGCTGCCCACAAGGCTAAGGGCTCCTCAGCCATTTTAAGCAGGGTTTAAATGTCCAAATATGTTTCAGGGCCTTGAACATACCAAGTATGTTTCTGTCTGGATGTTTTAAAATGATTTTGTTTTATTTTTGAAGTCAAAAGGAGAGAGAGAGAGATGAAGAAACCAAAAGATGAATGTTCCAATGTGTTTAGTTGTGTTGTTTCCTCTGCCAGCTCTCTGGCAACTCATTTGCTTGAAGTCACAAGCAAAAGTCAGCATCATTCATCATAATTTCATTTCATAAAGCAAACTGATTGATAAGAGATGGCTCCCGGATTCGCTGTATGATCTCCGAGAGGCTGGATGAAATCCTTCTGATTTTTATTTCCATATTTTTGTCCTTCATTCTCATTCACATATTAACTTTGATTGATTATTGGCATCACATGACTCCTAATTATATATAATGGAGAATATAAACCAATAATTAAACCCTATCACGATAACATCAGAAGTCTCTCTGCTTATTTCATCCTATGGTACCTACATGCTGCAATGTTGAATGACACCAGAACGATGCATTTGGGTGACAACCTACACGATATGAAATGGCTAAAGTAGATACGGTGGAAGAAAATGTTTCTTGACTCGTTTGTGATGTTTTGGACACTTTTTAATTTTTGTCCACATGTTTTCACACTGTTTCAAATGCTCACCTGAGGAACAGTAGGGGTTCATCTAATGTGCACCAACTCATCTCAACATTTTCGGGACAGAAGACAAACACCCCACATGAACACCACTGTACACTCTTAAAAATAAAGGTTCCAGTTAGAAACACAAAGAACCGTTTAAGTCCTTTACAGATAAGTCAGATAAGAGAGATATACAGATAAGTCTTTTAAAGAACCCAGAAGCTCTGATCTGAAGAACCTTTAATGTAACATCAAGAAGTTTTCTAATCTCCAAAGAGCAATACAACTAATTCGAAACTCCTAGAAAAAGCAATGATAAGAAGAACTGTTGAAGAACCTTTATTTCTGAGAGTACTGTGCCCATCCTTAGGTGCTGTTTCTCTGAAACGATGACATCATTATGACACAATGAGCTCTGTAGGGCCTTTCAAAGGTTGAAGGACTCATCCTGTCAGATAACAGCACCCCCTTCTCTTCAGATTAATAGCTTTGATTACCATAATCTGTAGTGAACTTCTCCTGTTCCACCCCTCCACTGCACCCACCGTAATTTATAATGTACATAAAAGATGTTTTATGTAAATTGACCCCCTGGTAATCTTGCTTAATGTGCTGTGTTATTCTATAATGGACTGTTATGATTTTCTTTCTGCATATTTTTTTCTTTGGCTTGTTATAATGTACTTCCCCACTGCAATCTGTATGCAGCTCAAGTAATCCTTGATGACTATTAATATCATTATTTTGTTTTTGCTTTCTGCTGAGCATTGTTTGAACAGTGAAAGTTTATCTTTTTAATTTCATAATAAATGTTGAAAAGCGATTTTTTTTCTTTTCTGGTTTTTAGTCCACTGCTTTTGACACTGTGAAACTTTGCATTTTTAGCTTTAATCAGGTTTTACTGCAGATTAAATCACTAGTCATTATTCACTCAATGTAACACTTTCATCATGCAGATCTGAGGTTTATCAAAGTTTAGAAAGTGTGCAACTGTTAAAATCACACCTACAGTGATTAAAGTTAACTTTTGAATCACAAAACTTGTTGACATTGCTCAAAGTAGGTCTACATCTATTAAAAATAGACTAATGAAGAAGTATATCAAGTAAACAAGACAAAAAAAAAAACTGTGTATGAATATGCAGATTTGTTAGTCTGGAAATGTATAAAAAAGTTCTGTTGCTCTTGAGTGAAAGTTGTAAAATGGAAGCACTTATAAAATAAACCAATGATAAACACAACTGACTATAGATCTGATAAAGGGGATTTTGTAGCCTGCACATTGCACCAGTAATACGTGAGCTTTTTTACAATTTACAATTATAGATCAATATAAGTGCATTTCAATTTAACAAGTTCCATTATATTTCTGAACTTCAAATTGAAAGGTGATGTATCACTTTGAAAGCCATATTACAAATATGTTGCCTTAGAACAGTATATGAACAGTTTAATATCTGTCTGTGAGATATGAAAGGACAGAAGATACCCTGAAGCTCTTTGCTTGGTTTGAAATTTCAAGGATTTAAGATACCATAAAAAAGAGAGTTTCAAAAGTTAATGACAGTAGGAGAAAAAGTGGAGAATTGTATTAATAGACTAAGATGAAAAGAGAATGGACACATATTTTGGTTTGTAGTCCTTTACATTCCTGCATTTGGTGGACACTTTTACATCGCTCACATTTATTCATGCATTCCCTGGGAATTGAACTCATGACCTTGGCTATTAGTGCCATGTTTTACTGTTTTATACACTACAGGCCTTTATATTGGAGAGTACAAGCTGAATGAATGCTCACAATTTTCTATATTGACACATTTCTTACTGAAATAGGAAGTTTCGTGAACCATAATTTGCTACTTTCTATTTTATTAATAGTTGCTTACAGATGGTATTATGGAGGACATTTTTTAGTGATTCAAAAACATACAGTGAAAAAACAGTGAAGTCTGATTCTCGAACGAATGATTATAATCGGTTCTTTTAATGAGTCAAAAACATACAGAGCAATCAGTTTAATCCGATTTCTGAATGAATAATTATGAGCCGCTCTTTTTAATGAATCAACAACATACAGTGCAAACAATGAAGTCCGATTCCCGAACGAATGACTCTAATGAATCAGTTTAAAAATATACAGTGCAGGGTGGTCCGATTCCCGAACAAATGACTCTAATGAGTCGGTTCTTTTTCGAGAACACAACTTAAATAGCTACTGGTAGTTTATATGGCAATGTGTAGTTAAAGATTCACAAGTTTTGTTGCCATGTTTCAAATGTGGTGCAGTGGGCTGTATACATGAAAAGAAAGAAAAAAAACCTCAGAAAATTGTTGATCATAGTTTCTTGTTTACATTTGACTAGAATAAAGCCTAAAATAAATAAATAAATGTATAAGAACAGAACAGCAGTAAACAATTTATATAATTGTGTGACTTGTATTATAAATGTAAAAGTAGTTTTGAAGGCATATTTAGCGTATCAAGAAGGTGCTTACCAATGCGATTAGCGGTAATACAACATCAACAGTTGACTGCACACACCTATAAAGACATTTCTACCTTTCTGCCTAAGCTTTCCCTCTATGGCCCTTTTAATTTGATAGGTTTACACTTCACAACAGAAGTAAATCTCTTTAATAATATAAGAACCAAAACAGATTAGAGTTGAATATGGTCTGATGCTTCGTAGCAGTTGTTTGGTTGAGAACTGGCGTCTAAGTGCTGCATAAACACATGCTGAGTGAACGGGTGTATATCAAAATGCCGAGCAAACACATCCACGGCTTAAACTCCTTCTTTAATCCCTTCATTTTTGGAGCGTGGCCTCCGTTGGCGGGCTGATGACTTGATGAGCTTGCGCTGGGGTTGAATACCGGGAGAGAAATAAATACACAAACAAATCTTTGAAGGCTAGGGTTAGAGTAATCCCATCAGCACTGTCATTTATGGTGGACAGCAGAATTCGTTATGTCCGGTAAGCGCTTCAAACATTCTGTTTGAACACTATATATATATATATATCAAATATAATGTGGAGAGGTATAAATATTTAGAGCAGGATTGGTTCAAGACTAGTTTATTGGTCTGCGTGGGGCTCTGGGGCTTGTTCTTCCCAGCTGTTGCTTTGACAAGCAGCTGAGGGAGGATAACGAATTGCTACGATAGTGTCAGCGTTAGGTAAACCAGCTGGAATATAAACTCACATTAGTGACGTCCCCGAGGCATTCAAATGGTGTCATGACTTCCACATATGCACTATAGAAAAAGCAAACTGCAAAAAATGATGCTGTTTTTCAATTTTTATTAAAATTGAATGAATACCACATGCCATCCCCAGCGTTTGTGTACCCACACAGTGCACCCGGTGTCCAAATTCGCTCACTCGTTTTCATTCACTCTATAATAGTGAAGTAATATACTGTAGGAAATAGTAGGGTATAGGGGCGATTTCAGGTGCTGCCACTGTGTTCCTGTAGCTCAAAGAGTAGATCTTGTTACTAGCAGTGTGAAGGTCATGGGTTCAATTCCCAGGGAAAGCATAATCTTACAAAACCACTTAAATGTAATGTATGCTGATTTGGATAAATGTAAACAGTCTTAAATCAGTGTGAAATACTTTTGTGTTGAAAATAATCAATGCCCATCTGCTAATACACAGTTCAGCGGATACGGAGCCCCACACAAGACATATGGGAAAAAAATATGAATATTGTGGCCACAAATTAATAATTTGTTCCTACGACTTACTCATAGTTAAGCGAGTTTTACTAATTCATTCCCTTGTTTTACTAAATTATGAGCTTGTTGCATGACGTGTGAAGGTTATGGGTTCGATTCCCATTACTTATTTACTTGCACTTAAATGTAAAGTGCGCTGATTTGGATAAATGTAAACGGTCTTAAATCAGTGTGAAATACTTTTGTGTTGAAAATAATCAATGCCCATCTACTAATATACAGTACAGCGGATACGGAGCCCCACACATGTCATACGGGGAAAAATATGAATAGTGTGGCCACAAATGAACAATTTGTTCCTACGACTTAGTAATAGATCAGCACGTTTTACTAATTCGGTCCCTTGTTTTAAGTAAATCCCTTGCACAATATAATAATTTGTTCCCTCATTTTACTAAATTGCGGCCACGTTGTGATAATTGTTTCCTTGTTTTAGTTAATTTAAAATGAGATTACAAATTAGTTCAAAATGACAACAGTTTACTAAAACAAGGGAACAGATTAATAAGTCATGGGAACGAATTCTAAATTTGTGGCCTCAATTTAACTAAAATGAGTGAACAAGTTAAATTGTGGCCATGATTTACTATAACGAGAGAATTGGGAACAAATTCTCAATTCATGTCCATGATATATATATTTTGTCTGCATGTCATCTAAGAGGCTGCGTAAGCGGCACCAGTCGTCACTTAAAAATGGTTGAATGTCATTGCATTAGAGAAAAAACTAGTGGTATCTGCAAATAAGCACTTTTAACCAACTGGTCAACCAAGGTAATTTTAGTGAATATATATTTGGGTTATCAGATACCTTGCTGCCAGTCAGTCGATAAATTAAGGTATTCTACCTTCTAAGGAAACAATAATGTTATGTCTAATGTGCATTTGAATGTGCCTTGTTGCCTTCCTATATCTATAGTAAGCTAAAGCATTTTCCATTAAGTTCAAAAACGTGTCTAGACTAAGCTCAAATGTAGTTCATCAGATTAACCTTGGACATGCTCCACTAACGTTTGACAACCAGAAATCTTCTAAATAATTGTTGAATCTTTAAAATTTTAAACCAAATTATTTTTTTTTGCAATCACACCTATTCATTTTAAATTGTGGCTGAAGTGTATGTGCTGTTTGGGGCCACCATCTTGTGTTCAAGTGAACCATTAGAGCAAGAAAGAGAGAGAAAGAAAGACAGAAACATAGCCAAGCTAAAGGGAAAAAATGTGCTCAGCACCCTGAGACTACATTTTCAAGACATAAAATCACCTCTTCAGACTGACTTTGCAGTCTGTGATTTTTACGATGGCAGGCGTGGTATTAGTCGCTCCAATCTGTATATCCATCTCTTGCTTTGTCTTGGCCCAGGCAAATCGATGTTCGTAAGGCGCAGTAAAAATGACAATAAAACTCAATCTCAACTTTCAGTCTCAATCTCTTTTTATTGCACCGCATTGACAAGTCTCACGACTGGGCCGGGAGAGGTAATGCACTGAAGTGGCCTACTAACTCTGCCAGCGCGAGGAAAATATCCCGGCTGATTGCCGGGACTCTTGATTGCGTGGAGCTGGACGGTAGGCAAAAGCTGCAGACCATGATGCTGATTTACTTCCTGAAGAGACGCGGATGACGGAACAGGTGCTGGAGTGTAAATATACATGTAGATCGCCTTTTGATTGTAATGACACAGTGGGTGCCAAAAGCTCTAGGCCAGACGTTTTTTCTTTTTTCCTCATTTGCTGATTGTCTGAGCCACTGTTTACTGACCGACTGGCATCTGGAAGTTCATTTCCTGCACTTTAGAAGAGCCACCATGCTATGCTCATTTTGGCTTGCCTAAATTTTAAAATTACACACTAATTCCAGGTTTTAAACGAATGCATGTGATTTTTCTTCAACTATGGGTACAATAAACTCTCTTAAAACACACCTCACACAATAGTTTATTTAATTTCTCCACCAACAATGTCCAACTGTAGACGCACATCATCAGGTGAAATTACATTTCTGGATTAAAACTCTCTCTCTATAGGCTAATTTGACAGCTTGAAACATTCTATTCTTGTTCTTTATTTTCTTCACACCTTCACAGATATATTTCATCACAAGCTCTTCACTGACACTGTTGTCTCATTAGTAAACAAGTACGCTATCATTCGATAAGATTCGAAACAAACTTTATTAGAGGCTAAATTGTTGGGTTTTTGTTGCAATGGAATTACATTTTAAGCATTTAATTAATAAAATGCTATGCTAATGTAATTGCTAGCATTTTGTGTGTGCTAAATACATGCAACTTAATAATTTAATAACGTTAACATTTAGCAGATCATTTCATCGAAAGCAATTCAAGGTAGGCCTATATATTTCATATGTCAATGCATTCCCTGGGAATTGAATCAACAACCCTGATGTCGCTAACACCATGCACCACAGTTTTTCTTTGTTTACATCATGTCTCATACAGCTATTTGATCTCAAACATGTTCTTCACTGACACTGTTGCCTCCTTGGTAAACAAGTGCACTAACTTTTTATAGAATTTCATTAGGGACAAGTTGTTGCTTGTAGAGGAAATGACATCACATCTGAGTGACAGTGATCATTTGTGTAAAAATATACATAATTTTTATAGGCCTACAATAAATATAGAACTTCTATATGTGACCCTGGACCACAAAACCAGTCATAAGGGTCAATTTTTTGAAATTGAGAAAAAAAATAAGCTTTCCATTGATGTATTGTTTGTTAGGATAGGACGATATTTGGTCGAGATACAACTATTTGAAAATCTGGAATCTGATGGTGCAAAAAAAATCGAAATATTGAGAAAATCACCTTTAAAGTTGTCCAAATGAAGTCCTCAGCAATGCATATCCACTCACAAAAATACATTTTGATATATTTACAGTAGGAATTTTACTAAATATCTTCATGGAACATGATCTTTACTTAATATACTAATGATTTTTGGCATAAAAGAAAAATCGATAATTTTGACCCATACAATGTATGGTTGGCTATTACTACAAATATATCTGTGCGACTTATGACTGGTTTTGTGGTCCAGGGTCACATATGTTATTTAATATTTTCGTACCCATGCAAGTGGAATGCTATTCAAAACTTAGCTTAAAAAGGAATCAAATAAACTCAAATTCTAAAAAGGGTTACTGAAGGGTTGAAAGCTATGCATGCGCTCGTGTGTGTTTGTGTGACGACGAATGTTTTGTTGTCGAATCCGTTCGATGTATGGATTTTGGATGAGTATTGATCCAAGGCTTTATCCGGGCAGCTGAGCGGGCCGTTGAAACCTTGGAGCTCTTGTCGGATTCTCAGTATTTGCTTGAACAATGTGAGAACACATAAGAGCTACGATCAATCTGTCAGCGAATAAGCTGTCACGGAGGTGCTGCACCGAGGGATATTTAACGCAAACATAAAACACGCCGTGTCTGTTGTTTTATCGTCAAGGGAATGTGAAATGGCAGGGTTTTAAAATCACACACTGGCACGTGCCTCAGTGCTGCACGAGTGCGTCCTTCTCTGCTCACCACACCACGTGAAGGTCTTGCAGGAAAATAACAATATGCGAGGAAATGTCATTCAGGCCAGTGAAGAGTCACGTCTTATCGCAGCTCCATTATATGCAAAGGTGTAAAACATTTGGCTTCCTTATTTAGATGATGCGATTCCATCCAGGCGAAGAGCTGAATTAGCAAAGGAGGGTAAAATTGTTTTTCCACTATCTCGCCACAAACATAGACACCGGCCTCGTCTCCCTCCTCGCCATCAAGCTGATAATGCTCCTGATAAAGTACATGGACACCTGGATTTATTTCCTCCACTATCACTCGCTTTATTTATTTATTTCCGTGTCCTTTCGATTACAACCCTTGCGTGCTTCTCGATTTCACCTCACCATCTGCACGCGGCCAAGCTCAGTGATTCCGAAGCCAAAAATATCAGTAATGCCGTAGTTTCTCATTTCTTTCTTTTTTTCCTTGGCTTTTTAACACACTAATGTGCTGGACAGATGGTAGCACACTATGGTTAATACTGTTCCCATTAAGCCATGCGCTCATATTAAAGATAAGGGCTGCACTATTGGTCACGATTTTCCTTCATTCAGGAGCACTAATTTGGTTGCTTGGCAATAGTAGCATTGACAGAATCTGCAGCTTTTTCCTGAAATGTAACCTTGTTGTAATAAACACCACGTTTAGGGGTGGGTGGTGTGACCACCAATTTCATATAACACGGTAGTATATATCACAATAGCCTAGTTGTTGTTGCTAGAAATTCTAAGTTATAATGCATATTATTTCCATAATCAAGTCAATTAAATTTACAGATGAAAAATTATTTATGAAAATTCTTATTTTATTTTCTTTGCATACATTAAAATGGCTTTATAAAACGTACATATTTGTTGTAATGCTGTTAATATACAGTACACTACCAGTGAAAAGTTTGTTATAATAATGATTTTTTATATATATTTTCAAAGAAGTCTCATATTCTTGTCTCGTATCTCGTATTTCTGCATTTATATGATCAAAAAAGCAGTGAAATTGCAATATTGTGAAATATTACAATTTGAAAGAAAAAGTTATTTATTTTATTTAGCATCATTAATCCAATCCTCATATGATGACGTGCCACATGATCCTTCAGAAATCATCAAACAATATATATATATATATATATATATATATCAGGATGCTTTCATGAATAAAGTATATTATAAAATATAATTATACACTGGTTTTATAAAAAAAAATTCAGAAACATAAAGAAAATGTTCAGCATAAAAAACATATGAAACTCAACAAAAAACAAACATGCAAACTTTTTTTTAGATTTTTTTTTTTGGGGTCTAAACATTCAAGAAACTACGGAAGCTTGTTTCCGCTACTGAATAAAAAATAAAAAAGGTAAAAAAAAAATGTAAATCATTTGCACTGTGATAGAATAGGAAATGTTTTTCACTAAGTAACCAGTACTTGACCCATTCCCTCTCAACAAACACAAACACACACACACTGCATACAGCTCTAGAATATGTGGATCTCTCATGACCCCATTTCACAATCATTTCTGACTCTGCTAATGGCTTGAGTCAGTGTCTTCGATGTCTCCAAGACATCCGCCCTGAATATAAGTGGCTGGATACATTATAACCCTCATTCACAACCCCTTATCAGAGATGCCTGTATCCCTGGGGCGTCACAATCCAGGGTTCCTCGCTGAAGCGTTAAAAGGTTATGGTAGTGGTGACGTCTGACGGACCCAGCTCCAACAAACGACCGTTTCTTCTACCGCCCCAAACCCCACCCCCTCGACCCCAAACAGTGTCTGCGTTGTTCTCATATCCGAGGTGATGAACCTTTCAGGCCCTCTGGACTTAAAAATATCCCCAGCTCTTCAGAGGAAGCTCGAATACAGGAGATGTGGGAGGGATGTGGATGCGACACGATGCATAGGGCCGCGGCAACCCCTGACGAATATCAAAGAGCCGGGCACGCTTTCATCCTGTATTCGGCTCACATTCACGCTATTGAAAGTGACCCTGTGCCACAGTTTTCTACACTGACAAACAACAGCCTTATACTGGACTGCCCCCACACTGAGCACATTCATTTTCAAATGAGTCTCTTGCAGGAGGAGAACAAAAAGCGCTTTCCGTTCTTCCAGAATTATAGATAAAATGGAAACGCTTTCATTTAGAGAGATTTCAAATAGATCACTTGGAGTGGAGAAAAAACCCAGCAGAATGTACAAACTGGATTTTTGGATTGATTGTAACTATTATGACCTGATGGTCAATATTAATTACTGGCTACATTTGGTTATACATAGATATGAATGAATAATCACCATGGATCTGCTTAAAATAATCATCTTAAAGGTCAGTCGTTGTCCCGATATGGGATTGTTTATGTCGGCACAGCTTGTTGGGAAGGGCTCCAACGTCTGAGATTGATTGGATTATGTCTGCGTGATTTGTATGCCTCTCTCTGTATGAGGCAAGACCTGTATTAAGACCACCCTGCAGTTACTGCAGTGTTTGTGGACTTGATAGTCTGTAAACAGCCTGTCTCTGGGTTTTTATTAAACTCTTCCGCATAGAAAGGATCACAACCATTTCCTCCTTTATATTTCCATTTCAAAGCTCCTCTCACTCATTGCTGACTGAATCAAAATGAATCTGGTAAAATCACTCTCAGCTCTGGATGTCTGACCATGTCACATCGAGTTCTGTCGTAGGAGCTCTTATGGTTTCAATAGGGCTTGGTGCTTGTGAACTGCATTCGTTATATTGGAACTGATAAATGCGTGAAAATCTTCCTTGCAATGTCAGAAATGTCAATATTTATATTTTCCCTCAGGTTCTTTCATGACTGTTAGCCCTGAGGTACTTTTAAAGGGTTAGTTCACTTTTAAATAAAAAAAATCTTCAAACATTTATTCACACACATGATGTTCTGAAGCCATTCATTTTCTTTCATAGTGGAACAAAACAACAAAATACACTCACCGGCCACTTTATAGGTACATCTTGCTAGTACCGTGTTGGACCCCCTTTTGCCTTCAGAAGTGCCTTAATTCTTCGTGGCATAGATTCAACAAGGTGCTGGAAACCTTCCTCAGAGATTTTGGTCCATATTGAGATGATAGCATCAAGCAGTTGCTGCAGATTTGTTGGCTGCACATCCATGATGCGAATCTCCCGTTCCACCACGTCCCAAAGGTGCTCTATTGGATTGAGATCTGTTGAATGTGGAAGCCATTTGAGTATAGTGAACACAAGAAACCAGTTTGAGATGATTTGAGCTTTGTGACATGGTGTGTTATCCTGCTGGAATTAGCCATCAGAAGATGGACACACTCATGAAGGGCTGGACATAGTCAGCAACAATACTCAAGCTGTGGCGTTTAAACAATGCTCAATTGGTACTAAGGGGCCCAGAGTGTGCCAAGAAAATATCCCCCACACCATTACACCACCAACAGCAGCCTGAACAGTTCATACAAGACAGGATGGATCCATGCTTTTATGTTGTTTACGCCAAATTCAGACCCTACCATCTGAATGTCGCAGCAGAAATCGAGACTCATCAGACCAGTCAATATTTTTCCAATCTTCTATTGTCCAATTTTGGTGAATTGTAGCCTCAGTTTCCTGTTCTTAGAGGACAGGAGTGTCACCGGTGTGTCTTCTACTGCTGTATCCCATCTGCTTCAAGGTTCGACGTGTTGTGTGTTCAGAGATGCTGTTCTCCAGACCTCGATTGTAACGAGTTGTTATTTGAGTAACTGTTGCCTTTCTATCAGCTCGAACCAGTCTGGGGTGCATTTCCCGAAAGCATCTTTGGTGAACCATGGTCGTAAGTCCCATTGAACTCTATTGGTAACGACGGAACTTGCGACCATAGTTCGCTTCGGTAAATGCGCCTCTGGTCATTTTCCTCTGACCTCTGGCATCAACAAGGCATCTTCACCCACAGAACTGATGCTCACTGGATATTTTATCTTTTTTGGACTATTCTCTGTATACTCTAGAGATGGTTGTGTGTGAAAATCCCAGTAGATCAGCAGTGTCTGAAATACTCAGAACAGCCTGTCTGGCACCAACAACCATGCCACATTCAAAGTCATGGTCAGTTTGAACTCCAGCAGATCATTTTGACCATGTCTACATGTTTAAATCCATTGAGTTGCTGCCATGTCTGATTAGATATTTGCATTAATGAGCAGTTGAACAGGTGTACCTAAAGTGGCTGGTGAGTGTATATGGCAAAACATCCAAAGTGATCTTTTTCATAATGTCAAGCTCTAAAATAAAATGTACTTCTGTGTTTCACAGAAGAAAGTCAGTGAGGACAGTGATAACAGGTAATTAATTTTTAGATGAACTGTTGCTTTAAGATTTTTTCTTTTAGCAGGCTAAAAATTTTTCTAGACAGCAGAGTTTCTAATTTTGACCCTACTAGCTGTTACAAAATTTGTGTGAATTAGAATGTAACATTTTAAGACTACACAACAATCAATGTACGACGAAGAAAAATAAAACTAAAGCAGTTGTGATTATCAGGTGAGGTAGATAAATTCACAATCATTATTATTTGTTTAATAATGCTGTGCAAGTCTGTATTTAATTTTCCAGTTCTTGAGCCGTAACACCTGCCGTCTTTCATTTTCACAGAGAAGTCGCCTTGAAGAGCCACTAATATCAAACACAAACAATCAATCTCAGGCAATCCTGAGCAGCCCTAATGGAGAAGAGCAGAATATTAATTATTGCAATGGAAGGAGAAAAAACAAAAGCCGCTGCCACGGTGATGTAGCTCAGCTAATTTATGTGTGTTTGTGTGCCAGGGGAGCTCCTGCAAATCTAGTAATGGCGCTTTCACACTCACAACCACGTATACATGCGTAATCGCACATGTTAATCAAGTAACCTGACATACTCATTTCCAACTAATGTATATGCATTAGTGCCTATAACTCATTAAGAATACATAAACATAGATTTTTTTCAGTGTGTGTGAGAACTCTTGTTTGTCTATCCATATAGTTATGATAGTATAACTTTTTAGATAGCCATGATAGTAAAACAAAAAATTAAAAACACAATAAGAAAAAAGCTTTATAAAGGGACCAAACAATGTCCTTTTGACATGTAAAAATTACAGAAAAACAGACAGACGGACAGATAGATAGGGTTGTTATGGTGTTGCTAGGGTGTTTTGAGTAGTTACTAGGGAATTCCTAGGTGATCTGGATGGTTGCTAGACACTGTAGTCAGATGTTCTAGATCTAGATAGTAGTTAGACAATTGCTAGGGTGTGCCAATGTGGTTGCTAAGGTGTTTTGAGGGTTGCCAGGGTGTTGCTAGGTGGTTACTAAGGTGTTTGGGGTGCTTACTAGTGAATTACTAGGTGGTTGCTATGGTGATCTGGATGGTTGCAAAGGACTGTAGATGGACAGACAGACAGACAGGTAGACAGACAGATAGATAGATGTGTTTGTATGCTCAGGTTTGTCACCACACTGAGAAGAAAAACACTTTTCTAACCTTTTCCTCAGCATGGACAGAGGCTGTAAACTACACAGCCAGCAGCTGTCGTATTGATTGGTACTCAGATAAATTCTGTCATTAGTGGAACTTGTGGCTGCCCTTTTATGTTTGTTTGATGTAAAGTGAAGTTTATTCTTCTCCCCTCATAGTTCTCATTTTCTGGCTCAGTTTGAGTGAAATGGCACCTCAGAATGCAGCTCAGCTGTCTTATCAGCACTCTTCAGTAAGCAGGACTCCCATCGTCTCACATACACGTTCAACTCTCTCATCCTCTTCCACCTCTCTCCTTCAACTGAGCCTCTTCCGTTTACCTCTCCTCACAGGGGGAAAGTTTATTGCTCAGATGTTGCTCTTTCATAGCTCAGGAAACTTAAAGATCCTTTTCTTTTGGAATATTTGGAATCACAGTCCTAGACTCTGTAGAAAACATAAAAAATTTGGGGGAGTGGCCTTTTAGCTTTTTTAGCCAATCAGAAACACTCTCTGCCTGGGAGCCAATTTGGACGTTTTACATCAAGTTAGCAAAATGACAGAAGGTTGCAACATAACAATTGTTTAAATTACTTTTAATTACTTTCATACTCACTTATGGTATGAAAGTGAAAAATGAGAAGTGAATTCAGGTTCTCCTGGTTTTGCCGTGAGGTATTGTCACATTGCAAAGCTGATTTTCTTATCCTGTGGAGAAATAAAAAATGGACAGTTTATGCAAGTTAACTGTCTGCTTCTATGGTCAGTACCATCTTTTAGGTCAGTTTTCACTCCATAAAGTTAACTAAAGTAAGCCAGCTACTTAAATATAAAACATCCAGTTTACACAGGCATTTGAAGGGAACTCACACCAAGGATGATAACTATAAAGGTAACGATAAAGATATAGTTCTAAAAATCATTCTCAAAGAATAGCAGAGTTCAGACCACAGCTATATCAATAACGGCACAGAGATACGATATCATTGGAATCACTTTCAGGACGATTTTATCCAGCTGATGAACGATAAAAACATTGACAGCCAATCTGAATACATCCTGCTGATCTTGAGCATTTAAAGTGATAGACAAGCACGCACTTAGAATAAACAGAACGATACTGTCCGCTGATGTGGACGCTAATATAGTTATCTTTATAGTTATTATTCTTGGTGTGAACGGGCCTTAACACAAAACTCACATTATGTACAACAACAGGACCACACAATTGCAATGTGTTGACCAAATATTCAGGTTTTTGTATTTGTGTGGCATGTTATTTCCTAAAAATGTAGAATTAAACATTTGAAGTGACAGCATAACTACCATATAGATATCTATTGTGATCTCTGACTTTTGTGTTTGTTTGTTTTTTTTTTTACTTTTATGCATTTGACAGACACTTTTATCCAAAATAACTTACATTGTATTCAAGATAGACATTTTTATCAGTTCATGCATTTTCCTGGGAATCGAACCCATGACCTTGGCTGGATGAATTTGAGCTACATTAACACCCAGGAAAGTGAACTTTAGTTTCTTAGCACATAAAATTTATGTTTCTGACGGTGGGTGCTGACACTTCATATTCCCCCAGTTTTTTCAAGAGTACTGTCTTTTTCTCCATTTGATGGTATGCTTGATGAATTCATTACACAAAAGTTATTCTTGCCTTGCAAAGAGAAATGCACAGGCTGCAAATACATAACCACCAAACAAAAACACATTCTTTCGACGAGTGATGTCGCAAGTTGCTCTCTTGCTGATGTAACTGTTGGAGACCTCACTCCCCTGATCTCAAGAGGCACTCTATAGCTACTGATGCTAGAGGCTGTGGTCTTTAGCCTCCCCGTTAGAGCGCCCGACTCCCACGCCAGAGACCACGGTTCGAGTCCCGCTCGGAGTGGGTCAGTAGAACTGGTTACATTTGGTGCCATTGACCCGGATGGGAGTGAAGTTTGGGGGGGTGAGTGTAGCACGTCCTGATATTGCTGAGTTAGATGCGTTCCTGGGTCAACATATTTTGTTGTTCCTGGAACAACATTCTAGTCTGAAAATTTAGTCTTAACCCTATTCCTATTCCTACCCCTAAACCTAACCCTACCTATAAGTTATCCCGAAAATCAGAGGGAAATGATAGATGAATAACACTGATGTAGAAGCACCAATTCATGATTTTAAGCCTAAACTTGACATAATCTGTAAACTTGTCCCTCAAATCTGATTGGTTGATTTGAATGTTGTCCCAGGATCAACAAAAATGTTGACCCAGGAACATGTTGAACTTAGCAATATCAGGTTATGCGTCGTATGCCAGTAAGAGTTGTGCTTGTAAACCTCACTCATCTGATCTCAAGAGGTGCTCTAGCTACTGACACCAGAGGCTGCGGTCTTTAGCCTCCTTGTAAGAGCACCTACTCCCACGCCAGAGACCATGGCTTGGGTCCCGCTCAAAGCGGGTCAGTAAAACCGGTTATACTGATATACCTGATGATTTTGCAGTTAATTACTTAAAATGCAATTTATCATCGTACAAACAACAAAAAGCACAAGCTTTTTGAGTCTGGTTGTTAAATACAACATTAGAATTGTGTATATTACGACCCACCAGGACCTGATGTGAGATGCACCAGTCAGAGAGGTTCCTGAATCTCAATCGTTTTTTTTTTTTATTGGTTAAAATGAATGGATCTTGTGTTTTTCCGTGGGTGCTCGACCACAGGATCAACGCGTAGACTTACCTTTTAGGCGTATCTAGATGTATTTGATGAGTTTGAAGCCACACAGGCGATGGTGAAAAACTTTATGTGGCAGTAGATTCAATTTGCTCTCATTTTAATCTCAGGAGAAACATTTGAGATATTGAAGAGATTTTTCTATGGCACACATACCTTCTCGCTCCTCACCTCCAACTCTCTGTGTTCAACTCAAATGTTCTGTGGGTCACATCCTTTTTATTGTGCACCGTATGTGATTTGACTCTCCAGGGCTCAGCTCACTAAATGGCTGCCTGGTCGACGGACGATTTTAACTCTAAACCTCAGGAGGGAAAGAAACACAGAGTGGGCAGATGGTCAGTGAGGGGAGGGGGCGGTAAGGGGCAGAGAGAGGTGAGAGAAAGCTGGAGCTGAGGAGAAGGGAAGCAAATTCACAAGAGATGGAATATATAATGAAAGGAGAAAAAATGCACAAAGTCTTTTCTCAGAGTTTCCCGTATTCTCTCTGAACTCTCTAGAGACGAAGTCTCCATATAGTGAAATTGCTGTTCCCGCTAATGCACTAACTGCTGCGATCTACCCGAGCGGTGACATGCTGGCTACAGAACTCTGTCACCGTACATGCCGCCTGTCAGAGGAATGGGTAGATTTTCAATTAGTTTGTAGTCTAAAATTTTCCGCATTGTGGCACGGACAGGATCCTGTTCAGCGTCGAGCTTCTAGTTATGCTGAGACTCTCTCCCTTTCAACACGGCATTATAAGCCAGCCAGAAGCCCTGTGCTGTTGCCATGTGACACGCACGGTGTGTCTCTCTCTCTATCTGCCCTTATCGCTCAAGTCAGTTTTATTTCTCTCTGGGTATTTTTTTTTCTTCCTTTACACTTCTGAGGTGCGACACCAAAACAAGCCCTTCTTTTAAACCAGCTATTTAAAAAGTTGCACTGGGGTGAGAGAGCGCCACAAAGCGGATTCAATGCCGGTAGTGGGATAAATACAGTGATTTTATATTAAACCCAAATCCAAGCAAAGGCTTGTGAGTCTCTAAATCCAGTCAGTAACCGAAATTGATATCATTTATCAAATCCCAAAAGATCAAAGCATAACTAACAGGAAAAAAGTTATAATGATATAATTTGCTATAGCTGCCCCAGCTTTCCCAAACAATTCCCCACCTACCAAACCTATAGCTCCACCCCAAAATCACATCATTGGTTGAGCCAGTATTGTTGTGTTGAGATAGTTCGTTGCGGATGCGGAAGTAGCGAAAGGTCATTTCTTCCATTTGAATGAAAGTTGAAGATTGAGTTATGACATTTAAAAAATGATCATACAAAAATTAAAACATACTCATGGTTCACAATAAGATCATTTAGAAAAATAGACAGAAATTCACCCTATTTTATACTGATTTTAAACAAACACAGCAATGTTTTGAAAGCGTTCCAGAGACATCAACCTACAAATGTAATATAGTTGTCTTTTCATATTTAGCTTGGATAGAAGAAAGTTTTTTTAAAACCAAAACATACTTTCTTCAGCTTTAACAGGCAGAAAACTGTAATCAGACTTTCAAGACACCATTACATCAAATCTAATGATCCAGAACAAATTCAAATGAATTTAAGAGAGACAACCATCACATATTTAATGACTATATATTTTTGGTAGAAATTGTAATCATGAAGCAGAAAAATTGTACATTTATGAATTAATTTTCTTCTTTCAGTCACTCCATCATATGCACAGAATTGTCAGATAGTGAATGACACATCTATGCTAATTAAAAGAAATAAAAAATAAAGATGAAGGCATTTTAGCAGACAGAAATGTACACACCTTGGTGCCTCCCTTCCCTCTGTATACGGCTTGCGAAAGCAGCATTTTTCAGGTTTCGGACACAGCCGATAAATCAAGTCAGCGTCCAAAATCAATATCATTCAGCAAATACCAAAAGCATTAGATCAAAGCACAAATCACTGAAAGTGGCAAGGAAACAGGTTAGGACCTTAATGTTGAGATACTGACTATACACTACAGTTGCAGATACTTTTGAGACTTTTGACAAAAAGATGAACCTGAGATATGAAGTGTGGCCTCTATGACAGATAAATAAAACTGCTTACATATATGTTCAGTGAACTGCATACTGCACACTATTGCCATTGTGGGATAGAGTAATACATGCTGTGTGCTCTGTTGAATACTGCACATTTTGACCAATGATCATCAGAACGGTCACACAGAAAATTCCTTACATTATGTTCAGAATGGCATCCTATCATACTACTTACTGCAAATTGAATACTATGTTGTGTCCCAAATGATGCACTAAACACTATGCACTTATAGTATGTAATTTATCATCTAGTGCAGTGTTTCTCAACCAGGGGTCCATGGACCCCTAGCTGCCTTGACATAATGCCAGGGGGTCCTTATAAAATATCTGAATATGAATTTTTGTATATTTTGTCATTTGACATCTTCCCATAAAAGAAGATAAGTATAATATAATGACGAAATGACTAAATATAGAACAAGTCAACTTATGTAGTAGTAAATTATACTTGATTNCTTCTCGCTCCTCACCTCCAACTCTCTGTGTTCAACTCAAATGTTCTGTGGGTCACATCCTTTTTATTGTGCACCGTATGTGATTTGACTCTCCAGGGCTCAGCTCACTAAATGGCTGCCTGGTCGACGGACGATTTTAACTCTAAACCTCAGGAGGGAAAGAAACACAGAGTGGGCAGATGGTCAGTGAGGGGAGGGGGCGGTAAGGGGCAGAGAGAGGTGAGAGAAAGCTGGAGCTGAGGAGAAGGGAAGCAAATTCACAAGAGATGGAATATATAATGAAAGGAGAAAAAATGCACAAAGTCTTTTCTCAGAGTTTCCCGTATTCTCTCTGAACTCTCTAGAGACGAAGTCTCCATATAGTGAAATTGCTGTTCCCGCTAATGCACTAACTGCTGCGATCTACCCGAGCGGTGACATGCTGGCTACAGAACTCTGTCACCGTACATGCCGCCTGTCAGAGGAATGGGTAGATTTTCAATTAGTTTGTAGTCTAAAATTTTCCGCATTGTGGCACGGACAGGATCCTGTTCAGCGTCGAGCTTCTAGTTATGCTGAGACTCTCTCCCTTTCAACACGGCATTATAAGCCAGCCAGAAGCCCTGTGCTGTTGCCATGTGACACGCACGGTGTGTCTCTCTCTCTATCTGCCCTTATCGCTCAAGTCAGTTTTATTTCTCTCTGGGTATTTTTTTTTCTTCCTTTACACTTCTGAGGTGCGACACCAAAACAAGCCCTTCTTTTAAACCAGCTATTTAAAAAGTTGCACTGGGGTGAGAGAGCGCCACAAAGCGGATTCAATGCCGGTAGTGGGATAAATACAGTGATTTTATATTAAACCCAAATCCAAGCAAAGGCTTGTGAGTCTCTAAATCCAGTCAGTAACCGAAATTGATATCATTTATCAAATCCCAAAAGATCAAAGCATAACTAACAGGAAAAAAGTTATAATGATATAATTTGCTATAGCTGCCCCAGCTTTCCCAAACAATTCCCCACCTACCAAACCTATAGCTCCACCCCAAAATNTTTACTATATTACTATATTGCTGGCTAAAAAAATAAATCCAAAATTGGTTGAAAAAAATGGCTGGGTGAAAACAACCCAATCCCTGGTTTTGTCCATATTTAACCCAGCAGTTTTTAGAGTGAGGTATTTGAAGTGCACTTTTTTGTTTTAGAAATTTTCAGTGTGAACATTTATATACAAAAAAAAAATACTGCATAAATACGCAAACACACCTCTAGTGTACAGTAGCCTATTTACAGCTCTACGTTACTGTGTTGTCATGTGACCTGACAATGTTAAGCAAGCACTCTAAAAAATGCTGGGTTAAAAAAACCCAAGCTGGGTAAAATATGGACAAACCCAGCAGGTTGGGTTAAAAGGCACCTATTATGCCCTCTTTCACATGATGTAATATAAGTCTCTGGTCTGGTCAAGTTTCAGCTTAAAATACCCCACAAATTTGCCCCTATTTGGGGGTGAGCAAAAACACGCCTTTTACTATATTACTATATTGCTGGCTAAAAAAATAAATCCAAAATTGGTTGAAAAAAATGGCTGGGTGAAAACAACCCAATCCCTGGTTTTGTCCATATTTAACCCAGCAGTTTTTAGAGTGAGGGACATCCAGTTATCATCATAGTTATTTTGCATTTTTAATAGTTTTGTTTTAAAATGTTTTAATGTTTGGCAGTTTTAATAGAAGTTTAATTGAAGAAGATGTTAAAAATCATGGCTGACTTAATTTCCGGGTTAATCAAATGGAAGGTCAAGTCAAACGCATTGCATTGTGGGATACAATATTCTGTATTTTATCCACCTTATTTTGCAATGCAAGTAAGCTGTTTTCTGTGAATGTGCGAGACTTCCGATTCATTTGTCACTATAGAAAAATAACTAGAATAGAGCAGTAAATGGTCAAACTATTTGTGCTACAAACCAGTGTTTATAATTGACAATACATTAAAATAATATGGTAAGAAATACCAGTTTGCAATTTCAAGAAGCATAATGAGCCCTTTTGTACAGCAAAAAAATAAAAAATAATAAATTCACACCGGAATCCAGACACATTAAATTTACAAATGGCTGTACCCACTCTTATGTTAAAATTAAGGTGGATATTCAGGGTACACGCCAACGATGAACTAAAAACTGATTTTTTTTTTTTTTGCTTTTTTCGCATACAGACGACAACGTTGTCAAAACGATCCCCGCTCAAACGGATTCTTGAAAACGATAAAAAACGCTGTATTATGCTGCCAGGCCAGTAGTTGGCAACTTCACTTTGTAAAGAAACACAATGCGTCACCGTTTTCACTAGTTTTCACAAAGTTTACACAGAGACAATAACAGTATAGTTTTCAAAACTTGCAAAACCTGTTAACAAAAGTTAGCATTTTCAGGCCCCAAAATTCCGTTGTTGTGTAAATAAACATCCAAAACGCATAAAAAGTTTTCTGTTTTTAGTTTAAAACTCTTTCTTAGCTACTTTTAGACATATATAGATGAGTCTGAAGCCATCAAACAATGAGGGTGATGCACAGAATAAAGGATGATGACATCAGACAGCATATTTTTAGTGTAGAATTAGCCCATTGAAAGACTGTTGTAAAAGCAGCTCAGGAGAATACGAGGATTGCTGTCACAGCATTAGCTGGTTGTAACCCTTCTGGTTTCCTCTTGGCATGCCTGTCCCTGTTACCCAGTTTAGCAGCGCATTATCTTACCAGTACCACTCCTCCTAACATGAAACGGCAAGCTTTGGCGGCATATTTGGGTCAGGCATTAGCGCTGCACCTCTGACGTGTGTACTAACACGCTTTGCTTTCTCCCCTGTCTGGGACTCCTCTGCCAATTGCATGGATAAACGAGTAGAACAGAACGAGCGGCGGAGGAGGAGACCCGTGGGTTCCAAGCGTTTGATCCCTATCGAAGCATGTTTTATAGATATCAGAGCCTGACGTCTGCTGGGACTCTACAACTCAATGACTCTATTCCAAACAGCAAAAGAAAACATTCCCGTCGCATCTTTCTACCCTTTCCCTCTAGAGAGATGGGAGGGATTTTGGTTTACATGAGCTTAAGAGACTCACACTTGCTGCCTGTTTTTGATACTGATGGGCTGAAGACATTGTAGGAATATTCTGCATTTCAGCCGAACCCCTGAGACAAAGTTACATCATAGCGTTTGCTTGGCAGCGCTTTACTGATATTTCTCAGTTTTTTCTAATCCTCTAACCCTAAGTATTAGGGCATTTTTGATGTTAGGGTTCAGTTTGTTTGGTTGGAGTGAAAGTGGTTTTCCAAAGAAACACACCACACCAGAGTTTGCCTAAAAAGGTGGTTCAGAGTACAGAGTGTGACTTTTGATAATGTGGTCCAGGTGACATCATCATCAAAACATCACACCAAGCATCAAATCAAAAGTGATTTCAAACTGTGTTTTAAACATAATTTCAGCCTCATGATGGGTCTTATCTTTCTTGTGTATATTTAACACTTTACAGTCGCAATGCATTTTGATTCATATATGAATCATTGACGAATAAGGTTTTTAAAAGTGTTAAAAAAAACTAATTGGGATATAATTAATTTTGAAGTTTTATTAAGCATTAACAATTAGATTATGTGGTTTTTATAATCAATTAACACTGCTTTTGTCTTTTTTTTTACAAGATGGACACAATTTGTCATCAAAAAAGTCATTCGGTTTAACCAAATTTTCAGTTTTACCGAATGACAATATTTTCAAACAATGCTAACAGGCTGATATCTAGCTAGCTAGCAAAAGGACAATCAAACATTTTATATTAAGTACAAGTTTTTAAAATATGACAACATTTTCCATGTTTTATAGTGGTTGTACAGAATGACCTGATGTTTCGGGACATGATATGAGCAAGTGAAAACATGAATTTTTCAAATAGTTTAAAGAGAGAGTTAGTTACTTTGCTTCATTGGTTACTCCAAATGAAATCAATGAAATACATTTTCCTGACATTTTTTCTCATAACAAAGCAATGACTTCTACACATAATTTTAATAACATTTTGCACTATGTTGATATATGATGTTATAAAATCATGCCAAAAAAATAAAATAAATAAATAAATATATATATATTTACATTTATTAAATTTTAAGATATTTTAATCACAAATGAAATGGCTGTATTGGCCTTTGGACGGTTAAACCAAATTACTTTTGATCCTTCAAAATCTTTAAAATACCTTTATGTAGTAAAATATAATTAAAATCTTTTGGATTCAATAAAAGAGATCTAGTTGGATATCATATCATACTTTGGATATCATATCTTTGTTTATTATTATTAAGGTCTTTGGACAAAAAAAAAAAAAAAAGACCCGTGACGTCATTGACCCATATACAACTGACAGAAATCAAGATCCTAAACTTAAAAAAAACTGCCTTTTTACTCTTTTTACTGCCTTGAAAACATTAATATTTGTGCTTTAGCCTATTCTCTCAACCCACTGACATTCATTTTTTGATCAAAATATTATTGGTTCATAAAAATATGCTGTTTTATTAGGTTCTGGATACCTCATGAGTTAATTAGACCTGAACACAAAGAACTATTCATAACAATATTTCTGTCCTTGAGTTACTGAGTCATTTGAGTGCATTTTGAAATACCAGAGGGGAACGTCTAAGGCTGTTTCTCAATTCCAAGAATGCAGAGAACGGACTTGCGTTCTCATGGAATCCGGTCTTACCAGGCAACCTTGAAAGAAAGAACTCGGAAGGACGCGAGGACACAGAACGCATCACTTGAGAATTGAGATGTGCTGCGATCTTGTTGCTCAACTGACCGTCCCAGCATATTATAAGTAGCGGCTAATACACAATCAAATGCAACATAAAATCACAAACAAATGTTATATCTATTAAAAGATTTCATTCATATTTTTATAGACATTGTTTTCATATAATTTTTAAATCTTTTTATTTTACCATGTGTATTTATGAAAATGAGTAGCCTTTGTGTTACATGCTTTGTCAATGTTAAGATTCTTTTTTATATTCCAGTAAAAATACTACAGGCTTTCTTCAGGTACTTTCATGTGTCCTCTGTACTTGCGTTCTTGAGTATTGGAATTGAACTTCGACGGTTGATGATGACATAGAGCAAGAACACAAGGACGCAAGATCACTTAAGAACGCATATTGAGAAACAGCCTAAGAGTTTAGGCAAAAGGGGAAACAAATAGCTCCCCTCTCTACAATACAGCAACCTTAGTAATGTGACTTTATAATAGAGTGTGTCTCAATATGGAGGCGCCTGGGTACACTCACACGGTATTTTATTAGCACTATATGTGCTATGACACACGGCCTGGAGGTTTCAACCTCATCATCATTTCACAAAGTGAAACCGAAGCCTTTCACGTAGTCTAACAGTGTCTGTACCCTTCCACATCCCTGAGAAAACTGGCATAGGAAAACAGCCCTCGTTTGCTTTAGCAACAGTCGAATTAGTCTCACACTCATGCTAACATGACACTTGTCCTGAATATTCATTATGTCGCCGTGATATCATGTTTGATTCAACACAATCCCCAGCACGTACAATACGCATGTATGATACATAGGAAAGTCTGTTTCTGACTTCTGTTTTATTGCTGCCTTTGTGTCCTTCTCCTAGCATAGTCATATTTACACTTAGCACTCAGTCCAAACGAATTGACTCTGGCGTGTCCCATTGCAATTATTCTCAATTCATAATTAATGCGCAGCGGTCTGGGAGCTAATTTAGGTTTGCAGGTTGACTTGTGTGCTGTGTGTGGTTGTCAGTCCCCATCACGGTAAACAGCGGTAGTGGAGGAGAGAGCCCGTTATGTTAGCGCATTAGCGGGGCCCATGGGAGCTGTTCTTTGTGGCGTGCTGTTGTTCCTTTGTAGCGAGAGACACACAAAAACAGAAAAAGGAGTGGCGAGAACAGATGCATGTGATGTTTACACTCTCGGAGCTGTTGATTTCATATCCTGCAAGAGATACGCCACAATGCTAAAGATGCAAAATGAATGTTAAAGTTAATTCAGAGAGCAAAACCTTCCAGATTTTAGTCCTGATGTCAACATGTTTGTTATATAATTATGTTTGGTGAATATAGTTAAAATATAGTCAAACTTTGAGGAAAAAGATTGATTGTCTGTGCTGTCTCGATTGAATTTCATGTAGAATGAAGAATGAAACACATCTTCAAGTTTACTGAATGCACACCGTGAATATATATACCACTCTTTTAGCAAGCAAATCCTGTACAACTGGGTCTCCAGCTCTGCTCCTGGAGAGCCACCCAGCTAACAGGGAACATTCTCAGAACTTTGCTTAACGTTCTGGAAAGGTTCTCTCACAAATGTATGAACAAATGTTCTTCCAGTGGCGCTAGTAGAATGTTCGTTGAATGTTATCTGGTCTTTAATAATGTTCTCCAAATGCTAATACAAAAACATTATCGTTCATGGAGCGTTTTTTTCCTGAACTGTTTCAGTTGGATGTTTGTCTATCATTTTTCAATGTTACTACTTGCTTCAGAATGTTCAGAGAACATTCAAAATTAATGTTCCCATAATGTTTGCATCATGATAAAATGAAATGTTACACTCTAAAAAATGTTGGGTTGGGTTGAAAATGGACAAACGATTGGGTTGTTTTAAGTGGTTGGGTTAAATGTTTGCCCAATGTTTGCTGGCTTAAAATTAATCCAAAATAGGTTAGAAATTAAAAATAAGACACATAATTACTAGAGGCAACAATAATAACCAGAAGGTGAACATTTATCAATAAGCAATTTAATTAATGTTCATTGTTTAATTATGTTTCATTAAACATATTAATAAATGTTCATTTATTAAACATATTATTAAATGTTAATTTCCAACATACTTTGGGTTCATTTTAAGCAAACAATAAAGTAATTTTTAAACAATAGTTGAGTTAAATAAAACTACCCAGCAGGTTGGGCAAACATTTAACCCAACCGCTGGGTTAAAACAACCCAGTTGCTGAGTTTGTCCATTTTCAGCCCAACTTGGTTTGTTTTTAACTCAGCATTTTTTAGAGTGTATGTTCCCTTAACGTTCACATAACCAAGAAAAAATATTATTAAAACGTTTAAAAACTGGACGTTTCATAATTTTTAATGTTTTAATAACTTTAATAGGAATGTTAGCAAAGCATTCTTAAGGCCCATTCACACCAACTATAAAGATAACTATATTAGCGTCCACACCAGCGGACGACATTGTTCTATTTATTCTAAGCGCACTGCAGTTTTGTTGTCTGCTGTTTTAAATGCTCAAGCTCTTTAAAGTCTGGTGGATTCTGATTGGCTGTCATTGCTTTTATCATTTATCAGCTGGAAAACATAGTTCTGAAAGTGATGCTGCATTCACGCCACTGCATAATTACCGTAATCTTGAGATGACAACACGTGATGTTATATTTGGAGCTTTTCACATCCTTGGACTGGGAATTATGCGTTTCTATGGCACCACTATCAACGCCTAAATGAATCTACGGCTGTCATGTGGTACAGCGGCCACGTGGTACACGTGGGAGCTTTCAGAAAACTCCCAGCTTACAAACTGTAATTACGAGCTCTACGAGGAAGTGAACGCTTTTTACAAGCCAGAATCTCAGTAATTACGATATGGCGTGAATGCACCTTGAGTCCACAATATCGTTTCTCAATGACGTCATCATCATAATTGTGGTGTGGAGAGTGAGGCAATGGGGTGGTGGAGGGATTCTGTGAAACTGTCACGGGACAGAGGTGAGGGACGGCTATATATACTGTATATATATACCAGCTTCCTCTTGTGCTGATTGGTTGATTATCTGAACGTGCTCCTCCCGAACTTTGTTAAATAAACTTTACATTTTGTGACACAAAAATAACTAAAAGTAACTTGTGTCCAGTTACAATAATTCTATTCAAAATACCAATAAATTAGCTGGGAACTATTACTTTTCAAACATATTTCTTAAAAATATGGATAGTTCTGACTCTACATTTCAATAGATGCATTTGCAATTAAAAAAAAAAATCTTACTAAACGTTTCTACAATTTTGCAACCGTAAACATTCTGTTAATATATCACTATCCAGAACTATTATTCATTAGTAAGTAAGAAAGTAAACTTTTATTTATATAGCACCTTTCACAGATAGAAATCACAAAGTGCTTTACAAAGTGCAACAATTTTAATAAAAGAACAATAAAAGAAACTATGATAAATAAAATAAAAAAAATTAAAACCACAAAATAGTAAAACATAAAAGCCCAATCAACTAAAAGCCTGTCTAAATAAAAGTGTCTTCAGCTGCTTTTTAAAAGAATCAACAGAATCGTCCACTCGCAGTGACAGGGGCAGGACGTTCCAGAGTCTGGGGGCGACTGCTTGGAAGGACCGGTCTCCCCGAGTTTTAAAGTGGGTTTTGGGGACCATTAGAAGGTTTTGACCTGAGGACCGAAGAGCACGGGAGGAGGAGTAAGGGGTCAACAGGTCAGTAATGTACTGGGGGGCCTGTCTGTGCAGAGCTCTGAAAGTCAAGACTAAAATTTTCAAATCAATTCTGAATTTGATTGGAAGCCAATGAAGTGAGGATAAAACCGGTGAAATGTGAGCCCTTCTGTTGGTTCCTGTTAAAAGCCTGGCTGCAGCATTTTGCACCATTTGAAGACGACTCAAAGAAGATTTGTTTAAACAAGTAAAAAGAGAATTACAATAATCAAGACGAGAAGAAATAAAAGCATGAATAATCATCTCCAAGTCAGCGTTAGACAATAACGCTCTCAGTTTAGAAATGTTTCTCAAGTGATAAAAAACAGTTTTTGACCAACTGTCTAGAATGATTGTCCAGAGACATAGATTGGTCAAACAGAACACCAAGGTTTCTGAGGCTCGACTGGACGGAGGAACCCAGGGAACCAAGGTGCTGTTTAATTTGAGGTAGTTTTTGGTCTGGAGCGAAGATTAAGGTTTCAGTCTTTTTTGTATTCAGTTGTAAGTAGTTATTGTATAACCAGTTCTCTATGCAGGACAAGCAGTCCAATAAATCAGTTAGTTTATGAAACTCAGAGTCTTTAAAAGAACAGTACAACTCAATGTCATCAGCATAAAAGTGATAAGACACATTTTTAAAACTGTGAATTATTTCACCAATTGTATGTACAATAAAAACAAAATAGGACCTAGAACCGAGCCCTGAGGAACTCCATATGACAGAGGGGTCATCTCAGACAGAATATTGTTAATAGACACACAAAATGATCTGTCACTCAGGTAAGAGGAAAACCAATTAAGAACTGATCCAGAAAATCCAGTTTCATTTCGCAGACGATTTATCAATACATTATGGTCGAGTGTATCGAATGCTGACAGAGTACTGCCCAGAGTCAGCCGCCATCATAATGTCATTTGATACCTTCAGCAGGGTGGTCTCAGTTGAATGACATTTCCGAAAACCAGACTGAAATTTATTTATAAAATTATTTTCCTCAAGGTATGTAGTCAGCTGCCCCGCTACCACTCTCTCCAGGATTTTAGATAAAAAAGGCAGTTTAGAGATGGGCCTGTAATTGTTTGGTTCAAATGAATCCAAATTGGGCATTACTATCTCTATTAGTAATAAATGCAACTTTTTATTAAACAGAGTCTTTTATAATGTTATATTTTTATTAAAACCAATACGCCATTCGAGGCATTATGATTTTAAGGGGGTCTTCACTTCATGATATGCCTAACAATTCTCATGATAAATTTAATGTAGTTCCAAACGTAGGTTCGGGAGGAGCCTAAACATTCAGTCCTGTCAATCATCATTGCGAGCGTATATAAGCAGCAGTCACTGCGTCATTCCAGCGACAATTCTTCCAGCATCCCTCCTCCTCCCCATCTCCTCCTCTATTTCTCTTATTCTCCCTCTATGCAGTACTGCAAAAAAAAAGGGGGTTTAACTCGGAGCTCGAGCCGAGCCTTGGGTTCGAGCCTCCTTCGAGGACAGCAAGCCAAGTTTGTTTTACCATTAACCATTCAGAATGAATGGGCAGGCGAACTTGTGAACTGTAAACCAGTTCACTTACTATGCTAATATTGCATTGAATTCACCCTCATTCTTCATTCTCTGGGTACCTGTTGCACTGTGGTTAGTAGTGAAAAACATTACCCGCTGTGTTCCTGCGTTTCTGTATGCGTATAAAAAGATATATAGACAGGCATCAGCTCATTTTCTCGCCTTATGTCAGACATGTGGATGCGTGCAGCAGCATGCACAGATGTTCTATTAGCTGCACATCAAGGTAGCTAATTGCTGCCGCGTGTAAACTAGGCACTGAAGTTTTGATATATCGCTGAGTGTTTCTTCATAAAATATGCACCTTTTTTTCAATCTCTCCATGCAAAATTAGCTCTCACAAATGTTTTGGTGAATATTTTGGAAAGTGCCTTCCGCTTAGAGGGGCTGTTGTAATTGTTGCAGAGCTTTTGACACCTGAAAGATATCTATGATTGTAAACTGTTGAGCGAGAGGAAATACAAATGGTTAAAGGGAGGGGTTTGTTGCAAATGTTCACCCCGTTCGAATTAACATCAAAAAAGACTAAATTCGTGCCTATAATAAAAATGATAAATTTTGCGATGATGATTGGAGTTTCCGATGTTCGCAAGCGCCTTCCAGATTTGTATGNTCCTTCCTACGAGCACTTTACTGACCTAACTGTGACTTCACACAGCACTTACATACTGTTGTTCTCATGTTGACTTGACTTGATTCTACTACTCTCATTTGTAAGTCGCTTTGGATAAAAGCGTCTGCTAAATGACTAAATGTAAATGTAAATGTAAAGATCATCTTGACAGATGAATAAGAAGTGGGCGCATTTTCTCATTAGTGAATCTTAGATTACGCAGCATCACAAAGGAGAAGGTAAAAGAGATATCCAGGTCACTACACACACGTACGCACAAACACAGGCACACGCTCTCTCTTTCTAATGCACCCAACCGCAGATATCATTATCTAGAGCAGGAGATGATGGTGTCATCGATTGTGGCCGAGTCGGGAGCATTTCATTTGCTTCAGGCTACGCGTCTGATGAGTCCCTCTCTTTCTCTCTGCTGATGCCTCATCGTGTTCAGCCACCAGGGAGAATTAACCGCGTGTGTGGGGCAGCAGGAGGGGAGGGCGCTTTAGCGATTTTGAGCAACTCGCACACAAAGAACAGCTGCTCCGGTTTGGCTGCCTCGGCAGACCATCGCGAGTCCAGCGGCGGCTCACCCGGAGGTCTCATGATCTCTCATGCCCCTGACCCTCGAGCGCAGTGTACTCTGTGTTTTAGTGGGGGCCTCTGTTGGAAACAAGGCTACGTTTGGAAAGCATTTGGAGGAATTTATGTCTTTTGGATGTTTCGAATGACCTTAATAAAAGCAGATGAGTCACGGTTATGCTGTTTGGTTAGATCCCAAAGCGCTCATAGCTGAATAACTTTCAGAACAAAACATTATCGCACAATCAGGAGCCTCTAATGTGATGCACGCAGCGAGCAGTCGTTTCGGGCGAAATGCACTCTATTCTCATGCTGTTTTGCTGTGAGTGAAGAGGCTGCGACCTCTCGTATCTCGGCAGCGTCTCAGTGGAATGTGAGGGCAGGTGTCGGGGCTTCCGTTAGACACGTGATGCCGGGCTTGTTTACACAATTTGTGACTAGGCTACTGCAAGAAACTCAGCCTCACCTGAGACGTTACATCAGCTTATAGGGAAAGATCAACTTAAGCAGGGTAGGCACTACGAGGGAGATGGGGTGGGTATTGCGCCACCTAGATTTTCTCAAGTCAAGCAATGAATTTAAATGCAGTTATTATTACTGTACCCTCCCTCACGATTAAGGAGCGGTCATTTTACGCTTTTCATTACATTCATATGCATGTGAATGCTGAAGACTAGAAATGCAAGCTCATACAAAGTTTTGCATTTCATTACATTTCTAAATTGAAGTTTGATTTTGTATCACATGAAGATGCGTGACCACAGAACATTGATACGTCACGGCGTGACCTCTTAGCTGAATTAAAAGAACACAAACTTTAAAGCTGCCGATTTGTAGCATTGCAGGAATGAGGACTGTATATATTTTTACATTTTAGATTTATTATTATTTTTATAGGCCTATGATGAATTTATGTTGCAGATGCAGTGTCTGAAGAAATGTGTGTGCTTAAACTAGTCTAGTCTAGTGTGACTACTAATTTATTATGAATAATGTAAATTCATTTTTTAACACTATGCCATTAAGTGGAATTAATTATAAGTTTAGAGATACATTACACAATAAATATGACTTGGGTAATTAAAGACTTTGCTCAATCCAATTTTTCATAGTCAGCTAACATAACTCATAAATCTGGAAACAAATGTTAGAAAGAAAAACTGCGCAGTCAATCAGCTGAACTTGGAAAAGCGTTCTACTATGCTACTCTTATTATTTTTTTTCCATTTCTTTATGTGCAAGCACACAGAGCAGGTGCTGAATACAGAACCGCATTGTAAGAGCCATATGTTTTTTTTTTTGTATCTTATATCTTATATAATCTTATATAATTGTGTGTGTTAAGCAATTGTTAAATAATTATAAGTTAATCATTTAATATGTGTATGTATTATATTTCATATTGACAATGATATAATTTCCGGCAGTGACCATTAGTTTTTGTGTGATGCAGTAGCCTATAGGAGCGATAGTTTTTTGACCATGTAACATTTGCTGTTAATTTGTTATTAAACTTGACCTAAAATAAGTTACTGGACTATGGGATTCGAGTTCAAATCACGCTCACACATGAAGAAGCAGCAACAAAGATGAGAATTTAGACGGATTCCTATCACACACATACTAGTATACTACTTGTAGTACTTTTACCACATCTTCCTTTGGCAGAAATAGTAAGAGAAGTATGCGGTTCCGAATTTAGCAAGAGTTTTCTGTCGGCATTTAGGATCATAACTAGCGAATCGATGTGATTTTCGTGAATGAATCACTCTTTTGAGTCGATTCTCTGCAGTGAATTGAAACGAACGGTCTGAATCGGTTCGCGCATTTATTCGAACAGCTCACTGACTCGCTTGGAACATTTCTCTCACCCAAGGTGTTCCCGAATTCCCGTAAAACGATTTAACTCGCTGATTAACTAGTAAGAGATGCATCGTTGGAGAACCTAACCAACTAGTCACGACTGTTTCCCGAAACCGAAGTAACATGGTCGCACCTTTGTAGTTTGAACCACAATATTGGTACAATATAAACAATATGGTTCAACAATATAGGATTGTCGTTAATGACGTCACGTGCAGGTGGAGGAGTAATAACTTCTACAAATTAATCTGTTATCTGAGATGCCGCTGTAACGAACATGGCACATGTCAGTTTGCTTTATTTGATGTTTAATTTATCGCGGGTTCCCTCATACGTCATATTCCTGAGTTCCCTTGCGCATTTTACGCACTCTTCAAAAACGGCGCCGCGGATTGTTGACACGCTTAAATGTATAGGTTAAAATGTATAAAGTAGAATGAAACATATGGAATGTACTGAATGTTAGGTTGCTTATTGTGCCCGAGAGCACGATAAGTCATTTAACAAGAAACTAACCACAGTTCGACAGCTGTAGTTCCAACCACTTAAGTTTGCGATGCTGTTTGCAAATGTCCTTTGGAAATATGGTTTTGGGAAACGCCAAATCGTGTTGGTATCCCATCTACAGCAAAGACAACTAAAAGAGATGTATGAAGTGGATATTTACCTACAGTTCATTGAACAAATCGTTGAAATGCATCCATCGTTTGCCAGCTGTGAAGAAGGTAGGCCTATACAACGTCATCACCTTCACGTGCAGGTCGTAACACTCAACAGTACACTAAAGCACTAGTGAAAGTACCAATGACGTTACCATGGCATTACACACATTTATTCTTTGAAGTGTTAAAGTAAATATCATAGCATTTTAATAATTCAGTACCATGATAGCGTCACTGTAGTAATTTAATTGATGTGTGTATTCCTCAGGTGTATACCATTGTTGACACAACACACTGCCCTCCAAAAGTTTGGAAACTCCCTGGACAAGTAGGGTTTGGGACAATATTGGCATGAATCCTTTTTCATTTGTGATACTTTTGCACTGATAAGGGACAACACAAACTACGAAAACATAGTTTATTACATAAACAGTTTATACATAGAAAAAACTTAAATTTTCGATTCGTCAAAATATCCACCATTAGCAGCTATCTGACCTAAACTGGGTTCTAATTGGTTCAATGTATTCTAAACTTAATTGTCAATCAATTGTTGAAGCTATTAAGGTGTGCTGACCCAAAAATCTTTTACAAACCTGGGCCAAGTTGAAACCAGTGACCAGGCATCACAGCTGACAAAGGGGCATGTCTGACTTTGATATGTATTGCCATTATTATGTAATCAAAATGAAAATTATTATTGCTGGTCTTCAATGATAATGTCAAGTTACTTTAATGTATTTGCACCAAACAATTATAAGGATTTATGCTGATATAGTCTAAAACCACACTTTGCCAGGGGTGTTTCCAAACTTTTGGAGGGCAGTGTACTTTTATATAGTAGTAGCCTATATTTTGTCTCCATACCGTAATGTTACATAATTGGCAAAACGGGCCTCACCGTAGTAGTTTTTCCTCAGAACACTGATGTGAGGTTTTCAGTTTCTCACGCCTTTATATGAACAATATACGCTTAAGTTGCAAATTATAGCCTTTGTTTTTCCTCACAGTTCTTCAGAAAACAGTCTTTGTTTATCTATAAGTCTTGATGCATAGTTTTCCTTACCCAATACAGATCCTATTGAAGCAGACACATTGTGATGGGCCGTAATGAACAATTTATTTATTCATTTAAAAGCTAACGGAAAAAGTCATAAAACCCCAAAAGTCCAATGTTGATCTTGACGAAAGACACGTGGCTGTAATGTTTCTAGATTTGTGTCATGAATACACATCAAAACATAAGATTTGATCTGATATTTCTGACTAAAATGTGCACTTTAAGAAAGAAAATATTGTTGGATTCTCACCAAAGTAGTGTTTTATTCACATATATTGGGAGAAAGTTATAATTCATGGCAGTTTTCTGCTAAATTGTGCAGACTGAAGAGCATTTCAGTGGCGAAACTCATTAGAAACCAATAACCAAAACTTTCTCGGATCTGGCGATCATATAATGTAACATCAAGACCTTTTTTATTGAACAGTATATAGAGTGTAAATGAGTTCTTGATAAAAAGAGGGCTCTTTTCTCAACTTACGGTGCTGCAAAGAACCATTATTTTTAAAAGCGTGTGTGTGTCTGCGTAGGTAGAGCGGAGAAGGATAAAGTACTAGCACATTTTAATTTGTGCTGCATCAGTGTCGTCCCCAGGCTAATGTGTTTGACATCATTCCAGCTTAAATGAGCATACTGTAAACTGGATCCCTCTGGAAGCATTTTATCCTACAGAGAGGCCCAGCACTCTGACAGCATTCTGAGGAGATATAGGAATGATTTTAGATTGGCAGGTGTCAGAGACAGATATGATTCCAAAGTCTCCTGGCGTTCCAGCGCATTCACAATCCCTCTTACACCTCATTTAGCACCTGTCACTCACTCATCCAAGAACCACACACACAAACACAGATATGCACAGATGCACACTAGGATGAAGTGCTGTCTTTGAGGAAGGCAATTGTTTTTACGACCAGTATATGAGGGATAATGTGCAGTCAGCCGGTCATTATTGCAAATGATAGTGTTTTGTATCCTCCTGATAGGGTTTATTTTGCTATAATGACCACCTGACATGACTTATTTCATGGCTACTTACCAAGTAAAATTTATGCTTATAAAATGGTAATGAAAACATTTTAGTAAACCTGACTGTAGTCCACCTTTAGTTGGGAAAAGGCAGAGCCTCCCTTCTGTGCAATTGGACTCTCTCCACTGAAAGATGAATTATATCTATGATTTGCTGTCACTTTTTGAATTATTGGTTGCCCTCTTGCCTCTTGGTGTGTTGCTTGTATGCATCACTATCTGTAGTGGGTTAGACGTAATGGGATCATCTGATTTCTATCTCGATATTTTCCCTCATCCTTCTTTACTGGTCTTTATTGCTGCGGACGCAGCAGTAGATGGCACACAGTGTTAAAGGAAATAGAAAGAGAGAGACAGAGAGACACACGACACCAGAGGAAGGTGTTGACTTGTTAGCAGTTGCCTGCAGCAATTGAAACCTTATACTGCTCTTTTAAAGATTAAGGTGAGCTCACAAGAATGAATTGGAGCCAGTAATAGTGTTGTTTATTTGCGCGTGTTTTCTGAGTTGTTTTAACTTTCAAATTACTGATGGAATTATGCAGATCGGGTAACAGTGCAAATATGGCCGAAATTAGTTTAGTGCAAATTTGTATGGTACAATCTTCCTGGTCTGTTCTGAGTGGGAGATTGTGGAGGATGCGGCAGAGTAGTGCAATCTGGTATGCTTCAAAATGCCGAAAATGTTACTCTTTTTTTTATTATTATTATTTTTTTATTATTTTTTTAATATATTTTATTTTTAATTCAGTTAAGGTTTAGTTAGTTTTAATTGTTCCTAAAAATAGTTTTTCCTCTATCAGAAAATGCAAAAAGTGAGCTATGGTCGGTTGTTTTACATGTCAGTCGGTCATTTAAAAGGATTTTGTTCTTTGTTAATTTTCTGTTTTTATTTTAGTTAAATATTTAAGCTATTTATTTATTTTTTTGTCACTGCTATTTACTATATGGGTCATTGACGAATAAGGTTTTTAAAAGTGTAAAAAAACAATGGAGATATAATTGATTTTAAAGGTTTATTAAGTGTTAACAATGAGATTGTGTTTTTTTTAATAATCAATTAACACAGCTTTGGTCATTTTTTACAAGATGGACACAATTTTTCACCAATTCACTATGGTGAATTCCTCAGAACTCAGTACACATATTCACTATTAACTACTATTTTTCCCTCAATAAACTCCTAATTTACTGCTTATTAATAGTTAGTATGTTAGTTGTTAAGTTTAGGTATTGCGTAGGATTAAGAATGTAGAATAAGGTCATGCAAAATAAGGCATTCATATTTGTGTAATAAGTACTAATAAACAGTCAATATTCTAGTACTATGCATGCTAATAAGCAACTAGTTAAAAGACCCTAAAATAAAGTGTTACTCAAAAACTAGCAGCACATTTATACTCGTGCTTGTTTAAACTGGATTGCGGTTGATTAGTGAATAAGAAAGGTTTTTGCACTGAAGTGACTTTGTTTAGTAAATGTACCCTAAGTGACCTCTAAATATCAGATTGATCTTTCGTTCGCTCTCTTTTTCAGTCGACAAACAAATTCACACACTGACCTCAAACAGAAGTGTTAATAACTGTAAAAGTCATTCATTAATAGCTGTAGTCTATCAAAGGCTGTAAAGAGAATGAAGGCACTGGACTAGAGCCAATTATGATCCACAGAGACAAACACACACAGTAGAGATGAAAATGAGAGCAATATTATTTTCATTGCTGAAAAGGAAAATATTGAAAATGTTCAAAGCTGTGTGTGTTTTTGATGGCACCACTTGCGTCACAAAGTCTTAAGCATTAAACACATTCACACAAAGGCCAATTAGGAAGGCAGGATGGGTATTTTTCACACTCTAAAGATGACAAGCTAAATGGTGTTTCATGATTTAAATGCAGATTCCTGGGGAACAGGGCTTTTAATAATTGCAACATCCTCGGTTTTCCTTGGAGAGTATAAATTTGCACCAAAAATCATTTTACAAACCTGCAATGCAAATGAAGTTTAGCCAAGCTGCATCTTTGCCTCCGTCAGTCAAGTGCAAGATACACAGTGGTGGGATTATTCACTAGTTTCCTCTCTTAATGAGGAGAAAAATGCAGGTTATTTTAGAACATTAAACTGAAGATCACGTTAATGTCGTCTGTGTAAAAATGAGGAATCACATCACTCTGATGTGCATATTTGATGCAGAGTATTGCTGTCTCTCGCAGAAGCATATAAATACAGTTTTTATTTGATCATAGATAATTGGTTTCACCGTAAAACTCTTCACTTCCATTTTCATTATACCATAGATCACAAAGAATATCAGTGATAAAATGACAGGAATTGCTTATCAAGTAAGTGCTATATCGAGTAAATAAAGGACAATGAGATTTGTTATGCATCGTCACCCACTAAAGCAGTCTTTATTTAGGCCTGGAGCATCTTGGAGTTCTTGACTTGATCAAGGGCAAAATGGCAATATGGTGGATAGGCAGCCATATCAATCTGAACTAGCAATCTGAACCTTCATTTTAGGATACATTTAACTGTTAATAACTGACAGTAGCATCACATATGAGATAGAAAAACTTAGGCCCTGTTTACACTAGTGTGTTTTCGTTTTAAAACGCATAACTTTTGCTACGGTAACGCCTGGCATCTACACAACTCTAGAGTTTTCTACCCTTGAAAATGGAGACTTTTTGAAAGGCTGCATGCATACCCCGTTTTAGTTTGAAAACTCTGGGGTTTCAGTGTAAACTGACCAAAACTGAGACTTTTGAAAACAAAGGCATGGCTGCTCACATTACACTATCGGAACATGACAATAACAGACCAGGGGTGCTGAGCAAATCAACTAGCTAGTCACGACTGTTTCCCGAAACCGTATTGTCGCAAACCTGTCGTTCAGCCACGTTGGTGAATGATGTCACACAGGTGGTGGAGTAATCAGTTCTTTATATGAATCAGTTTGAGATCGAATTAATGCTAGATTTTGTCTATAAATTACGGACATGGCATCTGAGGACTAATTCTCATTTTTCTCAGTTTTTTTGGTTTATTTCCAGGTTCAATCATAGTCCCGTTCTTACGTACCAGCAGTGGTGTAACTTTGTTTTAAAAAGTGGGTGGGACAGGAATGTGGGTGTGGGTGTGGGTGGGGGGATGGGGGGTAATTGTAATTGTATAAATGCACAAAATTTATTGACATAGACCTCATGTTTTCTATGATAGTTTCATCATTACATCTATAATACAAAATATTGGTAGTCTCGAGAGTATTTACATTAGCCAATAAATACGTGGATCCACGTTTAGTATTAGGTTGTCTTGATGGACTAGGGGTAGAATTTTTGTTCAATGTGCCAGAGGTTCTGGGTTCTAATCCACCCTCGTGTAATACATTTTTTTTTTTTCTCATTAAAACCAAAGATGTTCATCAGTGATGGTATGTTATGAGCAGGGACACGTTTATGTGCATTTTGTTTTGTGATTTCACCAGAAATAATAGAGTCTCCGGCCGCAACAGCGTTAAGCGATAGATTGAAGCGCTCGTCCGTGTGAAGACTGCGCAGTGTGCATGAGCACCAAGAGAACACTGTTGAGCCACTGATGACAGCGGCAATGACCACTCAACATGATTTCAAAAACAACACATCCCAGTGCCATATCGCCTATTATTTAACACAAACAAATGAATTGCTAATCAACTAGAGATGTTTCTTTTGTATTAGATACATCCGTGCCGCGAGATGTTTCAAAAAGTGATGGGGACAATATCGACTCTGGCAAAAAGTGGTGGGGACATGTTATTACGGTTATTATGCACATGCGTACTCTTAAAAAACGGAGCTTAAAATCTCTTGATAAACTAAAATATGTAAATGACATTTGTATATATTCGAAATAAAAGATATACGTTGTACTTAATGTCAGCTTGCTTATTCCAACCACATTTTGAGAGCTGTCATTCCAACCACACAAGTTTGCGCTGCAGTTTGCGAATGTTTGTTTGAACTATGGTTTCAGGAAACACCAAATCATTGAACTATGTTAGTAAGGACCGAACTTGCAATGTTAGTTGGCTAACAATGCTTTTGGGAAATGCACCCCTGAGCCGTCACTCTCAACAGCTCTGTAACAGACCCACCTCGACAACTGTGTAAACAATAACATAGAGACGGAACTACAAGCTGCTGACTTTGTTGTCCTTTTAAGCAGCAATTGTGCAGTTAAACTCTGCATTTTATAATACTGGAGCTGCCTACATGCACAAGAGGGGAGCTATTAATAATAATAATTAATATTAATAGAGCAATCTGCAACTGTTTACACTACACTGCGTTCCAAATTATTATGCAAGTGACATATCAGTAAGATTTCAGTAGAATAAACATTCAGATTTTAGTTTTTCTAAGAAAATGTTTGTTTGTTTATTTATCCGTGTCTTTTTAGATAACTGGTATCAATCTCAGACAAAATAATTTGCCAGATCTATGAAAACCCTACTTAGAGGTTGTTCCACATTATTAAGCAAGTCACAGTTCTCATGCAATATGGGGAGGAAGAAAGATCTTTCTGAAGATGAAAAGCATGAAATGGTGCAATGTTGTGCAAAAGGCATGAAAACAACTAATATTGTGTGAAACTGAATGGAAATGATCAAATTATCATAAGATTTTTGAGTGATTAGAGCACAGAAGAACTCAGTCAGATAAAGGCTTATTAATTAAAGTTCCTGTCAAAAAAAATAATTGTATTAAAAGGGCAGCTATAAAAAAAGCCAGTGTTGAGCAGAAAACAGGTATTTGAAGCTGTTGGTGTCTCTGGAGTCTCAAAAAGCTCTCAATGCTGGCTGGCAGTTGTGCATAAAGATATATTTTAGCCACTCTAAACCAAAGCTCACAAAGTGAAATGTTTACAGTGGGTTTAGAAATACATGAAGACTCATTTTTAAATAGTTTTATTCACTGACTAATGCCGTACTACAATGGATGGTCTAAATGGATGGATTTCTGGATGGTTGGTGAATGGCCATCACATTCCAACAAGACTGTGACGTCAGCAGGGAGCTGGCGGGTGATGATTTGGGCTGGAATATTGGGAAGTGAGATGTAAGGTCCCTTTAGGGTCTCTGAGGGTATTAAAATGACTTTTGCAAGATATGTGGAGTTCATAACTGGCCATTTTCAGCTATGGTATAAAAAGTGCCTTCTGAAATACAATGTACTATACACTATCCCATGCTGCAAAAAAAACACAGCAGCAATAAAACTCTTTGAAAATGTATTTCTACACCCACTGTAAATGTTTCTCTTTGTGAGGTTTGGTTAGTGGTGGCTGAAATGCATCTTTATGCACAACTGCCAGCCTGCATGGGGAGGTTCTTGAGAGTCCAGAGACAACATAAGCTTTAAATACCTGTTTACTGCTCAACACTGGCTTTTTTATAGCTGCCCTTTTAAAACAATCAATTTTTTTGACAGGAACTTTCCTTAATAAACCTTTATCAACCTTTATCTGACCGAGTTCTGCTGTGCTCTATATCACTCACAAATCGTATGATAATTCGATAATCTCCATTCAGTTTCACACAATATTAGTTGTTTTCATGCCTTTTGCACAACATTGGACCATTTCATGCTTTTCATCTTCAGAAAGGTCTTTCTTCCTCCCCATATTGCATGAGAACTGTGACTTGCTTAATAAAGTGGAACAACCTCTAAGTAGGATTTTCATAGATCTGGCAAATTATTTTGTCTGAGATTGATACCAGTTATCTAAAAATACATGGATAAATAAACAAACAAACATTTTCTTATTGTTTATTCTACTGAAATCTTACTGATATGTCACTTGCATAATAATTTGGAACGCAGTGTATGTGCATGTCCAGTGTGCATGAATGGTCATCTGACATGCATTTTCGATTGTGTAGTGTGGACGGAGATCTTTTACTAAAACACAGTGGAAACACCAGTATGGACAAGGATCGTTTTCATTTTAAAACGCTGCTAAAACAAAAATGCACTAGTTTAAACAGGGCCTTATTTAGCTTGTGCAGTGTCTAGCTATCTAGTTAGTACACAGTAGAACTTTCATGCAGCACACACACACACACACACACAAAAATGTTTAGCAGATGTTTAGCCTGCTCCTTTCCATACAATGAAAGTTGCTGATTTGGAGCCGCCTATGAAGCACTATAAAAATATCATAAAATTAGGTTACACTTTATTTCGATGGTCCATTTTAGACATTCTTCTAACTATAAGTAACTTTCAAGTACGTCAACTAACTGTCATTAGTATTAGTTGACTGTCTGCTAACCCAACAGTCTACTACAGTCTAATACTCTAATGAGAGTTAATTGGTTGTTTGCATATGACGTCACAGCAGCAGCGCGAATGAGTCTGGAGGGCAGGGAGTGATTTTTCTATATAGGAATCCTATCAAAAACTCAAAATTCGTATGTTTTGCGTCGTTTATGGTTGCTCAAATCGATAAATTAGAGAACCCAGAAGGTGTTTATATCGTTTACATAACTTAAACCATTTTTTAACTTTAAAAGTTGTCGCCTTTTAATAGCATTTTGCGTCTGCTGATAGTGAAATGAATATGGATACCTGCTTACCTGATTTGTTTTGACTTGGTTAAATATCCACGTTCTTCATGGTATCGTTTGCAGGGAAGTTATCCCATTGAATGATAATTTGGTGTTTTCACTTAGGTTTTGTAGTATTCCGTTCACAATGTTGATCTGGTTACCATGAGAACAGTGTCACGCGCTGCTGCTTCAGCCATCATATGGTAGAAAATGTCCAAATAAATAAATGTTTAACAAGCTGACAGAAGTCGATTCAACAACAAAGACAACACTTTCAAAAACACTCAGCTATGTGATTATTTTATTGAGTGATTGGGAGTGGATTAAGTGACATTTGCTATACGGCGTCTTCCCGTCACCTCCTCAACCTGCTTCCCTTAGTGTTTTTACACGTATAAAAGGCAACAATTGTATTACACCGTCCAGTTTTTTCTTTGAACGATGATGTGAGCTCCTGTTGCAATTCTCGATTCAGCATAAATGACCTACAATGGCGATATGTTTCACAATCGCAACAGAAAATCAAAATACTGCCCTAACTTCACTAGCAGAAAAAACCCAGGCTAGAACTGAACGCGGTGTGACGGCAGCTTCACATTCTCTATATCTACTTCCTCGATGGCAGGAAAGTCTTTCAATTCAGTGGAAAAGTCGCTCATCTTCATAACATAAAGATCACGTCCAACATATGTTTTGATTTTCTGTTTATACCTTTCTAAACCACCACAGAAAGGACTTTTCTCCGTCTCTTCCATTCCAATTTTCACTGCTTGCCCTCCACCGGTATTTCGCGCGTCACCAGAACCACGTGATTGTAAACAACCTATTGACATGTAGTTGCAAAGTTAGCATATGCATAGTTGCATAGTATGTAGAATGCATGTCTAAAGTGGACCATCGAAATAAAGTGTAATCTTAAATTAGCTCTTATGACTTGTGCACTATTTTCCAAATCCTCTGATGCTGTTTGATTGGTTTGTGTGAGGAACAGTAATAAATATAAAGGCAAAGTTTGTCATTTCTGTGCTATTAGTGGCACAAAACCAAATTGCACTTTGTTTGTTTGTCTTGACTGGGTCAGACAACATCAGTCCAACCAATGGCGTGGTTTCGGGACTGGGCAAGTCATTGCCTGAAAACAGTGGCATGAAGGTGAAGTGAACTTTTTGTTTTGTATTAAAGAAATTGCTCACAAATTCAGGAATTCACCTCTGTGCTGTTTTTCATTGAAAATCTTCACAGTAGCTCTTAAATCTCATGTCATATTTGGTATGGATACATGGAAGAAACAGTGTAGTTTGGAATCAAGTCAAATGGGGTATGAAATATCTTGATGAGCCAAGATTGATTATAAGCTTCATGTAGTTACTTTGATGTCAGTTACAAAGGTTTACTTCCAAAAGCACACTCTTTTCTCAGTTGTCAAAAATTTTCAGTTTAACCCAAAGCTGCAACCGAATAGCAACATGCCGGTGGGGTCTAGTCACACATTCATTGCCAGTTCAGCAGGCATCCTGCTTCCTGTCCGAGTCAGAAAGGTAAGGCAGCTGCTGTGATGGGAGGAGAACGTCGACACTTGCTTAAATTGCCACCTTTGCAGCATGTGACAAAGTGTTCACTTGCTCGTTTCTCTGAAGAATCATCAAAGTACTCGAGAAAGAAGTGAGCTGTCCCCCAAAGCATATCTGTCTCTCTTTCTCGGCTCTGTCCTTCATGTGTTTAATGATCTCCTCGCCGCTGAGTGTGTCGGCATGAGCGAAATCCACAGGACGTTAATGCGGCCCACACGTGTCAGTGCTGACAGGAACGACGCTCAGCCGCACGACACAGTTTCACCAAATCAAATCTTCTTCCCCCTCCAGAGTTGCTGAAGTGTGCCACTTGTAAAGTTAATTAATTTGATGGTTAATTATATAACTCATTTATTTAAGTGAGAGCTCGGATGACATTAGTCTTGTGGAAATATAGAACATGCTGTAATTGTGGAGTGAATTTGCTTTTAAAGAGCTTTTTAATTCAGGCCCCGGGGCAATGGACTTGATGGGGGCCCAGTGTGACCCTTTCTGCTTTCAGATCTCTCATCAACAGTTTTTTTTTTTTCAGATAGCAAAAGAAATGGTGAAATATCAGTATCAAACGGGTGTCCTTATTAAAAGTTTATTGCGTTTCTTTTCTCTAACATTACCACGTAGGTCGCAGAGGCTTTTATGTGATCTAGTGAAGTATGTCATCATGCTCTAAATAGTGAATCACACTATACTGAGGTAATAAGCTACAACCTCTTTCTATTTTTGGCCTGACACTGATCTCATATCAGGGTGAAAGTATGAGTGGTAACCAGAGTCTTAGTCTTGTCGATTTGCACTTTACAGCAGAAAGAGCCTCTAATATTTATATGTAGGGTCACGGTCTTCTCACACTGTGTATGCCATGTTTGCAATATCATACTCAAAAATAACAAGCTAAATATTAGATTATCGAGGAGGGCAATTGTAACATGCTAAATGTCTTCAAGCACAAACATGCTAAAATGACTTTGAAACACTTTTCACCATATGCTCAGTAAAGTTCTGTCTATGTGCTCGTATCACCGAATCCATATTTTTTTTTTGTGTATCTGTAATTTTGTATAATTTGAATTAAGTATAACTTGAATGATTAACATGCTAACGGTACCTTCCATATAAGATTTTACTGTAATATGTGAGGTTGGTAGCAATTGTGCAATTGAGTACTTGTGACATAAATATTGTATGAGTGAAAGATAACATTTTTAAATATGTAATATTATTTCATTGAAACATGAATATTGTTCATTTTAACAGAAAATATGTTAGTGAATAATTTTATCCATTTCAAATAATTTAAATATTGGTACCATTTAGACTTTTGCTTTAAACCCATTTTTTTTCTGGCCACTAAATAAATTAGTACCATATAAAGGCAAATTAATATTACTGAATGATATTACTATTCAGTAATATTAATAAATATTTAAGCAGTGATATCATTACTGTGTGATGTGTGTTCTATTTGAGATGAAGTGAGTTTATATTGAGTATTTCAAGGCACTCTAACAGCTGTATAGTTCAATGGCAATATTTCTGTAGACATATATGTTTCTTACACCAAAAGATGGCAGGTAATTTGAGTTTTATAAGGAAAATGTAAATAATTGCCTCCGGTCTCCCCTACTCATTAATTAATATTCTGTAATGATTGAAGAGTTCAAAATGAAGAAGATGTGTTTGGCCAACTTATAAATATTAAAAAAAAACTTAGTAAAAAAAGTTACTTGTCTGGAGATATATATATTGTGTTCGAAAGCTTAAAAATGCTGCCTTCGGAGGATGCATTCCAAGGTAGGAAGGCCTCAAGGCATGTCCGAATCCAATGTTAGCTTCCTGTCTACTGAAATACCTTAATCTGATAAATTTTTGAAGGCAGCATAAATGTATCCTTCACTGCCTTTGATATCCCACAATCCTGTGCTTTCCACTCTGTGACAGTTGAGCTAAAAAAAATAAAGATGGCGTGTGAAAGTTGTGGTTGTAAATGTACATTTTTGACCAATTTTTTACACTTCTGATGTCATTGCTAGCGAGAAATTACTATTGTAGTAATTCAATATTTGCCCAGTTTTCACTAAAGCTCGCTCTATTTTGCTATAGATCATTAAACTGTTATGCTGCCTCAGAAGTCGGTATGAAATCAGTTTTGTGAGGTTTTTTGACCTCCATGCGAAAATGCTGCCTACAAATTCATTGCCTGATAAGGTAGCGAGGCAACAGGTCAGCTGCTTAAGTTTTCGGACGCAGCCAATGTCTTTATGAATGGGTCATTGAATCATTAACTCACTCAATTCATTTAAAAATGCTGAATCGTTCAGTAACTAAACACTACTGTGTATTGCTCGGCGATGGCAACTGCTCTGCTGTGGCTTTGTTTAGAACTACTTTCATTGGCGAAATGGAGCAAAAACAGTTAACGTGTCTAAAATGTAAGTCACTTAATATTAATTGGAAGAAGACAGTTTAATGTATTGTCTGCTATAGTGCTCCATGTGGCTATGCACTTGGAATGCAACAATTCATGCTTCTTTCCAGCATTCCAGGCCTAATTGTTGGGCAAGATGTTGTTCAAGACTTCTTCAGGAATGTTTTACACTTTTGTGTGGTTTAGTGACTGAAATATGAATGAGGACATATATAAGATCGATATAAACATCCACATTCACACAGACAGCTTGTTTTCAACAGTTCAGAACAGAGGATTCAGCAAAAAAAAAAAACGGGAGTTTGTACAGGTGGTTAAAACCAGAGAGCAGCGGTGATAGGAATGAAAAACCACACATCTCTCTAGGGATGAAGACTAAGCAAAGATTTTGTGACAGATCCTTTAGAGCAGGGTTTCCAAAGCCAGTTCACTCAGACTACCTCACATAATTCCAAGCAAGCTGTTTAGAGTGTACTACGTCTCACGTCTCATAAAACGAAAGCGAGAGAGAGAGAGAGAGAGAGAGAGGCAGGCAGGCAGACAGACGGAGAGAGAAAGGGAATATAAGGTGGAATTGATTTTATATATTTAGCATCGTATTGTGTGGCATTTCTGTGGAGTCTGTGTTCATGAAAAGAACAAATATAGTGTGAGACTCCAACAAATAACTTGAAATAACCAGTTATATTTGTTTAGTTATGCGGCATATTACTCCTAAACTGTTAAATATGGTAGATGCTACTGTTTGGTGTGTAATTTTGCCCATGACATAAAGATTAGATTATATTTGTGCAAACAGAACGCATTTCTCTTTTATTTTACCCCAGACTGTAGTGGTTGACTGAATGGTGGAATTGGGTGAATCTCATAAAAACATTGCACGGTCAATTTAACCTCAATCAAAAGAAAAATAATAAATTATGTTTGGCTTAAAGAAAATGAATCATATATTTTGATAATATTGCTACATTGTGACATTACTGTAAATTGTGACATTATAGCACTTTAAAAATTACTTATTACCGTGTCTGGACATTTTACTTAGTTTGTTTGTAGTTCTCATTATTCCTAATGACAATTCCAATTACTATAAAAATTAAAAAAGTAAATTACAATTAAAATATAAGTAAATCAGGATAAATTATTTTTTAATGAGAAAATGAGACATTTCTGGTCATCCTCCCACTGACTATGAGGTCTGTTATATTTATTTTATGGTAATGAGAATTATTTAACTTAATTGACATGAATGTAATCTAAAAGATGCAATACAACAAATCTTAATGGTGCATATTTTCTTCTCTCTTTCTTTTTGATTTGGGTTAAAATATGACCTGAATATTTTCTTCACAGGTTTTGTGAAATCCACTCAACGATCACACCACTTTCCTGAGCCTATCTACTGTGTTTTAAGTAGTCATTAACCAATAGTGCGGTCAGGGGTCCTCTTTAGATCAGTAATGTTCTCTAATGATGAGAACGAGGCCCACAGTAGAAATCGATAAAGGCTTCGTCTCTTGTGAATGAGCAGCACAACAGCAGACCTCTTTGCCATCCAGTATCCCTCCGTCTCGACTGCTTAATTGATTGTGCGTTCCTCTGCTCTGCGCTCAGGTCTTGGATTCCTCAAGCTGAGTATTACATGTCATCTAGCCGAAGGGCCGAGTAGATGGCGGGACGATAGAATAAGATCGATTTGGAATATTCTCTGTCATCAGATGCCATAATAGAATGGATTCTCTGTTCCACGGTCATCTGATGTCGCCGGTGTGGCCTCTTGTAACCTCAATCACCCCCACTGAGAGTTACGTTTCCTCCTTTTCATGTAAACGAGCTCATAGTGGTAATGAAACGTGTGTTTTTTCTCCCTTTGCTATCTTGCTTTTTTCCTCCCTGGAGTGCAGACTTTGGTTTTCTATAAGGTGCAAATTAATTATCATATCAAACAGTCTTCAGTAATATATTTGTGTCAGCGTGGATGGAGAGTTTTGCATGAGAAAGAGCAGTGGCTTTGAATGTGCACCGGATACATATGGTTGTTTGAGGGGTTGGTGAGTTTGATAGGCTTTTGTTCTTCAAGAACAAAGTGAAAGGCCCTGGCGAAAAGCAATCCTCTTTAGTTCCTGAATGATATTAGGGCTGTGAGGATAATTGGGTGATATTTTTAGTGGTGGCCCCAGCGTTCAAGCTGTTTTTTTGCTGTCTCCTTAGCGAGAGGCTCTCCCCGGCCATTGTCAACTTAAATAGAACGTCGATAAGTTGTAGTTTTGAGCTCACCGTGAAAATGGGCTTAGCAGCAGTGCAGTAAACACAAATATGAAATTTGCTGAAGAGACTGATTGTTGCCAGTGTTCAGTCAAATGCTAATGCTTTCCTCTGCTCACTTTCTTCTCTTTTCTGTTCTGTTCACTACAACCACACACACACTGTAATTTAAGACAGTAAAAAACAGTAATATTGTGAAATATTATTTAGAGCCTCCTGACACGAGGCTGTGCTTGACGCCGGGGTCTTCCACGGGGGCGAGGGGCAGGTTTCTCTGGGTGAGTCCTATGGAACTCTGTGATGAGTGAAGGGTCAAGGATATCCTCTGCGTTGACCCAGGACTGCTCCTCCGGACCATACCCCTCCCAGTCTACCAGGTATTGGTGGCCCCAGCGTCTGGAATCCAGAAGCACTCGCACTTGAAACGCCTCCTCGCCATCCATGATTATGGGTGGGGGGCTCCGGAAACCACCTTCCTCCTTCTCCCCCTCGTGCCACCAGCAGGTTTCAGCAGGGATACATGAAAAGTAGGAGAGATACGATAATTAGAGGTCAGTTGGAGATGGTACGATACAGGGGGTCTTAAAATTTTTAATGGACCCACATACATGGGACTGAGCTGCTTGCACGGCAAATGGAGGCGAAGGTCCCGTGTAGACAGCCACACCCACTGCCCTGGAATATTATTGGGGCTAGGACGCAGATGCCGGTCAGCTTGAACCTTCGAAGCGTGTTGATGGCACGCTGAAGATGGACGTGAGCTTAGTACCATACTCTCTCACTTCATTGAAGCCAGTCGTTGACAGCCGTTCAGTTTGACCATTAGTTTGTGGATGGTAACCAGAAGAAAAGCTTACGTTGACATTGAGCTGGGGAAAGAAGACCTTCCAGACACCGGAGGTAAACTGCAGGCCTCGGTCGGAGACAATGTCTTTTGATAGACCATAATACCGAAGTATGTTGTGGAACAGGTATTAAACTGTCTTAAAGGCTGTGGGAAGCTTAGATAGTGATATTAGATGGAAGGCTTTGGAAAAACGATCAATTACTGAAATCGATGGCAATGTGTGACCAGGGTCGTTGAGGGATGGGCAGTGGTTGTAGAAGTCCTGCAGGGAGCTGTTTAGAGAGGATTTAGCTGTTGCGCATATTTGACAGTTCTTGATGTAAGCGATGGTGTCTGCCTGCAACGTGTTCCACCAAAATCTGTTCTTTAATAGCTGCAGAGTTGCTGTGATACCAAGGGTGTCCAGAACATGGAGAGGTATGAACCCACTGAATGACTCTGTTACGAAGATTACCTGGCACATAAGTGAGATTTGGAGAGGATTTGGAGGGTGGAGGTGGATCTTGATTGTGAGCCTGATTGATTTCCTTCATGATGTCCCAATGGACTGGAGCTACGATTAAAGATGTGGAAATGATAGGTTCTAGGGTAGAGTTTTGGGTGTCTGCATCATGTTGATGGGAGAGAGAGTCTGCTTTGATGTTCTTAGTGCCTGGGCGCTAAGTGATAGTGAAATAAAAGCGAATAAAAAATAATGCCCACCTAGCCTGCCTGGGGTTTAATCTCTTGGCTGAACGCAGGTATTCCAGAATTCGATTGGTCAGTACGAGAAATGGATCTTTGTCCCCCTCTAGCCAATGCCGCCACTCCTCAAATGCTGCCTTCATGGCCAACAGTTCTCGGTTGCCAATGTTAAAATTTTGTTCAGCAGGGTTGAGTTTACAAGAATAGAATGCACATGGGTAAAGTTTGGGAGGTGTACCTTGACGCTGAGATAAAATGGCTCCAATTCCTGTGTTCAAGGCGTCCACTTCCACCACAAAAGTTAGGTTAGGGTCCTGGTGATGCAATATAGGTGCAGAAGTAAATCGTTCTTTGAGATTGTTGAAGGACTGGATTGCTGCAGTTGACCAGCATAGAGTGTGGTGTTTGCCCTTTAACAAGGATGTAAGTGGGGCAGCAATGGAACTAAAATTCCTGATGAATCTTCTATAGAAAATTGGCGAACCCCAGAAATCGTTGTACAGATGTAGCCATTAAGAATGTGCATCACAATGAAAGGGATCCCACGACCTCCCGCGGCCGTAGTGAAGTTCTCTGGCATATGATGTACATTACCAGTAGTGGGCGGTCGTGTTTCATTCTCAGTTATAGTGTATACTGAAGCCAATAATATGCAACGGACATGTTAACCTCGCTCAGGTGCGTATTGACAGCAAGCTACAGAGCTCATAATCATGTGAGAACCACATTTTAAGTATATTGTTTATGTACAGCTCAAATAGAAATAAAATATTAATGATTTAGTTATTAATGTCCTTTACATGCTTTTCATGGGCATTTGAACAGCACCGTAGCGCTTATTGTGTTAAGTTCATAGGATTATTTGAATTTTAGTCTGGTGAACACTACTAAGAACATAAAACAGTGTTAGAATAACTTTTTTAGTGAACTTATAAGTGCAAATATCCCGTCCCATTTTAGCAGCCTTAATACCCACATTGTGGAATTATTCACTGTGAATTTAACACATTTCTTTGACATTAAATTGCCTATAAAAGGTCTTTTGCAAGGACACAATGATGAAAATGTGACTTATGTATGTATAACATAAAATTATATTTCATTTTGTCTTTGCCACAGACATGACCTGTTCAGACATGTTATGCTTTTTATCCAAAATCACTCTCTAATTTATTTATATACAGTAGCCGATAGCTAGTGTTACAGGAGTAAGACAAAGCAGAAGCCTCCACCAAATAATTCAGATTTTGTTATAATATTGTTAATTCATTCGCCACTTAAAAGTACAATCTGTATGATTTTTTTTTACACATTAGAGTAATTCCAGCATTACGGACATGACATTTGCAGTCAAAACTAAAAATATAAATTCTCATAGAATGTATTCATTACCAATATACTGAACCTTCTCTTTATATTTTTCTAACCCCCTGAAAATATAGTCCAAAAAAAAAGAGGCAACAAAATATGTTGGGAGGCAGCAGTATTTTGAAGACTTTCTGTGAATTACAATGCACAAAAGCGACAATATCTGCCGAATGGAGAAGGGTTAGCTCTTCACAGAACATATGTTTTATTTCAATTTTCTTTTTTGCATTTCGGAGAAAAAAATAAATGTTACAAATGTGACACCTCTCTGTTACGGACGTGATGGTTCTGAAAACTCAATTTATGGACTATGGAAACATATAAAAAGCTTTAAAACTTCAATAGAGAATAGAGAACTTAATAGGGCTGCCGCCCACTAAAGATTTTTCTAGTTGACTAGTAGTCATGCATTTAAGCCATTTTTTCGACTAATCACCCGTTTATATTAAATTTATACTAATCTGAGCCTTTAATAAATAGGCTATTGGCGTAATATATTCTGCGCACAATCGCATGCATAAAGCTTGCTTCAAAGCACAGGCAAAAGTATGATTATGAATGTATCTAGAAAAAAAGCATACATTTTAATTATTTATTAATAAACTAGTTTCTCTCAGTATCCAAAAGAGAGTCACTACTTTAACAACTAGTTGTGTGGGTTGTTAATTTGGTTGGCGCAACCTGAATTTTTGAGCGAGTTTGTTGTAAAATATGGTTGTCCCCCTGGTAAATAACCAGTAACTTTATTTTCAAGTGTTCTTGTTACACGTTACATGTAGTTACTGTAATAACTATTAATTTATGCATTATTACATGCAACTAACCCTAAATGAAACCCTAATCCTAACCCTATAGTAAGTACATGTAGTTAATATTACTAATTATTGCTCAGTACTTAAATGTGTAATTACACTGTAACAAGGACACCTTAAAATAAAGTGTAACCCCAAATTGTATGTGTATAGAATGACGTTAAGAGCTCAGAAGAGGAGTGACTTCTGTATCTAGCAGTAGTATGTACGTTGCCAACAACAGTGCAGATCTGTATTAGAAAGGCTGAAGGAGAGAGATAAATAAAGGACGACGGGGAAGATGTTCTCTATTGCTCCCTCTCCTCTTTTACGAGCTCATTTGCAGCGCTGGTGCACCAGTAACTCAACCATAGTGAGGAGACTATAAGGAAAGGAGCCGATTATGAATGCGATATATTAAAGATGGTGGCAAATATATTAAACATACTGGGACGATCTCAGGAGGCAGGCCAGATAATGCACTGATTGATTTTTACTGAGCTGTTAACTATTAATGCAGCTGTAACAGAAGGAGACCTGCGGACATTTATCAGACCCGTAACGCGTGCTCCGTACTCCGTGGCTGGAGTCGGCTGTGAGGGATCCATTTAGTAATTATCAAACGGCCCCCCGTGACGCTTCACAGCTCCCGGCGATGATGAGATTCCGCTGAAGGTAATGCGGTTGGTAAATAGTCAGTGTGGAGGACGACGATGTGTATTTATTTATGTTGTATCCTCCAGGAGCTCTTTGCCCTCAGCTTCAACCTTAATAAAATGTGTTTAGTTATCTCTTGTTTTTTTCTGCAGGCATCTGCAGTTTCGCTAAAATGACCCGTGGGGTTCGGTAAGAGGAGCATGTTGCCACTGTAACTGGAAATTTGCCTGATTATCAATGCGGGGAAACAAACAGAAAGGGCTTATCTGGATAGAAGTGAAGTGCACTGAAAAGATTAATTAGGCTGAATGGTTTGGATGCTTTAATGAAGAGGCCTTGAGATGATGCGACGTTGTGAACTCGTCGGGAGCGCTCGCGCTCCTTCACACAGGTGCACATCTCAGCTGGGTCACATGTGGCGAGGAAGCACTTTAAAAAGTGCCGCTGTCACCCACGTAACACCTTTTGTGCTGGTACCACTCTCGCTCTTGTGACGCGTTGTCACAGGGACCGCAGGAACACAGAGGCATCACCGCAGCGGGAAGAAACCTAATTAGCAAGAATAAAAAGGAAGCATTTATTTAAAAAAATGGCAAGTGATACTTTCACTTAAAAAGCTGCGGTCAGCCCTTGACATTCTCATTATGAGCTATTATTTTTGGTAATCAAGTTTAGCTTTGAAGGAAAATGGAGGGCAAATAGAGGATAAATTTGTAATGAAATTACAAGTCTCAGTTTTTAAACTGAGCAAAAATTAGGAATATTAAACAGAAGCATGATTTATAACACACATGCTGTTTGTATGTTGTCTCTGATGTAACTTTGAACATGAAAGGCCATGAAAAGTATCAATTTAAGTATATGAACATAGACACTTCAGGCTACGTAAGCTAAACTCATAGGTTAAATTTGCTCAGATGTTTGAGTGAATGTGAGTGTGTGAGAGCCTGTCTAGGGTGCCTTCCCCTGCCTTCCGCCTAGGATACTAGGATATGCTCCAGCCTTATGACCCTTCAGGGGTTGTATACGGATGTAAGAGAGAGATTGAAGCGTATGTGGAGGGTACGGAGGGTATGGCTATAGCCTAATTTTTAGTATGCACTATTTACTACGCACATCATTAACCATTCTTTTTAGGCAGGTACCAAATATGGGTGTCATGTCATAAAATAATTTAATACGACTGAATTTGTATTTAACAGGTTCACAATTTAATAAAACATAAGTTACTAATTATAATGCTTTAATTTCCACGGTTATTCGCACAGCAAATAAATTACATACAAAAAGGAGCAAAGAACATTTACTGTGAAACTGTGCCCTGTGAAATGAATCTCTTACATACATCATACGTACATCTGCACATACGGCGTTTCAGTGATGACTAATCTGAATGCCTCTGATTGGCCATTGCAATCTTAGGGTGCGTTCACACTTGTCATGTTTGGTTCGATTAAAACGAACCCTGGTGCGATTGTTCGGTTAGTGCGGTTCATTTGAGCATATGTGAACGCTGCCATCCGAACCCTGGTGCGCACCAAACAAGCGGACTGAGACCGCTGAAAAGATGGGTCTCGGTCCGCTTCCAAACGAACTCTGGTGCGGTTCGAATGATATATGAACGCAACACGGACCAAAGACATGTAAACGAACCAAAAACAGGAAGTTGAGACCCTAACAAGGACAGAATCCTCACGCATATCGTTTTTTCTCGTCATAGTCGCAAGTTTGCCCATCACAGACATCAGACGCACGTCTCCACGCAGCATATCGTTTGTGTATGTGACGGATGGATTCCCGCCGCTGTTTTGACTCCTTTACACACTTTATAAGCTCTTCACGAGTTCCCAGCTGGCCAAAATACCATCACATGCAGGCTACGCACACACAACGAGAGCATTTACCTCAGCACACAGCATTGTTTTGGATGTTCGGAAAGTTTCGTCTCAAAATAGGCAATACGTCATAAAATCCGACCAATCAGGTTGTGAATGTATCCCTATGCGTTTAGGTTCGGTATCTTTTGGTTCGGTGATAAAATTGCCAATCTGAACGCTAATCGGGCCAGGACTAACCACAAGTGTGAACGCACTCTTAAGCTCAACAGAACTGTGTGTGATTGGTTATAATGCAACAACGCTGTAAAATTGTAAAAAGAAATATGATGCAACATGGGAAAATCTAAATTTAATGCCACAATCAACACTTTTCATTTCATTTTCACTTTATTGGCGACAGTCATAATAGATGTAGGGCCAGATTTACTAAACAGGGCAAATTAGCGCAATCCCCAAAAAAAAGCACATATGGAAGTGGAAAGTTCTGCACGTGATCTACTGATGATGCACAAATGACAGAAAACAGACGCAGCTGGATTTTTCCATAATAACCAGCGCAATCTACCAAGAGCAGTGCAAATTAGCGTCTGGTTTAAAACATGCTTTTTTGGGTGGTAAACAATGACGCAAGTAATTTGATGAGCGCAAAGCTGAGTAAATCACCTTGTGTGATTTATTTAAATACACTCCTCCCATAAATTTTGCATCGGAAAGGGAAACTCCCACAAATGCATGTGTACTAAGGTCATGCCTTTTCAGCGCAAATTTTTCACTGCGTGTCTTTAGTAAATCCTGACAGTAGTTTTTTAATGCCAAAAGAGGGTTTGTGCTGGCGCAAGGTGTTAGTAAATCTGGCCCTTAGTTTAATTGTGCAGAAGCATTTTTAATTTTTTATTTTTTTACATTTTTGCCCTAAGCCCCCATGGCTAGGGGAAGGCTAAGCCTTGCCCAGCCTTACACATAGATGTATTGGAGCAAATGAGAATGCAAAAAGTATATTTATTGTATTTTCCATCCACCACTATAGAAGTTTACCCAACTATGATGACTGCCTTCTGAGAACCCCGAAAATGAAAAGGGTCCATAATTAGTGTAGATGTGGTTTATTTTGTGTAAAATTGACAGTCCCCTGAAGGGAGACACATCATCAGATCAATAGATGTGCTGTGGGTGTTATTGTTTGAACCAAAGCTCATGTGATTGACAGAGAGCTGTCGTACAGTCCTTTAGCATCCCTTCAGGCGCATTATATTCTTAAAAGCCCTTGATTTATGAAATATCATCTCTCTGGTCGTGGTGTCTTTATGAAGCATTTTAATGTTTGTGTGTACATATGTATGAGTGTTTGACCTCCTTCCTGTAAACATGGCCCTCTGTGTAAAAGCTCTCTAAATAAATGATGATAGATAATCTAGATATACAGAGTAAATGGAAAAATGCCGTCAGCATCACCTGTCTATCAAGCGCACACACTTATTTACCCTCAAGTGCGCCAGGCTACTTAATCTAGAGTAATATTCCCCCCTTAATCACATTCATAAATTGGTAATGATATTCATGCACTTGTGTGATATATGGCAAATTATAATGTCAGCGTGTCTTAGCCGTGCTGCCGTCATTTGAATATGGGCTGTATTGCTTTAATAAATCTTGGTGGGTGGGATATGGCAGTCATTAGGTTGAATGACAGTACAGAGTCATGTAAAAAAGTGCATTCAGCTCTCATATGCATCACGCTGTTAATCATAATATGACTATTGGGGCCATCGTGATTCTCAAGCGTGATGGAGGGAAGTGCGTGGAAGAACTAGGTTTATATTTTGTGGTATGATAGATACTCTTCCTGTCGTTTCAATTAAAATTTCAGCTTCCTGTGGGTAGGTCCAGCTCAATTCAAAGTCAAACTTATGAGATAAAAGGGAGCCAATTATTAAATTCTGAATTTTGCCTGATGTTACTGAACATGACAATGCATGACCCAAACCTGTGGCACATGATGACTATTAAAACCAAAGCAAGGTTGTGACTAGCAGAAACCTTGAGTGTACCTTCGTACACTTACAGAGTACATTTTTGTGATTTGTTGCAAATTTGTTGCACTAAACAGGAAGTACAGAGGCTATTTTTCTACTTTCTTAAAGCTTAGAATATGTTCAGTTCAGCAGAACATGCTTTGTTTGAGGGAATGAAGGACAGATGACAGACAGCTTGTACTTTTACTGAGCTGAAGCAGGCTTCCTTCTGGCTTTGATCACACATCTTGTTGCGAGAAAAGCTGCGAGAAAAGGCTTGTTCTCAAGACTACACACACCAAACACACTCTGCAAGTGCCAAAGTTAGATTACTGTAAAAATATAAATTAATAATACAATTAAAGAGTAGGAACCATAAGCTAGTGCTCTATTATGGGCTTTCTTGTCTCTTTGCGCTTTTCTTCCCGCTCGTTCTCTAATGGGTATAGAGTAGAGAATCACACTGGCATTAAGGCAACTTTCCCAACTGCCAAAGCGTGTCGTCAACATGACATTAATTAAAACACAGAACGTGGGCGGCACCAAGTTCCAGACAAATAAATAAATAGACATAGGTCTGGTTTCACAGACAGGGATTAGATTATGCCAGGATAAGGCCTTAGTTCTTAGTTCTTAAGTATCTTGTGCCTTATAAAAAACATTACTGGTGTGCATCTTGAGACAAAACAATGGCTCTGACATATTTTAAGAGATGTCAGTGCAAGCTGCTTTTAGTTAAAACAGCTCAAACATGGATTTTAGTCTGGGACTGGACTTAAGTCTTGTCTTTGAAATTGGGGATAGTGTTTAAGAAAACACTTTTTTGATGCCTTGGCATTGCAAACGTAACTTCAGATTAGGGCTGGGCGATATGGCAAAAAAATAAAATCTCGATTTTTGTCAGAACGATTGACCGATTCATGATTTCTTTTTTTCTTTTTTTCTTTTTAAACTGTTTATCTAGTCAACTTAACTTAACTACAATATGATTTAAGTAACATTCTCTTTATTAACAATCTGGTTAAAAAAAAAGTTCCATTCCAAGTGCACCACACATGAAGCGATCAACATGGTGTAAATGTAAAACTATTTGTTAAATATCTTTGCAGACTATATGCCTGAAATATGAAGGCAAATGTTGTACAAACTTATCTTAAACACATCTTATATACTCAGAAATAATATAAAATAAGAAAATGCTAATTTTTTCTTAATAAATAGCAATAGCAGTAACACCAGTAATAGGCTATTGTTAACAGCAAATGCTTTGTAAAAACAGAAAACAACAGCAGCTTTCAGCCTGTCACCATCATGCAAACATGAAATATAAAAAAGGTTTACAGGTTTTCGCATTCCATTGTGCTATTTGTCCAATTGTTTTTATGTTTGGCGGACATGTTTAGGTGTTGCACTTGTATCTCGCGTCTTTTGCAGCATCTCACCCATGAAACGGCATTCTAAAAACACGGCGGTCAAGTAAAAAAAAAAAAGCTCAACTCGCTTTTAATATCTTTGCCTTTCTTTCTCATTCCACTGCCTGCATCTCATTTTTATAACGCAATAAAGCATTTCTGAATGAACAGCCACTTAAGAATAGTGATGTGTTGTACGCTCCTAGAACGTCACATGAGAGTGGTTAATCAGGCGCGCTGGCGCCATCGCCATCATGAGGTCGGATCATTTTCTTCTCCTAATACGGTTATCATTGCTATATTGTCAACATGTCTAATTATAACGCTTGCTAACATTTTTATTCAAAATCGCGATTTCTCGATTTAAAAAAATAATAAAATTGAGGCAAAACATTAAATTCAATTTAATCTGAAAAATTGCCCAGCACTACTTCAGATTTTATCATGCGAAGCGTGCAGAGATGGAGAAGAGATAAATAATGCGTGTCAGAGGGCGAGGTAGCGCTCTCTAAGGCGTTCTGGGGTTAGAGACAGTGATGTATGCCCGGGCCTCTCATCGGCCCTGCCTCATTACTGAGCGGCCATTTTGTAAATCAACAGATAATTACGGTATACATCATACACTGTTCGCATCGCCACAATTTACTGGATTTTGTTAGGTTCTACGCTAAGGGATGGAGTGAAAAATGAAAAACTGCTCTTTCCGAAGCAAATAAACCATTTCCTTAGTATTCATAGGTTCTCCAGAGGGCATCTGAGAACGAGTGAACTATTTCAGGCTTTTTGCTTGACCTTGAAACTCGTGTAACTCTTTGCATGTGTGTTGTAATTTTCCATCTTGTCTTGTTCATCATGTAAGTGAATATATGAAAGCCTTTATTTTGTTTCTTTTTTTCTTTCAGGTCAGCATTTATGTTTTAATTCATCACTGTACAATAAGCAATGTTTTAGCTTCTCTAACTTTGTTTGTGAATTTCAATGATGCCGCCTTGCCTCTGCAAAAGCCTTTTTGATTGCTTTCCCTGCTTGAGTATCACTCTAATATCATTTGAAATGTCACCACTCGTATGTGTTTGTTTCAAATGCGTCCCTCGCGTCTATTGCATGTAAAAAAAAAAAAAGCACAGAAGAGAAGAGACAGAGCGTGTGCCCGTGAGAGAAGCAGATTACCTAACAAAGGCCAGGCTGATTTGAAAGCAGGATATTTCGCTGAGATTCACGGCAGAGGTTTGTCAAACACAAATGCTGTATGCTTATAAAGGCAATTTCATTTTCAAAGGAGATATAATCAGTCTGTATCATTTTGGACACAAAGCGTGAAGAAGAAAACATCTTCAGTTCCGCCTCAGCCTAAAAGCACTGTGTAATTTGGCACCTTTTGAGTTGACCGAGTGTTTGGAAATTGAGAGCCCCCTAATTTTATGCTCGTGTGTAAAATATTAAGGATGCTGCCGAAGGTCCGAAATTCTCAGAAACTATGTATTTGTATTGATTTCATGAAAAGGGACAGAATGCCATTCATTCACCTGGTTTTGATCATTAATGGAAGTGTCTTGTTGAGTTACTTTAAAGACCTTTAAAGCAACCACAGCTTTTGTTGTACCTGTTGAAACAGGAAATTGGCATTGGCCGAATTGCAGGGATCATCTGCTGTTTTGAAACGGTCAGCGTCATGTGCTTTCTAGAGGAAAAAGCAGGTCATGTCTCTAAAAAAGTTAGCTGGTTCCTTTAATTGAAAGACAAAGCTAGTCATTGTGTTTTGGAATATGATAGCTGGTCTTAGACCAGCTAATGAACAGCTTAATTCAGCTATGGTACAAAAAAAAAAAAAAACATACCAGCATTAACTACAATAATCATTTTTAGTATAATTTATTTATTGGCTGATATCCTATAAATAGCTGATAAATAAAATGATTTTTCACAGCATTTAATCACATAATCAAACATTGTGATGTACAGTATGCAAAGTGGATATTCATTTGGATATTTGCTAAATATTACATTTAACAGTGTTAGTAAATGTCAAAATAGGAGAAATTAACATGTACAATTAAATATCCAATATCCTTACAGATAACCAGTACCGATTTACTGATCATGTCTGTCTGTGTTTAGTAATTACAACTTGGGACTGGGAATTTTTGTACCATGTGACCGCTGTACCACCGGACTGCTGCAGATTCATTTAGACGTTGACACTGTTTCCATAGAAATGCATAATTATGAGTTTGAGGACGTGAAAAGCTCCGGGTATAATGCCACATGTTTTCATCTTGAAATTACAGTAATTACGACATGATGTGAACGCAGCAATTCTCACATTCATTCTTCTGTGAGAGGTCCATGTCCTGTCCTTTCTCTGGTTCCCATTACTCTCAACCCAAGTGTCACTCCAGCCATATCATCACTCATTTTCCATCTTTAAGACTGTTATTTACTAGTTTTCTGGTTGGACTTGTAACCCCCCCTTTTCTTGGCTTTTAAGGGAACACTTACCCGCGCCCGCACCGAACTGAACCCCGACTATCTGGATCTTCGCTCTCGAGCCGAGCTGAACCCAGAGTACTGGACACCCTGCACTCCTCTAGTGAGTAACCCTTGTTCAGATTGTTGAGATGTGTGCTGCTGAAGCACCATTAGACAAATACACCTTTCACCCGCTTGTTTATGTGTCTGCTTATTGGTTTCTTTAGTGACCTCTCTAACAATGGTCTCTTCACTGCTGCATCATTATAACTGAGCTAATTTTACATAAACACACATAACTCCCTCCCATTGCTCTCATTACCTGAGTATGTGCAGGGATTTTTGTCTTCTGGGGATCAGGACAGTTTACATGAAGCTTTTCTTGCCACTGGACCTAATTATGCTTGTTTTTTGGTTTTCCTTTTTTTAGAGCTGTTATTTGTGTGGAAAGAAATGGCATATACAAGCTTGAAGGTCCTAAATGTCTGTAGTGGCTTTTCAGAAAAGCATATAATGCTCTAAAACTGCTAATCGGAGGCAATGCTCTTGACCGGTTACGTCAGTCGATGCTTGTCATTTGCAAGTGTTTATCAGAGCAACATGTTCTGTTTTGAAAAGTTTATTTTTATCTGGAAATGGAAATGCTAATTATTTGCTGTTTGGTCATGGTCAAAAGGGTTGCTCCCTGTGCATTCTTTCCTGACTTTGGGGACGTTCAGATTACATGCGTCCGCTCCTCGCCGACTGTTACCCTTTGTCCTGGTGGATTTAATACTCTCATCTGAAAAGTGTGTGCTCAGATATATTAAGAGAAATCAAACACATAAATCACCCACAACACCTTTCTTTTCATTCTACTGAGTGCTAAAGACATTACTTGTGCTCCAATGCGTGTGCATTTGTAGGTGCTTGAATGAGTTCACCAGATTCCACAAGGTCTATGAGGGTGCGACTTAGACCGACAGAAAATAAGAGGGTGGTGAATAGAGAGGTAGAATATTTTCAGTGGAGAAGGAAATGGAGGAAGCTCAGAAGAAAAACATGACTGCAAGACAAGGCTAGAACATTCCCTCCTCGTTTCAACTATAGGGACCTTAAGACTCTCCACATGCCCACTTTGTCATCCAAACACCCCTTCAGCTCCATAAGCGTGAATGGGCTGCATTGCATTTCTGATCAACATTTCACCCTGTTTTTGCTCTGAATCTTCCCTGTCTACTCCCTACTTCCAACAGGACTGCAGGGAATATGGATCCACTCTGCCTGTGGCTGGAATATTCTCCTGGGCAGTCGATAAGATGATAGAAATGACCCTCATGCTTCCAGATGTCGCCATGCATAAGAGTAGCTTGGTGTGCAGCCAATTACAGTGGTTTTCCATTGGGATCTGAGTGTGAATGGACACTTTGCCATATCATCTTGGGGTGGATTGTCCAATCACACTCAATACTCTTTCATACAGAAGAAAAAAAAAAAAAAAGCAAACAAACAGATATCTCGTCTTATAAGTAAAAGCAGAATTGAGGTTGTTTCATTAAAGTTATACTTTCAAGGTTACTTAAGAAAACATAAGCTAATGATCTTATAATAATAAATTAGATTAAATAATTTATATTTAAACTAATATTTTTTATTTTATAAACATTATTAAAAACATGCACAACAATTAAAACGAAGAAATATTTGAGTACTTAAGGCAACATAAATCATTATCCTTACTGATGTGTTTATAATTATGAATAATGGTATTTATTAAAAGTATTACATACACATTCACATATATCACAATATATCCATTCATCCAAAGACAGTCAAGTGTGTAAATGTGTACTGATTGGTCTGTGGTGCAGCATATGTAACATGCTAGATGCTAACAGTTCTGATTTGGCGTTTAGTGTGCAGTATTGACTATTTATCAGAGTGGATCTGATAATGAGAACCACTGCTTAAGGGAAGAGGCTGTTCTTGTGCCTGGTTGATTTTGTTCTGAATCTCTTCTCTGAGCACAGTGTTTCAAACAGGTGATGACTTGAGTGTTAGGGATCACTAGCTACAGTTTCTGATTGCTTTCTGGACCTCAATTTGAAAAAGTTAAGGAGAGAGAGCTTACTACATTCTGGTTCTTTCCACTGAATGGATGGTGTGCTGAAGTTGGCATTTTTTTCTGTGCGGTGAGCGGCCAGTACCAGATTGTTATGGGTAAAGTGAGGGTGGACTAATTGTAGTGTAGAACTACTACATTGAGGCTGGTTCAGTTTACCTCCCATTCAAGGTAGTCTTTTGGTTTTAAATCTTATTGTCGGATTCCAGATTGGTGGGTTGTTGTGACAAGAAACAAAGCTCCATTTGTCCCCAGATGTGAACTGTCCTGTCCAAGTTGAAGAACCTAATGGGATAAAGCAGGGACTCTTGAGTTGCTCAGTTGTCGATAGGACCACCAAATGGTCACGACTTCGTAGTCATTAAAGTTTCTTACTGCCCCTGGGGAGTAAAACAATAGCTGATCTTTTAAAGCAGGCTGAAGCAGGTCCAGCAGGTGGCAAAGAAAGTAAGGAAAACCTGTAGTTGGTCAGCATTGTGCTTCAAGGACTGCCATCTTCTTTCCTCTGGAGAATTGGGGTCTGGTGGCCTCCCTTTTGTTCTTGAAGTTCTCTTGGTTATATGCACAGATGCACCGAGACACAGTTTGTTAATTTTCTTCATGCACCAAATGTATTTTGTCTTTTACAAGCCAGTTTGATAAATGGCTTTGTAAACCAGCCTGAATCTTATTCTGTTGAATTGCTAATGGGATTAGAGCTGTATTATGAAAAAGGTTGTTTTTGGAGAACATATTGCTTGTTGTCTGGAGGTCAGAGCGAATGTGCAGTATATCTTGTTCCTTCCTCTGTCGTCTCTCAAAGGTCAGCACTGTGATTAACCTCAGGTCAATTACACCCAAGATGCTGCACACACAATCCGTTAGAATGCATTAGTTTGGGGATAAGTGCATGAGGCAACCAGTCTTACTGATCGGAGGTGATCCTTCTGTTCCAACTGCAGCTCTGCTAATATGTTGTGTATCTCGCCAACTGTCAGTTATTGCTCCCCTGAGCCTTTAGAACAATATTACGACTGATATTAGTTATTGAAATGAGCTGTAATTAACACAAAACCAATTGAGTTCATAATGGAGTTCATCCCTCTATATTGCTCTATTATATTGGTGTCTTCTCACCTCAGGACCGTGGAAGGAGGGGAGGAAGTCAAGCGCACACTTCAGAGTGTGTCAATAAATGCCTTACACAGCCTTCGAAAATAAGCCAACCTCTCATTACAGAAACATGGCTAGGGCATGTATATCTTCACTAGAGATGGACAGATCAGATAGATTCATTGCGTCGCTGTTAAATAAGTGGTTGCCACAGAGACTTGTCATTGGGTATCTGCTGTGAAGAGCTCCAGGTGCATGTACTCAAGGTCCATGGGCAGAGAGGAATCATGGAATTGATTATGAAGTAATTCCAGGTTTGTACCGCCGTAGCTGCTGTTTTCCTCTGACATGTCCTGGAATATTCATGAAGTGGCACTAGGGTATGTCTAAGGAGACCTGTCAGCAGGGAAGAGAAACATTTCTGAGCTTGTAGGAACATACTTGAGAAGGAAAAATGGCGACTTTGAATTGCTTTTTCATGTATTTGCACGCATTATTGATTTATTGACCTTCTGTCAGGACAAGGTGGTTTGAAGACAGACTAGGGCCAATTTATTCATTCCGGTGAGAGGGAAATGAGCTTTAGCTCTGCCGCGCTGACCGAACTGAGCGATGACTGGGCTTTAAGGTTGGCGCTGATTAGCAGGAATGAGCTTTCTCAATGCTGTGAGAGTCTTACTCATTAGATGATATGCAGTATGTTGAATCTTAGCATCCTGCTATGCAGTTTAGTAATGAGAAACTGACAAATATTAAAAGTTACAGACAGCATTTTATTCCTTTTGAATCAAGGATGTAACCAGGACTGAGGGGAGCAAATGTAAACCTTTAAGAACTGGTCATTGATTAAACTTCAAATGTCCCCTTCAATGTCCATAGCTGTGTTGTTATGGCCCTGCTACAAATGTTTTTCTCTCTAAAGTGCCTCTTAGAAGCTGAATGTGTTCCTCGTGCCTTACTTTGTAGAAAGATTACGTCTAAGCGTTTTAGAAAGGTGGTCAATACTCTCTTCATAGTGAAGGTGTATTTACTGTAAGACCTTTGTAAGGAAAGAGAGACCTCATGAATTATGCATATGTATAGAGCTCCCATTTCTGTTCTGAGATATGGGATAGGAAATGGATCCCTTTCTTAAGTAAAGAGTAGGGATACTCCTGGGGCGAGGAACTCTACCTTTACATTATCTGGGCTGTCAGCATTGACTGGAAGCTCCACAACTCCTTATCCATAGTTCACCCAAATGTGTCCCTTTTTAAGAAGACTAATACAGACTATTGCCACTTGCTGGTATGGAGAGTTGTTTCCTCTCACACTAATGCAGAACATACATGCTAGTGATTTGTTGCTGTAGTCTTTGTGGTGTATTTAAAGTGTGAATATATGGGTCAGACGCAGATGACGTGAGGTGGCACCACAGTCGACTTTTGTTGCCACTATTCCCTTGACGTCGGTTTGGTGTGTTTGGGCTTTTAAATGGGAGAACGAATGTCATATGGGTTTATAATGACATATGGGTGAGTAAATGATCGAATCTACATTTTTGGGTGAAAACTACAGTAATCGTTCAAAAAAAACATTATTTGAACATTTCATATTGCTTTCAGCGGCATGTTTTAAACCACAGATCATCTTGTTGGAACTAATACCCTTTCTGTGATGTGGTGAAGTCTTGTTTGAAATCAAGTTTTGTCATTATTAAGTTGCAGAAACTGTTTGTACAGCCTCCAACCTTGTTTGAGGCCATTTTCTTATTGTCTCCCTCTCTTTCTTACGGTTCCATTTCTGTTTCTGTCTTACTTTCTCACTTTTGTTCTCTCTCTCTCTCTCCCTCTCTCTCTCTCTCTCTCTCTCTCTCTCTCTCTCTTCAACTTGCTCCCTCTATATTATTAAGAGCGGAGCTGGTGACTTGAGATAAGTGGTCACTCCTAGAGGCGTATACAGGTGAGGGCACTCTTTTATTTGGTCAAGATGGATGGTTTGTAACATTTCCCTGAAAGTAGCAGTCAGCATTGCAGTGCTGCCACTCTTTAAAATGCTTTTGTCTGATAAGAGCTCCTGCATTAGTGCACAAGGCTGGGTCCAGTGTTGGTGCCCTTGTAGTGCTTCAAAATATCTGTCACTTCATTCAACACAGTCCTTATAGTTCAGCAGCATAATAAACACTGACTTTTACCTCCCCAGTCCTATTTTTTTGTGGTTCTGTTTTATTTTCAGATAATAAAACTTGCATTATAGAATCTCTGTGACTGTGAGAGGCCCATATGCTTTAAGAATCAATGTCAAGTCGATAAGAGCATGTAAAGGAAATGTCATTTTCTGCCCCAGTTTGGTGGTTATGAAGGACAAGGTTTGCAGTTTGTGACAGTCTCAGTTGCTCAGTTGTTCCAGCGGAAGATGTTTCTCCTGTTTTGTACATTCAGTTGTCATGTGTCACATGTTTCCTGGTCTTTGATGATGTCATAATGCATCATTTGCACAAACCTGTCAGCTCTTCACGTTTGTTGTATACCTCAGTCTTTCAATCGATGTCACGTCACGCTTTTAGAAATCACCCGAAGTCTATTTTTACGGAGATGAAATGACGCATATGGGTAGAACTGGTTGTACAAGCAGGATTTTGTATGGAGTCTCCCTGAATGGATGTTGGCAGAACAACAGGCGCTACACAGAAGCTAATAAAAGACAAACTCACGGATACTTTGACACTCTTGAAGTTTTTGCTGTCATTCCATGTATAGCACTTACAGTTTCATACTGCCATTTATGAGTAAATTTAGCCAGGCTATTGCTTCGGTGAAATGTTTAGTACGTTTAGCGTTGGCTGGCGCACTACACAAGCTCAATGGCATGTATCATTGTGTTCTGAAATGTACCTGAGTGCTTGCAATGCATTTGCTTACTTGTGTACAATGTTTCTAAAGTAAAGCCCTATTTGAACTGTCTGGAAATTTTAGATATGACTTTCACTGTTTGCCACCTAGTGGCAGTCAATTTGTCAGTGTATTTACAAAAGTTGATCAAGGGTTTAACCCTTTGTGAGTAGTAGGGGTGTGTATTCATGTGTGATTTAGATGAGTGTCTGTTTAGGGCCTGATGGACCAGCTGTGGTATCTGGCTGTCAGTTTTATGCAGATGAAGAGTTCAGATAGTAATTATCTAAATAATTAGCTTGTCCCATAGGAAAGTAAGTTTGTTCTACTTCAGGCAATCCTGTCTCTTTGGTCTCTGCTGTCTGCACGGCATCTGTCCTAATGGCACAGTTCCATATATTTAAAAAAAAAATGAGTGCCATTTGTTATCTTGCTTGATTATTAATCTAATAAATAGGCAATAGACACTGAAACACACATCACATTTTGATTGATTTAAAAAAAAAAATTTTGTTTAGAATAATGTGCACTGTTGAATCATTCACTGTAAGACCAATAACATGTCTTCAGAAGGTAAAAAGGATCAATTTCAGAAGTGTCTGGAATCAAATAGTTCTTTATAGGGAAAAATTATAAAAAAAAGAAGTAAACCAAACAGATACAGGGCACTTATCTCTGCCTATGATGGATGACTATCTAGCAACAGTCAGCATTGATGCTTTAACGAATCCAATCGATCGGAGATGGTTGGCTGTGGTCCTGCTCTTCGACGGGCCACCGTATCGCCCAGTTGATGCTGATGATCTCTTATCAATAAGAGGGTTAACTGACTTATCTCTTTGTGGTTTTCACCAGTATTTTCTGACATATTGCCACTATTTTAAATAAAGAGAACACCACTGAGGCTCTGATGGAGGATTGCAGAGCTATCCACATTTGGCCTTTATACAGACCGGTATGTCAATACCCCTTAACCTCTGCTGCTTTCATGCCAGGATGGCCCATATATGAAGTGGTTTAGGCAGATAGTCCTTCAGAATGCCCCATTTTCACTCTCTTTCTATGTCTTTCCTTTGCACACATACACAGTTTTGGCCTTTTGAGATTTGGGGCACTGCTTTCCAAATTGACTTTTATCAAACTGTCTTAGGGAAGTAGGCTTTGTGGGTGGGCGGCACTCTATTGTTCTCCTGCATGTAGTAAAGAATGAAAGAGAGGAGCTGTTCAATATATTTTCTGCTATCGTCAAAACCCCTGCCAACTTAAGGGCAAGTCTGTTTCTTTCACCCCACCACAATCACGTACACAAAGAATCAAACCAAAAGCGAACCAAAGATTTTTTTTTTTCATAAAGAAAGGGCACTTGTTTTTAGGATCTATTTGTTTGTTTGTTTATTTTTCAACATTTGTAAGCACAGTTGCCCCAATAATTCTCCCAAATTCTCTGCATAGTAATGCAAAAAATATATATATTTTTACGTGTAAAGTATTTATTCGTCATGGTATTATTGGTCATACAGTCTATTTTCTAAAAAAAAATTATATTACAGTAATGCATTTAATGAGAATAATGGTATTTGCAAACAAACTCAAATTTTCATTGTTACTGAGAATTTGAGAGGAAAGTATTCTTTATAAAAAATAATGTCAGTACAAAAAAGCTTGAATTATTATTATTATTATACATAATGTCAGTACAAAAAAGCTTGAATTATTATTATTATTATACTTGTTTTTGTGGTTTTGATGTTGTGACCTGGACATTTATTTGCGAAGTTCTCTCTCACACACACACACACACAGGTTTGTTTTGCTATCTTAGTGGGGACTCTCCATAGGCGTAATGGTTTTTATACTGTACAAACTGTATATTCTATCCCCCTACACTACCCCTATCCCTAAACCTAACCATCACAGGAAACATTCTGCATTTTTACATTTTCAAAAAAACATCATTTAGTATGTTTATTAATCCATTTCCCTCGTGGGGACCGCTGGCTGGGCCCCACGATGTAGGTGATCTCAGGTTTTTATTACATCGTGGGGACATTTGGTCCCCACGATGTAATATAAACAAGAACACACACACACACACACGATATTTGTTTAAATCTGATTGTTCTGTGGAGAATTAGATATTGTGGATTACAGGTCCTGACCCTTTCATTATACTAAGAGGGCCTTAAGATGAGATGGATCTATGAAAAACATACTGTGCTACTTTAAACCTCTTGCATGTCTGTCTCAGTATTATAAACCTGGAGTGTTTAATCGCGTGTCTCATGTAAAAGCATCTTTACTAATATCATCATAAGCTGTGCGGTGGCCTCAAAGTAAACAGCTGTGAGAAATATTACAGAAGCGGTAGGCTAGACATGGGCTGAAACTATGCTGAACATCTGAAGCTTTAAACTATATATATATATATATATTGTTCCTTGATGAACTCTGATGAAATGTGGAAAAATTTCATCTGCGTAGCATGTTGCAGTGCATTCTGGGATCTGGAGAGAACGCATGTGATGTCACCTGACTTTGTCCACAAAATGCTGCCTACTGTTAGGAACAGCCTTTGTGTTGAGAATGTGCGTATGAATGCCTAAAAAGTAACTTAGGTTGGCAACTCACTTGGTTTTGGAACCAATCTTCTTCCTGCCACGGAGACGTTGTTGTCTAGAATTATAATCTCCTACGAGCTTCTCATGGTTTACTGTAAAAGAAACCTCCTGTCAAGAAATCAACCTTGCCTGTCATCAAGAAACACAGGTAGAGCTTCTGTTCTCTGACATGTTCATTTTTGCAGGGACAGCGTGATCACCCCTCTCTAATATGTGTCCGCAGGGATGAAATCTGGAAGTTCCAGACCGGACTAATTGGCTTGGAGGCAGATATGCAGGGTAGCGCTGACAGCAGAGTTTTTTTCTTTCATATTGAAGGGACTGGACCCCAGCAGGAAAGTTCCAGGAATGCTGTAGGCTATGATCTACCCACTGAGCCAACCTGGCAATTAGTCTACGAAGGTTATATATATTCTACAACAGGATAGCATCACATTTACATTTACATTTACGCATTTGGCAGACACTTTTATCCAAAGCGACTTACATTGCATTATACTATACATTTTGTATCTGAGTATGTGCAATCCCTGGGATCGAACCCATGACCTTGGCATTGCTAGTGCCATGCTCTAACCACTGAGCTACAGGAAAGCTTTTTCAGTGCTGAAAGCCCCCTAATGGACTTCCATCCTTAAAACACCTTCTTTTACAATTCAAATCTTAGTTTCTGTCGGTCTTCTTGCTGTTCTCTAATGAATGTTTTCTATATTGGGATGGGGGTTTAAGCTACTCTTTCAACAAAGTAGTTACTTACACAACATCTCAACTAGCTTCAATATAGCTACTTTTCATATACAAGTAAGCATTATCTTGTTTAATTATATAATGAATTATGATTTGTAGGGCTGCCCCTGACTAAAGATTTTCCTAGTCCACTGTTATTCGTTCATTTAAGCAATATAGTCGATTAGTCAGGGGAGTTCATCAGATTGCAGGAGTTTGTTCACATTGTTGGGGAGACGGCACTTTGAGAAGGTGGGCTCTGATGCCGTCGTGGGCGTGGAAGTTAAGTTCCATGTCGTGCAGTAAGCGAGGTACTAATTTAGCTTAATTTAGCTCGTTTTCCACACAAACACTTGGATATGCGCCTAATAATATTGCACATTTATCTAGTTTAAAGTTAACGATAGAGCGAGTGGCCATGTGAAGTTGCTATACATTAGGTTACTATTTACATGTTTCACATAAGTCATGTTTGAGGTCGCACTAATTGGATTTTCTACCCGGCACATTTGTGGCACATATGGCTTTTAAAAAAAACAACACACTCGCAGTTTACTCAATTTATATAAAATTCTATAAATGCATGCTTGCTATCTGTTGATCATAACAGAACTGGCTTGTAAATCACTCTCAAAAAGAGTATCTAAATTATGTTAATGTAATTAATTGGATCAAAAACAAAGTAATAACCAGTATTATTTATCTAAAATGTTATTTTGCTACATTAAATGACATAATGTGTAGCACAGGGACATTTTGCACATACTGTTGAGTAATGACTCATGACTTGAATCGGATTTTTGAACGGTTTCATTGAAACGAACTGTCCTAATTAACTGATTTGCAAAAATGAATTGATCTAGAGAGAGAGAAACTGTACAAAAAATGAGTTTGAATGCGTTCTTATGTTGTGACTTATGTATATAGTGTACACTACCATTCAAAAGATTGGGATCAGAAAGAAGTTAATACTTCTATTCATCAAGGACAGAACTGATCACAAGTAAAGGAATTTATAACGTTGCAAAAGTTACGAAATGTTCTATTGAACTTCATCAAAGAATCCTAAAAAAAAAAAAAGTATCATGGTTTCCACAAAAATATTAAGCAGCACAACTGTTTTCAACTTTGATAATAATAAGAAATGTTTCTTGAGCACCAAATCAGCATATAAGAAGGATTTCTGAAGGATTTGACACTGAAGAAAATTCAGCTTTGCCATAACAGGAATGAATTACATTTGAAAATGTATTAACATTTAAAAGATTTGTTTTAAATTGTAATAACATTTCACATTATTACTGGTTTTACTGTATTTTTGATCAAATAACTGAGCATAAGGGACTTCTTTCAAAATCCTAAAAAAAATCTTACCAACCACAAACTTTTGAACGGTAGGCTTACTTACACATGCCAGACAGATATATTTGGCAATTGTATCACATTCTGCTGATTTTCAGCATCACATTGTGAGTGTCATGTTTTTAGTATGCTGGAACAAGATTTATATAAAAAAAGTCTCATGAATCATACATCCTATTCCATTCCATTGCATTTTGTCAAACTGTTTTTGAGTGCTTCCTGTGTGAACACCCGCTAAGACTGAACGTACAATACTTTGGGACAAAAATAAACGGCAATCTAGTGTTTTCTCATGTTTTCACTGCTACTTGTTGGGGAAAAAAATGGCTTGGTGGAAAAATTGACACTATTTTGAAAACAGCTGTGCTGTAGTTAGTAGCTTCATTACATTTATTTAAATGCTCATGAAGAACAGAGGCAGATGAAAGACAGGCTCATTTATGAATTTTAGATACAGATACATCATGTTGTAATGGATCTGACACCAATTGCCATCTTATTGAACCTCATTGTCTCAGCAGGATGCTTAAAGAAAGTCATGGGAGAATTTGCTTCCATTCTGAATTCAGCACAGCTGTCTATACGTTCGCTCCCATTGGCTTAAGCATGCTGTTTGCGTTTCTGTCTATTTCATCTACATGTAATGCTGTCAGAAACCAGTTCACACAAACACTTCCATCTGTGTCAAATTAGCATAGCAAAGTGTGACCATACAAAGCTATCCAAACAGTGTGTGACAGTTCTAAGTATGTGCACACAGCATGGAAGCAAGAGGTTACACACTGTCTTTGCTCTCTTTCACACTCGCTCTCTCTTTTTCTTTCATTTCTCAGTCTATAAATTCCACTGCATGCTTGACTACACTTTGCATAAGCATGTCCTCCCTGGGTTAGTTAGAAAATGTAACATGGCCATATTGTGTGTGTGTGTGTGTGTGTGTATGTGTGTGTGTGTGTGTGTATATATATATATATATATATATNGTCTATGAGTAAGAATAGATATAATATAAAAATAGCCATTATTATCATTATATTTTACAGAAAACTGCAGGGTGCCCTGTTAACATGCAGGTGGCTATAACTATAAATCCTTCGAAGGATCTAAGGTTTTATTATAAAGTATACAATTATGATGATAAAAATCTGTGACAGTAATTTCAGGAGATCTTATGCATCCACTGCGGTAAAAAACAACAACAAAAAACAAACAAACTCCTGTACGCTTCTCTACACTAGAGGAAAAACTGAATTGTATTTTTCCTCTTTTTACACAGAATAGTGTGTTGTAAGCTTTAGTGAGTACACACATATAATGTAATGTCTGTTTCAATCATACTCATAGCCAGAGGGTGTCCTCGCACAGAAAGTTCACAAGTGAGACTCATAGAAATCATAAAACTTATGACATTCTAGGAAATCCCTTATATGGACAAAGGCATCCAGAGATCGCTGCAGCTGAATAACATGCAGATGGAGACGTTTTGATTGATGAAACATTAAGACAATAAACAGACGATTGTGACAATGTTCTTCTAGACATCTCAGGCATTTTCATAAGAAAAAAGTAGTATATTTATAATGCAGTGCTAATCAACATAGCCTTTATCACTGTATAGAATACTATAAAATAATATTTCTGCCTGCAAAACTGTATCGTGGGCTATACTGTGGTAAATGTATTCATCGCACAGACCAATTTTGTTTTTTTTGTTAACTTGTGTGACATATACAGCGCTTAACACATTTATTAGACCACCTGTTATAATAAAGAGAAAACATTTAAAAATGTTTTAGAAATCTGTCAAAAACTTGTTTAAAACTAAAAATTATATTGTCCATTAAGCAGGGGACACACTTAACGATTGTAAGGCCGATTATGAATGTAAATTGATACTTATGACTGATCGCGCTCTTACGCGTCCAGTCAGAGCCAGTTGCATTCAGTCGGCATATTCAGTGTATGTATTTACATCTGTTTCAGTCGAAGGAAACAATCGCTGTGTTGAGCACAGTCTTAGAATGTTTTAGCTAGTCGTCAAATGTTTGCCTGGCTTTATTAGGCAAATAAAAAACTGAAACAACTAAATAGTCTTTATTCACACATAAAAAA
>RJVU01051519.1:2269273-2289165 GCA_003731715.1 Anabarilius grahami | reverse complement strand
TTTTATTTTTTTTATTTATTTTTTTATTTTTTTATTTTATATGGCCTCCTTTGGCCTTGATAACAGCTTGTATTCTTGCTGGCATTGTTTTCATGTACTTTTCCACAGTCTCTGTTCTTATCGACTTCCAAATAATTTCTAGTTGTTGCCAAAGACTTGCTTTTGATGAAACTTTTGTGGGATCTATCTTTCAATTAATTAAATCCCAATAATTATAATTAATTATATTTTAGCATTAGAAACACTACTGTGAGCTTACACATACTGGTGTGGATTGAAACATAAAAAATGATTTTGGTAATCACCAATACTGTTAGTTTAGAGCAGCTTTGGCACAAACCTTACATTGGGTGGTGGTCTAATAAATTTGTTAAGCACTGTATGTCACAATGTACAGCCCTGATCATGCGATATGTTAATCAGCTCATAGTTGTAGCATTTTTACATATTGTTCTGGCCCGTTTTTTCAGCTTAGTTTCAATAAATATGGGAACTGAGGCAGAAGCTTTGGGTTTTGAAGGCGACAGTATGTTTACTTTGTAAAATCAAGGAAAACTTATTTCCTGTGACATGTCCCCTTTAAGAGGCTCGGCAGAACGCCGACTGAGGTCCTCATTAGCAAGTCTAACAAGGTCACAACTAGCCCTTTATTTGTTTCTTTTTCTGACATAATGTGCCAGTGTCCAAGTAGAACTGAGAAAATTAGATGCTGTTTACAATCTGTGGCATCATGGGATCTGTTTGCACCTAATAAGTGAGTCAAAAAGAATAATTGCTAGCCAGCCAGCTGCCATTATTGTCTATTAAGTGTATTGTGGTCAGTGGTATGGCGCGTCTGAATGCTCCGCCGTATGTAATGAGCTATAATCCTGCCTGGCGTGACTAAAAACGTCCACAGTTGGGCCTGCTCTATTGCAGAAGTTCTCATGCTAATCAGAGCCAAATATTAAGGGCGAGGAGATTAGTCAAGGTGCAGGGTGCTTTTTAAATAAATAAATAGTGGCAAGAGAACAGAAGGAGGAGAATATCTGTCTTAGACAGCAAGAAACAGTACGAGAGAGAGGGTCTCGGGTGGTCAACCTCTGAAGACCCTGCCCTCTTTGAAGGCCTCATTAGCTGGTGTTATCTGTGCATTGACACTACCCTGCGTACCTGAGGGGCTACTGTGTGCAGCTTGCGTCTTGGCCCAGGCATACAAGGCTGTTCCGATGAAATAAGACTTTGATGTTGATTTTCCATTTGAAGAACTATCCATCAGGGATTTTATTTATTTCCAATTTCTCTTTTTTCCTTCTCTTCTCTCTTTTTTTTTTTTGCTCCTCAAGGCTATGGGCTTATATGTAGGTGGTGAAGAAGAAGATCACTCTTTGTTTTCTGTTTATTTTGATATGATCTCCAGCGGAAACAATCAGAACCTCTGTGTGTTTTGTTAATAATTAAAGTGGCCAAATCAATCTCGGAAACCCCGAGCTAGATGTCGCTCTCAGAGAGAAGTAGATGAGAAGAGATGGAGCCGTATTGGCGATGGTCTTGGAAGCCACAGCGATTTTTGAGTGGTTGAGTCAGTCCTCCAGTTAAACAGCAGGTTGCCCTGCTCTGCCGCAGCATTGCAGGCCGGAAGTCTCTTGCAGTAATCATTATTGATCCAAAAAAAAAATATATATAAAAATTGGATTTGTGCTAGAAATTAATTTCAGGTTGTTTTAGGGTTCTTCTAATCAGAATAAGAAACCTTATTTATGTAAAGGCAGCAAAGAAAGCACATAGTACATACATGTTTTATCAGTGCTCAGAAACTTTTGCCATTTCAAGCTCGATAAACACCCACTTACGTGTTATTTTAGCTTTTTTTTTAATGGCTTAAAGCCTTTTTGCTGCTGTCTTTTTTCAATTATAGCATTTCTCGCAACATCTGACTCTTCATGAGGCGGAATTAACGAGAAGCGTATAAGTGTGTGTGCAAGAGCAACAAACTAACACGAGAGCAGCAGAAATGCAATCACATCATTGTGTGTCTATAATCTCCAAACAGTAGGACTTGAATTTATACCTCTGTTTTCTTTCCTGCATTCTTCTTTCTTTAATGTTTTTAGACAAACAGTTGGCACAAATTAAAATTGAGTAGTTTCTATTTTTGAAGAGGTTTACATTTATGCATTTGGCAGATGCATTTATCCAAAGCAACTTACAGTGCATTCAAGCTACAGATTTTACCAGCACATGCATTCCCTGGGATTCAAACCCATGACTTTGGCATTCCTAGTGCCATGCTAAAAGAGTAATTTGTTTCAATGTGTAGAACTAAAATGATATAAAATATTATATGACTCTTGAACTTAAATGGTAAGTTCACCCAAAAATGAATGAATTATTAATCATTAATTACTCACCCTCATGTCGTTTCACACCCGTGGCCGAGGCTGTGTTTACGTGAGCACCACAACGCATGTGTGTGATGCTGACGCAGGAGCCGGCCAATAATGAGTCTGGAGTTCGGATGTAAACGCAAAAGCTCTGCAATGCGTTCACTGCGCCAACTGCATAACAGACTGACAGGGAAGAGGAAAAATTGTTGAATAAAGTCATTATTTTTGTTTTGTTTTTGCGCAATAAATGTATTCTCGTCGCTTCATAAAATTAAGGTTGAACCTATGCTGTCATGTCCACTTTTTTAATAATGTCTTTAGTACCTTTCTGGACCTTGAAAGTGGTGGTTGCTGTCTATGGACGAGTCATATACCTCTTGGATTTCATCAAAAATATCTTCATTTGTGTTCCAAAGATGAACAAAGGTCTTACGGGTTTGAAACGACATGAGGGTGAGTAATTAATGACAGAATCTAAATTCTTGGGTGAAATAATCCTTTAAACATCCCATGAGATGGTTTTGCAAGCAGTTTTCTTTTATGTTGAGATATTTTCCTGTTGAAACAGAATTGTCCTGCTTTTTTTTTTTTTTGCGTTATAGTCTGGTAAAACCAACTTCCAATAGATTAGTACTATAAATACAGTTTACATTTTAGAAACCAGTTAATGGTTGGCAAATTAAATAATTAGGTGTTAGTGCAACCGAGTACACTTAGACAAATAGATTTTTACTTGCTATCAGTGTTGTTTTAGAATTATGTACTATACTAGTGTTTATTCATATACATTTTTTTATTTTTTTTTATTTAAATTTTTGCTTGTTTTAGCAATTTTTTTTATATTTATATTTAGCTTTTTTTATTTAGCTTAATTTTTTTAGTTTATCAACTTACTTATTTCAGTTAATTACCAAGGTAACATGTATTTAACAAAAATTCATTTAAATTAAGTTTTTCATCTATTATTTGTTGTATTTTGTTCCACTGTAGTACAGTTAACAAAAACGATCAAGAATGAAGAACTAAGATATAACTTAGTGGACAATTTCAGTCTATAGAGTATTTTATTGGCAGAAAATACAAAATATTTTTGGGTTAGGTTTGCCATTAGAGAAAGAGTGTTAATTTTGTAGACAGCCCCAAAGATAACAAAAATGGTCTAAAGGCCATAAAACTCCAATTTTAATTTCATAGTCTCTGGTTGGTTATGCAATCCTCCTTATCCTTTCATTGTTAAATGGTTGTGTCCATACAGAAGTGAAAATGGTTTCTAATTTAAGGCTGAAAACAATCATTCTTAGATTTGGCTTTGAAAGAAAACGAGCATTGAGATTTTGTGCACGAGTCTTTTTACAGTAGCCAATTTCCATGACAATGTGACTGCCATATGCAAAGCCATTGTTTTGGTTTACTCAAAACAATGACAGCAGGATATTGTTGAGATATGCAGATTTCTTCTGCTCCATTTGGGAATGCCCTCTTTGAAGTCCTCGCAGCCTTCTGAAGTGATTGTATGAGGAAACATCCCCTCCTCCGAGTATAAAGTGATGCCCATCTAACCTTGAACTTCCTGTGATGATTTGTCTGACCTGATTGTGCCGTGATTAGATAAGGATTTAATCTGCCACACATATGCACACGCCGTCAAACAATCAAGAGTCTTGCGCTCTTGCAAACACACACATCCATCCCGCTTTCATCTCTCTCTCTTTGGCCCTCCATAACACCAGCCTTTCTCTCAGCTCTCCTCACCCCTCCTCCTCCTTCTCGCTTTTCCTCAGTTTTCCTCCAGACACGCTGGAAATACAATAACAACCCCGAGAGAGGCAGGAAGTAGTAGAGCCAGCAGGAGAGGAAATGGATGATAGAAGAATATAATCCATCTAGTGCACTTAAAACTTCACACATACATACACACTTAGAAACACAAATACACAAAACTATATCTCAAAAACATGACTAGGTCACATTTCACCAATTGTCAGCTGGTACAAAAATAATAATATGAGATGAAAATATATGAGATATTTTGTGGTCTGAAAAATGAAGTCTCTCCACCAGACATTTGGAGTTTAGCCACGGACAACTGTCTTACTAATCACTTCCAACTAATCCTCTGTATTTGAAAACACCCGCACACAATGTCCTGAGAACTGTGTTCTACAGAAATCTGTCCTAATCAGAAACAAAAGTACACATGCTTGGAAACCTGATTAGTGACTTAGGGAAGTGTTACGATTGGCGATTCATTTCCATGTGTATTCAGACATTAATGTGCATCTGTGTTTACGTAAAGGATCGGAGCTGATGTACTGTATTTGGACATTAATTCCACAATTGATGTTTTCCACCTGTTTTAATTAGCTGAATCTGTTTTAGTTGCTTATTTTCAGAAGAAAACTTTGCTTTTGTCTTCTGTCAAACTGACACAGCCAGAAGAGCTTCTCTGTTCATGATAGGCCTCAGAGCTGAGAAAGCCTCTCCATTTGGAATTGTTCCGTGTTAATTGCATGTAAAAAAAAAAAAAAAATTGTGATTTTGGTTTTTCTTTCTGTCTTTGGATGCCTGGTACTCCTCTTGTTCTGAAGACCCTCATTTTGACAGGCATTATATAGATAAGAGAGCGGAAGCACAATGTAACATATGTCTTGGGCTCCATTGAAAACTGATGCAGAATATTTCATATTATCTTCTTATTACAATTTCCTCTGTCGTATCCAATATCCTAATTTTGCACACAATGAAAAATAATTAGTGACTAAACTTTTAGCAAAGCTATCACTGTTGCTTGTGTATGGCTGTTAGATTAATATATTTCATTGGAAAAGAGATTATGAATGCACACTTTGTCTGCTTGTGCATGTCTCAGATGATTTTTGCAAAACTGTAGCTCTTTTTAAATCCCATTGAGCTGCCTTGACAGTATTTTAAGACAAAAACAATATTCCAAAATATTATATGTAAGCCTTGTTTTGGCCAAATTCCAATGTATCCTTTGCTGAAAAGGCTATCTCAGACCAGTCATGTTACTGTATACAATTTATGCATTTAAACAAAATATTCATTCTATTAATAGAATTTTGATCAATGTACACTACAGTTCAAATGTTTGGAGTCTGGAAAAGCCTCTTATGCTCAGTAATGCTGCAGTAAAAACAGCAATATTTTCAAATTAGTATTACCATTTAAAATAATTGTGATGGCAAAGTTTATTTTTAGGATTCTGATGAATAGAAAGTTCAAAAGAACAGCAATTATTTGAAATATACATCTTTTGCAACATTATAAATGTCTTTGTCACTTCTGATCAACTGAATGCATATTTGCTGAATTAATATTTGCCTATTATGCCCCTTTTCACAAGATGTACTACAATATAAGTCTCTGTGAAGTTTCAGCTCAAAATCCCCAACAGATCATTTATTATAGCTTGACAAATTTTCCCTTATTTGGGTGTGAGCAAAAACACACCATTTTTGTGTGTCCCTTTAAATGCAAAAGAGCTGCTGCTCCCGGCCGCTTTCCAAAAGAGGTCGGAGCTTTAACAGCTTGCGCTTCGGTTGCTCAACAACAACAAAGCTGGAGAATCTCACGCAGCCAAAATGAGGATTGTCAGTAACTGTGTTCAAACCGGAGTCGGACACTAATGGAGAGACCCAGGAAGAAGTTACAAATTTTAAAATGCAACTGGATGGTTAGTGATAAATAATAAAAAAAAAATGTATGTAGTTGCTGTGGATAAATTATACATTTATGTAGTTGCTGTGCAGTTTATTAAACTCATCGACTAGCATGTGCCATCATGTTACTCTTTTGTGCAAATCTAGCGTTGAATTGACCCTCATTTGTGAAGCAGTCCGGCATAAAATGACGGCATGGTAACAACACTCTTCTACAACAACTCTTCCTCTTCTCTAAAGCAGCCCAACATGGCCTTAATACTGTTCTGTGCTCATCTGTGCAGCCAGTTAGCATGCTTTGCGCAAACTTTTGGCATGGCATTAGAACTGGTACACCGTTGTCGCTTGCGGAAAAAAATGGCGGCACAGTGTGTGGAAACGTGCAGGTTAAGGGGCGGTAATATTATAATAAGATCCCCTTCCTACGTCACTATAGGGGAGCGAAATCTAATGGCGCTTTTCCACTGCGTGATACGACTCTGCTCGGTTCGGTTCGGCATGGCTCGGCTCGCTTTACATTCAGTTTGCTTTTCCACTGCAGTTTAGTACCGCTTCAAAGTGGGTGGGATTATAGGCTGATATAGTTGCGCCGCCTTCCGCTCCTCGGCTACTAACGAGTCTGCACCTCGTCTTCTGACCACGATACAGCCATTTCTTTTTTCAAGTTGTGTGTGACGGTCGTTTAAAGCAAGTCATTTAAAAAAAAATCGTGCAAACAAATGATACTGCGGTGGCTGTTACTGACTATTTAAATCTAGCGGGTTTGGTCCTGTGACGCATCCCCCACTACCAGCATCCAATGACGCTGGTAGTGACCATTCTCTCTGACCAATCAGTGATCTGCAGCGTTTACACGTCACATTTAGTATCGGTACGGCACGCTTGGAACCTCAACCGAGGTGGTACTATTTAAGCGAGCCGTACCGTTCCGTACTGAGCCGTCCCATGCAGTGGAAAAGCGCCAAAAAGTGAGCCGTACCGAGCCATACCGAACCGTACCATGCAGTGGAAAAGCGCCATAAGCGGCTCGTTTTTTCACATACTTGCAGAGAAAGGCTTACCAAAACAAGGTTACTGGGTTGTCCTTTTTAATGTTTTCTGGGTTGGTAGATGCACCGAGTATATCACTTAAACACGGAAAAAGTCAGATTTTCATGATATGTCCCATTTAAAGTATTAATTTATTAAACAAATCTTACTTAACCCAAACTTTTGAATGGTAGTGCAGATAAAAAAGTTAATTTTATCTTTTTTTGTGTGTGCGCGTTATGCATTTTTATGCTTAGACTTTTGAGGTGTTACATTTTTTTACATTTTTTACATTTTTATGCATTTGGCAGACGCTTTTATCCAAAGCGACTTACATTGCATTATACTATACATTTGTATCGGAGTATGTGCAATCCCTGGGATCGAACCCATGACCTTGGCATTGCTAGTGCCATGCTCTAACCACTGAGCTACAGGAAAGTGTTAGCTTAACATCCTAATGTCAAATCGCATTGAAATCATTGCTTGTTTCATTTCACTTTTAGAAAAAGGTTTTAGAACAGAGCTAATATAACGATATCTAGGATATCTACCCAATCTCCACCATAGTAATTAAACAGGTTTCCCAGCTCAACATGAAAGTTTTGAGCACTTCAGTACTTCAAAGACTAAATCAGATTCCTTCATAGTGTGGTAAATAAATAAATAAAATAAAACACCACACAGTTTTAATCAATAGTGAAGCCGATGAAGTCAAGGTAACTTTCTTGGGAAATAATGAGGTATTATTTTTAAGCTATCACTTATTCTTGACGCGGTTTCCCAGCAGGAGTTAAATTAAATACAGAAAAGAGTGTTGATTTGTGTAATGAATGTATGTGGTGGAAAGTAATATCCTCTCCTAATGAGGAAGAAATGATATACGCCACTAAAAACCTACAATAGCTATTGCACATAAAATATGGTTTTATAATCTTGCATAGTGCATTCTGGGCCATTTTGACCCTTGTCTTAGATGTTTAGTGGATTTATTTCATCCTGTTTTGTTTCATTTTGTTTTACCTAAGAAAGAAAGGCAACAAATCATATTAGATTCTTTGCTTTCTGATTTAGACTAATGCATGTGATCCCTAAACCTGGTTTGGATTTCATTTTACCAGATTAAATATTTCTTTTTGAGTAATGAGTTGTGATTCATTTGACCTTGAACGACTTCAAAAGCAGATCCTCCTCTGTTCAAAAACAGACCCGTCGCCCCTATGATTCAATCGGACAATTGAACAAAACCCCTCTTCAGTGATTTCCTGTCAGAGTTACATGGTAGCTATCATAAAATGGCTCTCATGAAGGATCTGTGTTTTTTTTTTTTTTTTATGTATTGTCATGATCTATTGTGGCCCCATCTGATTCCAATCAGGTAAATGGGACGATCATACAGAGAGAGGTTTCTCCCTTAATGACCCCAAGCTTTCAGCCGTATGATCAGGGGAGATGTTTAAAGGCTCTGAGTGTAGATAATATCAAAGGCTTCTAGGATGATCCAGGACACATTGTTACGAGGTTTCTAAATATTAATATTTCATCTGTTACGATCTCATTTGCGGTACTTAAATTGATGTCTTTAGATTAGAGAGGGAGAGGCTTCACAGCTTTCCAGCAGAGGACGTTTGATCCTGAGAGAATAACAGCTGACCAAAAAATATCCCCTGCAAATGTTCATGTTAAGTGTAGCAGATCTTTTTGGATGCTTTTAGGTCGTGCCCTTACGAGCAGTGGCTATTTGATAGGGACCTTGAGGACCCAGCTCTCCTCAGAAGCTTTATACTTATCAACTCCACAAGAGCTCTTAGAGAAAAATCCTCTAGCGTATATTTAAAGACGAGTGGCCACAAGAGGACTGAACTCCTCAAGATAAAGAAATAACAGTGACATTGCGGAGACGTTTCTTTTGTATCCAACAGTGAACAATAGTTCATTAAAACCATGGCTGCCAGTTTGTGGCAATTTAGTGCAGAAGAAATAAATAAGAAAAAATGTAGTGTGTTTCTATCTGTCAGTTTTTGATGGGATGGAATTGGATCTGAATGCACGACTGCACTAAATTGTAAGAATGGGTGGGGTTTAGGTGGACTAAATGATTGGAGAAGTTGATATTTTTATTTTTATTTTTTAAGTCAAAAGTCTGCTAAGGGGTAATAACAATTTTAAAAAGTAATTTTTCATTATTATTTACAACAGCATCTGCATTTTCTTTGGTTTAAATAAAATATTTTTGTTATAAGTGACAATAAAAACAACTTTATGCATCAAAACCACTCCTTTCCTGGTAAAAAAATTAACTTGATTTTCAAAATTCAATGAATTTGTCACAGCTGAATGTAACATTTTTGACAAGCCAAACATGTCAGTCTCTGAGTAACATGTAAATTATTTAAGCCATGAAAGAAACTTAATTCCATAAAATAAGTATAATACGCAAAAATCATTTTGAATGTCTCCAGCATGTTTTATAATTACGCAAAAATCAAATATAGTTCACCCTTCACACACGTTATCACATCCATCAGTAACTTAGGCTGGCTGTCAGTTGGAATATAATAACTAAAAACACTGATATAACACACTCATGGTTATCAATCACTTCACTGAATACTTGCCAGGTAAGAAATAAATGATTATTACCTTACGATCCATCTGTTTTCAAATCCACATCATTGGAATATCACAACATTGATGTCTGTCAAAAAGTAACGTGCGCAATACACAGTAGTATTTATGAGAAGCAGAGTTCCAAGAAGTGCACGCATTAAGCCCAAAGTATACTTTGGCCGTCCTCGTTCGTGCACTGTCCGCACACCCCATCTGCATCAAAGAATATACACTAACAGGAAGCGACACTCAGAATGTTCCATTGCAACATCAGCGCCCCAGCAGCGGCCCTGCGTTTCCGCCATTTTGTGGTGAAAGCGAGTTGGCAGTCCACTAGTTTCTATGGGAATATCAGCTGCTTTGTTAAAAAAAAATGTACATTAAAGTTAAAATCCAACCTGAATGATTACAACACAGAATAAAATACTTTCATTTGTGATCATCAAATCCTTTTAACAGTTTAATTTACAGACTTTGTGTTTAAGTCTTAACCTTTGCTCTCTAAAAACCCAGTCAGTTTGGGTTAAAATTCTTTAAAAGATCTAGTATTAGCATTATAAACACTAAATTAATACCAGCATATGAAATTAAATTAAGGACATGCATCAGAAAAATTGGGAATGTTGGACAATAAATACATGAATATAACAGCTTGATTTTGAAGTGTTGTCTAATGTCCGTTAAAGCAAAAGTGTCCAAAAGTGGGAATTATGTGATAACGTACACAGCAATGCATCATGTATTATAAGATTGTTATGTTTGTAGCGTGATCCATTAAAACGTACAATATAGCCTATTTAGATTCAGACCTACTATTATTACTATAACTCCACAAGGTCTTAAATATATTGTTCGCTGCAAACATGATGATCTTAATAGTAAATTAATAATTAATATATTTAATAAATGTGTAAAGTTGCATAAAATGGAAATACTCAGTAAAGTAGGCTAACTACGTTACCTCAGATGGATGAATGGTTGGATTCCACAACTGGTAAAATAAAACATATATATATAAGACAATACAACATTTATTGTAGGAGCCACACAATTTACTGGTGACTTAATTTAAAAAACTGTTCTATTGCGCTTCTGATTTGGCAGTGAAATTTGCAGATTTTGGGTGCGTAAGATGTGAAGGATTCTATGGTCCAGTTAGTATTTTCACCCCATAATGGCGGATGCGCTACCGGAGCGCCTCTTGGGTTCTATACTCTTTCCCTGCGTTCCATTCGGAAGGGCTCATCCCTATGCCCTAATCCCTTCAAAGAGTTTACCCTCCGGAGTGAGAGCTTCGAAGGGATGAAGGGTGTAGGGGTCAAAATTACACCTTTTTTTGGGAACGCACTTCTGCGTCATCTTAACGAGACAGTCAAGGAGGAGTAGATTGTGCAAGCTGCGCCCTTTGTTTAACGTTTGTTTATATTTATTTATTTTTGGTTTATCGCACCATAATGTATATTGTGTCTGTGTATTTGAAACATTTGAATGGACTGATAAAGGGAGCTGTAAAGTATTTTTTGTTGAAGTAAAATGTCGTTTTGACCATAATAATGTACTAATTCTAACTCATATAAATATTACAGTAGTATAGAAAAATACTATACAGGTAAAATCGAACTCCGAGCCTCCTGTACCCATTCTGTGACGACAAACAACTTCCCTGTGCAAAGGATCATGGGGGCCCGAAGTGTCCATCAGTTGTACCCTTCGAAATCTTTCATTCAAGGGGCCTTTGAAGTGGCCAATTTTGAGCACTTCGTTTTGGAGCTACCCTTCAATATGGCGGCCATGATTGTTTTCACTCCGAAGTGCCCTTCGGAGGGCGATATATCCCGTTTGGAACGCACCGTTTGTCTGCATGCAGCCCAAATTTCAAGACCACGCAGACGGACAGAAGCGTCCACTAGGTGGCAATACGCACAGTACTGAGCAGTTTGCAGTTGTTGAAGAAGAGTGTGGAAAGAGCGATTGAGGAAAAAAAGACAAGTAAACTTAGAAGCATATCCTTCTCCATCCTTGTTGATTCTTGTTCTCTTGGGGTATCTTCTGAACTATGTTGCAATGGTGGATGCACTTTTTCTTCTCCGATCCTGCCCAGCGAATGTCCCGTTGATGACACGATGTCTGGTAGAGTATAGAAAAAAATTGTACTGCGCATGTGTCGAACTCGGTCATCCGTGGTTGAGAATACTTTGAAAGATGCGCGGACACGACTGCACGCAAGACACATCCAGGGGCGGAAAGTGAAGTGTACCCAGGCCTTTACATGGGGAAAACCCAGACTACCGGATGTTCGTCATCGCTTTCCGAGAAGAGGGTAAACATGAGCGGCTTCAACATCCTGTTTGTCAGAGACAACAATGTACGTAATCCATAACGCATGTGAGTGTAAATTTGTTCTTCACTCACTGAAATTGAATCGGAATGATCAGGAAACTGAGTGAAATACTCAGAATACTCATACTAAAGAGAATAAATGCCAATCCAATTGAAAAACTTCTCCGGATTAGTGAACATCGTTCAACTTGTTGGTTTGACTAGGGGTTGCACGACTACTGATTTCTGCTAGTCGATTTCTTATCAAAACTTACTCGAGTTACTCGACTACTAGTGGTTCATGCTACTGTAAATGAAAAGACATGAAATAGTTCTTATCAATAAATGTTTATTAATTCATAGCCTAATGCAACAATTACATAAACTCTCAAAACTTTATAGTTATGGCATTACATATTTTAATTTTCATGTAACAGAGTAAAGCCACATAAATAGCTGCACGCAACATTTTAATCCTAACATTCACGTCATATATGCGAACTATATGTGCACGGCTGCATGCATACAGAAATTTAATAATAACTTATAATAATAACTTTAATATTCACCAAGTTTTTAACAGTAATAACAAGAACGAATAGAATCTTACTTCAACCGGCTTTAAAGTTTATAGACTAACACAAGTCATCGTGCTATCCTCTCCTCACACGCAGTCTTTGGTTGAGCTCATGGATCGCTGGTTTTAGAAATACAAGCACATCGAGACATCAGTAGTGAGGGAGACCTTCTTGCCTTTCATTTCAGACGCAATTTCCGCTTTTAGAGAGTCGTATATGTTTACAGAATTCACCAATGCTCGTTTGCTTCGTGGTGTGCGTCTCACTAACATTTGCCTTTGTTGTTGGATGTTTCAATCGTAGGTAGTTGTGCATAGCTGTCGTACTGCTGTTGTATTTTAAAGTAGTCTTACAGAGTTGGCAAATGACGATATTTTTGTCATCCTTAATGAAATACTTCCACACATCTGATGCGTGGTGTCTGTTGGTGACGTTCGCATTTTGAATTCATTTATGGTTAATGCACGCTCGAGTAGTCGATTGTTTCCGACAGCGCCGACTAGTGGTTGAAGTAGTCGATCTCTCGACTACTCGACTAGTCTATGCAAGCCCTAGTTTTGACAGACATTTATTTTTATGTACAAACTGATTTTGATTCTGACATTCCTGATATTTTCAAAAATTTTCTGTTCTTGACATCTTCTTTTTCCCCCCCATAATTTTGGCAATAGATGAAATAGTGATCAAACTCATCTCAAAATCACTCATCTTCTCAGTTGTATAAAAGATTTAGGCAATTATCAAAGTTTGATAAAATGTTGTTTAATTTTCCAATAAAAGATACCTTTTTACATGATTTGTTACATTTAATTAACCCTAGGCAGTTTTTGACTCCTACATGATGAATCGTTCACAATAAGATCTATAACATGCATTTACAAAATAGTTAGGATGACTTTTCCTTTCATGTTGGATTTAACATTCTTCTGACATTTTATGGTGTCTTTCCTTTTAAATATGCAATAATGGCCCCCTAGACTCCAATGTTTTCTGTTAGTTGTGCCAAGGGGTCATGGTTTGGTTGGTTAGAATGACCCCATCATCTCTTGCTGGTAGCTACACCATCTGGCAGCAAAACACATCTTTCTCCATTGGCGACAATTCAAAAGTAGCTGTGTATTTTGCAAAAAAAAAAAACATATACATCCCTGATATTTCACAGTAGTATAGTTGCTGTTTTACCAGTTCTCAGTTCTTTTTAGTAGGGCTCTTAAAGATGTGAAATAGACTTATTTTCTTAGTTAACATGACATGACAATGTGATTGATCGCATGGCATTTACAGCTCAGGTGAAAACTGAAGTTAATATGTATAAAAAAAAGTGTTTATGGGCAATTACTGAAACTAAACTGAAATCAATTGTGTGAAAAGAAAAACAAAGAAATATGTTAAACTATATAATAACATTGATAACTGATTCATTCTCACTAAGAGCATAAATCTGGCTGTTGATTCTGATGGAGAACAGAGCTTGATGTGACCGATGTGGCATCCATCTTGCTTATTAAAAGCGTGTTTGCGCTGGCATATTCTTTGACCTTTTATCAGGATGAGTGATTGCTGCCAGGCTAGCGTTAGCAGAACGTCCACTTCTGACCTTCCGACAGCTCGTCCTTTACCTTCTGAATTATTCCTGCCGTGTGCATGAGGGCTAAAGTCAAATGAGCGCTTAAGCTAATGGAAAAGAATGCTGACAGGAAGTTGATGTACTTAGGTGATTCTTCTTTGTGGATTCTTCCTGTTGAGGGAGGCGACGTTGACACCGGGGGTCATAAACCTCATAATGAGATTTATGGTGGAAACGGAGATGGTCCACCTTTCCCACAAGGGGTCCCTGTCTTTCTACCAGTTGTTGAAGGGACAGAAGTAAACACTTGACCCAGCTGTGATGAGGGGCTTGTTTGGTAATTCAATGACAGATAGGTTTTTTTGTGAACTTTGGAGAAAGTAGGACAGGAAGAGAAGAAAAATCATGTGTGTTTGTGCAAGAAACTGCAGGACACCAAGAAGACAATAACGGTCGTGTAACAAATTGTAGACACCTAAACCTACAGTAGTGAGCATTTTAAGGCATCATGGGTGCTCTTCTGTTGTAAAGGATGTTCCAGAAGGTAGGTGGCATAATTATGAATGCATTCTAATGGTCTCTGGAAAATTAAATTAGATACCGTAAAAGGAGTAATATGGCAGCTGTAGGAAAATGCCTGTCAATTAAGAGCCAGTCACCTGTTGGTAGCATTTGTTTATTCTAAAACATACATGTGCATTAGAACATGCATTGAACCAGACTGAAAAAAAACAACCAGATTTTAAATTTAAAGCATGGTTTCAGGTAACTCTTCACCTGTCAGCATTTTTTTATTTATTTTTTTTGCCAGCCAGCACCAGAATTTGATCATTTTCACAAAACTTTAATGGCCCCCAGAATAATTTGTTATATGAATATGTGAACATGCAATATATCAAAAGAAAGAACAGAGCCTCTGCTTAAAAAAATAAAAAAATAATAATAATTCTTTTTTTGACACTTGAATGTGGGTAAGTTGAATTAAAAAAGCAACATTTTAAACAAAAACCTGAGAAAATCAAGTTTTTGTCAAAGACTACAACATGTGGATAACAATGTTTGTCACTTGTTTCTGCTTTTTTTGGGTTTTGATCTGGAGATTATGTACTCTTTCAGAAGATGTTTAATAGCGCCCCCCAGTGAAAACATGGATTGCTGGAAAATTGTCAATTAAAGCAGAACTAAGTAACTGTTTTACCTTCATAAATAGTTTTCTAAGTCCTTACGATGGTTAATTGACTTGTAGTGGTGCGTTTGAGGCGTGCACCAACCCCCTCTGGCACGTCTACACCAGAAAACAGCACTTGCAAGTTGAGCTGCGCCGACCCGACACAATCTCGCCTCATGTTCACGTTCACGCGAGAGTGACAAAATGCTTTACGTTAATTCAAAAACAATGTATATATTATGACTTTATAAGACAATTTGGAAAATTGTCGTCTGTATGCGGAAAACTCAAAGGAAGAACTTCTCCATTTTAACCATATCGTTGTCGTGTAAACGTACCCTCAGATGATGGCAAAAGGAAATCAGCATGAACAAATTATTGAATAAGGCCCGGTTTCACAGACAGGGCTTAGCCTAAACCAGGATTAGGCCTTAGTTCAATTAGGGCATTTAAGTTGCTTTTATAAACGTACACTTGAAAAAAAGACAATCTACATCTTGAGACAAAACAATGACACTTACATATTTTAAGATCTGTCAGTGCAAGTTGCTTTCAGTTAAAACAGCTCAAACATGTATTTTAGTCTAGGACTATCTTAAGCCTTGTCTGTGAAACCGGGGGTAAATGTAATATCATCTGATACAATTAATAATAATATTAACAATCTTATAACCGATATAGCACTGCTATATTGTTCATCCCTAGTTGAAACTTAATTAGTTTAGGAGATTTCAATCTTTCCTCACTGAAATAGAAGACTGGTTTACCATGACCATTACTAGTCACTGTTTTTGTATGCTTTGTATTAAGCATTTAATAGAGAATCACATTGCTAGCTTAGCATCATGCTCTAGTATTGGAATTTTGTGCAAATGTGAAGCTAAAGGGATAGTTCATCCAAAAATGACAACTCTGCCATAATTTACTCACCCTCAGTTAGGCGGTTGATAGCAAGACAGGTTTTGGATCAGAGCTAATGTATCAGTGTTTTGTAAAAGGGGTTGTGAAACGCAGGTAACACCTTCAGAGAAACATCTTAGCAGGTTTAGCACCTTCATCCTTTAGCTTCAGTTCTCATAAATAGCAACACTTTAGCTTTGCTTTGATTCTCCTACACGTGTCCTCTGAATGTGTTCACAGTTCATTTGTATTCCACGTCCGTGCCTTCGTGTGGATTGTAACCACCTCTAAGACAATTAATTGGACAATAAATGGCTTTTGTCGATGATTACCTACCGTATTATTCATTCATTTCAGTTCAGATCAAGCATGTAATAGTCCGAATACTTTCATCCACAAACACGATTGTTGCAGATAATGTTGCTTTGTCCCGGCTTCGCCACCTAACGTGTAGCGAGCCGAAGTGTGGCTTTTGTCTCGCCCACTGACCGCGTGTAAATACATCCCATTAACTCGCGACTGACAGCTTTTCTTTGAGCTTGCAATTTCATGCTTGTGGCTCACCTCGGTCCTTTTGTATGCTTTAATGTTTTTCCCAGGTAGTTATACAGCTTGTGTATTTGACTGAAGTCAAGGTGAAAGAGGGACAAGGTGAATAGATCTGCAATACTGGATAGGCTCTTTGGGTTTGTTGTCCCATGGTACTGACTTGCCCAGGGCTGTTGACACACAGGCCAAGAAAAATGAGGCCTCTGTGCATAATGACTCAAAGATTGGCTAAGCAACATGGTGACGTGTCAAGGGAAAGATATAAATGGTTGCACTAAGAACACATCCAGTGTACCCAATTTTGTATGAAACGCAGCCACTCATTTGTCTTGCGGTAGGAGTTCTATCTTGTCTGAGACACAACGGTTAACTCACATGACTCTTTGTGGTGAATCATTTTAAATGATTTTATTGTGCTGTTTGCTTGCCCTGAATAAAATCAGTTTTCTGTAGTCAGCTGCTTCTGTCACTTTCATAACAGCTTGAATTCCAACACTGGAAATTTCTTGAATTCCTTCTCTATAACTAATGACACGCAGCTCTCAATTGCAATGTCACATGCTTCAGTGTGTGTTACATATTCTTTGAATGTCAAGTTAGTTAAGTGGAGTATTAAATATTAAAGTATTTATTCAAACATAAAATCAAAATTGACCCTGTTTTCTTTAAAAATGTGAATTTTTGGGCTTATAGCGGAGTGCTTAAAACCTCCTTAGCTGTTCTAAATTCACTGTAAACCACGGCATCACTGGGCTTATAGGGTTAGTTCACCCAGAAATGAAAATTATGTCATTTCTTACTCACCCTCAGGTCGTTCTACACCCGGAACACCTTCGTTCATCTTCGGAACACAAATTAAGATATTTTTGATAAAATCCGATGGCTCAGTGAGGCCTCTATTGCCAGCAATGCCACTGAACCTCTCAAGATCCAGAAAGGTACTAAAGACGTATTTAAAACAGTTCATGTGAGTACAGTGGTTCTACTTTAATATTATAAAGCGACAAGAATACTTTTTGTGCACCAAAAAAAAAAAAAAAACGAAATAACGACTTTTCAACAATATCTAGTGACTGCCAATTTCAAAATTCTGCTTCAAAGCTTTACAAATCTTTTGTTTCGACTTAGTGGTTCGAATCGCATAAACGAAGCCTCGTTTATTGAAATCACGTGACTTTGGCTCTCCGAATTACTGATTCGAAACAAAAGATTCGTAAAGGTTCGAAGCAGTTAGTCCATAAAAATATTGGTTACACTTTACAATAAGGTTCATTAGTTAAACATTAGTTAAAGGGTTAGTTCACCAAAAAATGTAAATTCTGTCATTAATTACTCACCCTCATGCCGTTCCACACCCGTAAGACCTTCGTTAATCTTCGGAACACAAATTAAGATATTTTTGTTGAAATCCAATGACTCAGTGAGGCCTCCATAGCCAGCAATGACATTTCCTTGCTCAAGATCCATTAATGTACTAAAAACATATTTAAATCAGTTCATGTGCGTAAAGTGGTTCAATATTAATATTATAAAGTGACAAGAATATTTTTGGTGCATCGTATCAAATCATGATTCTGATCGCGTGTCAAACCGCCAAACTACTGAAATCATGTGACTTTGGCGCTCCAAACAGCTGATTGGACACGCTGATTCATTATGCTCCGAAGCTTCCTGAAGCAGTGTTTTGAAATCGGCCATCACTATATGTCGTTTTTTTTTTGTTTTTTTGCCGCATCAAAAATATTCTCGTCGCTTTATAATATTAATATTGAACCACTGTACTCACATGAACTCATTTAAATATGTTTTTAGTACCTTTATGGATCTTGAGAGGAAATGTCATTGCTCCCATGCAGGCCTCACGGAGCCATTGGATTTCAACAAAAATATCTTAATTTGTGTTCCGAAGATTAACGAAGGTCTTACGGGTGTGGAACGGCATGAGGGTAAGTAATAAATTACAGAATTTTCATTTTTGGGTGAACTAACACTTTAATGTGTGTTTTCTAACACAACATGCAACACAACTCTTCATCCAGGCCCTGGTCATTTCTAGGCTTGATAACCGCAATGATCTTCTGGCTGGAATGCCATCATGCACAATCAAGCCTCTACAAATGATTCAGAACGGTGCAGCACGTCTCGTCTTTAATGAGCCCAAAAGAGCCCACGTCACGCCTCTCTTCATCTCTCTGCACTGGCTACCACTTGCTGCTCGCATCAAGTTCAAGGCATTGACGCTTGCGTACAGATCTACCACAGGCTCAGCACCCTCCTACTTTGACTCACTTTTACGAGTCTACATCCCTACCAGAAGCCCTCGCTCACTAAAGTAACGAAGGCTCGTGGTACTATCACAGAGAGGTTCAAAATCACTCTCCAGAACATTCTCGTTCACTGCTCCATGCTAGTGGAACTATCTTCATCCAGAATGCAGAATCCCTGGCAATATTCAAAAGACAGCTGAATGCTCATTTCTTTTGTGAGCACTTAACCTCATCTTAAAAAACAAAACAAAAAAAAAGCTATCCTTTCATTACCTATCCTTCCATTTCCTTTAATCCCTCTCTATTGTAGCATATGATACTCTGAGCATTGTCTAAAACTTGTATTGTGAGCACTTCTTGTGTCTATTTGCTTCTTCATGATGACTCACTTGTTGTATTCCTCACTTGTAAGTCACTTTGTATAAAAGCATCTGCCAAATGAATAAATGTAAATGTAAACTAACATGAACTAACCATAAGCAATACATTTGTTACTAGGGCTGGGCGATATATCGCATGCGATTTGTCACGCGCATTTCGTCACACTGTAAAAAATTTACTGTGAAATTTACAGTAACTTACTGGCAACAATTAGCCAGTAAGTTACTGTGAATACGTTTTACAGTAAGGGTACTGTACTTCCATTTACAGTATTTTATGTATACACTGTGAAATCAAAAACAATTAAATACTGTGATTTTAGTTGTATTTACAGTAACTTACTGGCTAATTGTTGCCAGTAAGTTACTGTGAATACGTTTTACAGTAAGGGTACTGTACTTCCATTTACAGTATTTTGTGTATTCACTGTAAAATAAAAAACAATTAAACACTGTGATTTTAGTTGTATTTACAGTAA
>RJVU01051519.1:2241313-2254259 GCA_003731715.1 Anabarilius grahami | reverse complement strand
ATTATTATTATTATTATTATAATTATTATTTTATTTGGGTAAGGGTTATTGTTTCCTTGAAGTCTGAAGGCACATCAGGACTGCAGATAGAAGGGGATGTTGGGTCAGGGCTGCTTCATGACCATTCACTGTTGTCCTTAGGGTTGTAATGAGTTTACAATGAGTGTGTGTGGTCCTGTGTGGTCTCAATGACTGTAAAAACGAGGCTTTCAGATCAGAGCAGATGAAAAATCCTCTTTCCCGTTCCTTGTTCTCAGTTTTATGGAGCGTGTGAAATCAGAGGAATGGAACTGAACTCTTGAATCCCTAAGCACTACTGCAAATTAATACCCATTGAATACTGGTACATTTCTGAGACAGCAGCTAAATCTGTCTGAATCTTCTACTGCTGGGGTAAAAGCCAAGACTGAGAAATCACAAACCAGTAAGTGTAATCATGTATTCATCTTGTAACAGAAGAAGCAATTATTCTGCCAACTAATATAGTTAATTAGTCTATAAGTAGGTAATATTGCACATATGAGGACATGGCACCACTAAATATATTATTTAATTGGTAACAGCTGTATGTCAGTTATGTACTGGTTTGAAACATGACTCATCCAATCAGATTTTATTAAGTCAATTATTAATACACAATTTAATTTATTATTTAAGATTATCTTAAATAGTTATTTTAGTGAGTATAGTTCATTTGCTTTAGTGTATTTAAGCTTATATTCATTAATTTAAAAGTAATATAGAACATCAGCTGACATGCAGTCAAAGATGCTTTTCGTATTTCGAATATTTTAGCTCAGAATGTAGTTTATCCAATAAGATTTCAGAGCACAACCTTAGCATAACCATCTTATTTTATTAGAGTCTTGTCTTACAAGGTCTATATTTTATAGGTCTTGTTCCACACAGACTCTGACTTTTTTGTAAACAAGTTAATTTTCCGATCAATAAAAGTTGCAGACATAAGTTGCTATGTGGTTTTATATTATCTCTTGATATAAGAGTAGACTCCTACTCATCCATTCAGACAAATCCTTTTGTAAGTTTGGTGATTGTTTTACCCAGAATCTCTAGGTTTGGCTCATTTCAGCTGGCTGTCAGAGTGAGTCATTGTCAAAATCTGTTCATCTCATTTGTAATCAGATTTTATATAGTTACGTAGCCCACCAATTGCATTTGCGCATCCAGCAATAGAAACGCCTTCTAGCGACCAACAGTACCGTGGTGGCACTTAGTGACCTCCATCGATAACATCACTGTCAGCGTGAATGGGCCAAAAGACAAAGAGAAAAAAAGAGAAAAAGGTCAGGTGTTTGTTTGTCAACAGCTGTTGGAGTCATAAAACCAAGCTCGCCCAGTGTGATGCTGAGTCTGTGCGTGAACATGCATGTTGTTGAGGCGATCGATATCATACGGAGAAAGACAAGGGAAGATCTAGGAAAAGGAGACTTCGAAGGGCTATAAATCGCTGGTCACACACGAAATGGATAAATCATTGGCACGAGAGCAATGAGCGGTGTGTCGATAGAATTAGTCACACGCATGTGCCGGTCACAGATTCACGAGCCCAAATAAATTCACCTGATGGAAGCATGGAATTTAAAAGAGGCTTCTGCATGGAGAGTGATGGGGTATTGATCATGTGCTCGACAGTGTATGTGTATTTCCATAGATCTTGTTGTTATGTGACCCGGCGAAAGGCCCCATGATTAGTTTTCGTTCTAAATATAGATTTATGCCTTTCCACGTGGCTCTTATAAAGAGAAACTGAAGAATGTCTGACCTGTCAAGAACATGAAAAATAATGAAAAATAAATAAACTATATTTTGTTGAAGAAAATTTACCATTTAAGATTTTTTGCTTTGTTTTGTGACATTAGTTTTATTAATACTAAGCACATTTTCTCCCCCAATTCTCATTACTGTAATTCCAAAAATATTATTATTATTATTATTACTACTACACTCTAAAAACACTGGGTTAAAAACAACGCAATTTAGGTTCATACATGAATAATTTACGGATTAGCTTAATTCCTCTTAAATTTTTTTTTATTTAATTTTTTTATACTCCACACAACCACTGGTTTGCATGATAATTCTTTCATTTTCTATCATATTTTATAGTATAGCATATTTTATATCACACATTGTGCGTACATTTAAGCTCGTTTAACAAAAATTAGAAGTAAAAATTAAACATTTAGATGTAATTCATTATTGACTCTCTCTTGTCCCGTTTCCACCATAATGGCGCTGGATCTCGTGCCGGAGATGGCTCGCGTTTAGCTGGGGAACTGCTAACCTCAGACAATTCTGAGAACATATTTTAACATCCTAAGTATTTATATTCTGTATCTTTTTGAATAAAATCATACAATTTTATGCAAGGCATCAGGCGTTTCCATCTTGCGAAAAGACCTACGCAACACTCGTTTAGATGACTCACATCGCGCCCCTGTATGTTGCTTTGCATAAAATTAAATGATATACAGAACAATGATGAATTTTTAGATAAAGTAAAACGTACACAAACCTGTACTTTACCGAAGAGATGCACCAATTTGACGAAGCTGCACTGCTCTCTCCTGAAGAGGTCGCAAAAAGCCTGCGATAAATAACTCAACCCCTGGGTTGTTATGTCTGACCCAGGATCTGGGTAACACAAAAACTACCCAAACACTGAAAAAAGAACCCCCCAAAAATTACCCAAAAAGCTCAACCCAGGACTTGGGTAGAAAAAATAACCCAATATTTTTTAGAAAAATAAAACTCATTTATGAGATATTTACTCATCATGGCAATATTTGTTAATGATTAAAAAAATAACTAATAAAAAAATTAAATAAATAAATTATATATATATATATCAGTACAGTCCAAAAGTTTGGAACCACTAAGATTTTTTATGTTTTTGAAAGAAGTTTCGTCTGCTCACCAAGGCTACATTTATTTAATTAAAAATACAGTAAAAAACAGTAATATTGTGAAATATTATTACAATTTAAAATAACTGTGTACTATTTAAATATATTTGACAAAGTAATTTGTTCCTGTGATGCAAAGCTGAATTTTCAGCATCATTACTCCAGTCTTCAGTGTCACATGATCCTTCAGAAATCATTCTAATATGCTGATTTGCTGCTCAATAAACATTTATGATTATTTTCAATGTTGAAAACAGTTGTGTACTTTTTTTTTCAGGATTCCTTGATGAATAGAAAGTTCAAAAGAACAGCATTTATCTGAAATACAAAGCTTCTGTAGCATTATACACTACCGTTCAAAAGTTTGGGGTCAGTAAGAATTTTTATTTTTATTTTTTTGAAAAGAAATTAAAGAAATGAATACTTTTATTCAGCAAGGATGCATTAAATCAATCAAAAGTGGCAGTAAAGACATTTATAATGTTACAAAAGATTAGATTTCAGATAAACACTGTTCTTTTGAACTTTCTATTCATCAAATAATCCTGAAAAAAAATATTGTACACAAATATTTTGTACAATTGTACACATTAAATGTTTCTTGAGCAGCAGATCAGCATATTAGAATGATTTCTGAAGGATCATGTGACACTGAAGACTGGAGTAATGATGCTGAAAATTCAGCTTTGCATCACAGGAATAAATTACTTTGTGAAATATATTCAAATAGAAAACAGTTATTTTAAATTGTAATAATATTTCACAATATTACTGTTTTTACTGTATTTTTAATTAAATAAATGTAGCCTTGGTGAGCAGACGAAACTTCTTTTAAAAACATTAAAAATCTCAGTGGTATATATGTGTGTGAGAAAATAATCCATATTACATATAAAACAACACAAATATTATTTATTATGACATTAAAAAGAGCGCAAGTCACTCGTATATCTTAAGGAACATTTCCCAACAGTGACACCCGCAGGTAAAGTTACAGCAGGAGTCATGTCTCCCTTTCCACTCATAGAAAACCATAGAAAAACCATTAGACCCCCGGCGTGCGGTGGGTTTTGTGGGGGGTAGTTGAAAATGAATGGGGGGAAAGTCACGTGAGAGGAGGCAATGTCTCCATCGCGCTATGATGTAATTGGTTATGATTGGATATGATTGGTTTGTGCGATAAATCCCGCCCCTTGTTCACGTGCACGTTCCGCGTGTCAGCTTGAATGAACAAATAATGATGTCAATGGGAAAACTAATTGAAAAGTAAGTAAACAGATCACCCAGTTAGATATCACCGCTTTGTCACGTCAAAATCAAACTTGAAATGGACTGAAAGCATGATGACTGCGCTTTTTTTTTTTTTTTTTTTTGTGCAATCAGCTTGGTGAAATTAAATATACAATTTGTGTCTGTGACAGACGGTGTTTACGGAGCATGACTGATGATCCAAAATAGCATAAGTTGACAATTAAAAAGAAAAACACCAATACACAAATAAAATATATTGTTTAAATTATTATTGCCTTTAGTTATTATTTTGGAGTGAATGTAGAAATGCTTAACACTAGCTTGATAAGATTGACTTGGTTTTGAAAAATAGAACATTTATTACAATACATTGTATTTGGTTTCTTTTTTGATGTAATGTGAAGTAATGTTCATTTAACAAGGAAGATGAGTCAACATTAAGAGTAATGCACATGAATTTACATTAATTCATAAATAAATAAAAAATGTGCCTCATTTCAGAACACCACTGATATATACACTAGTCAACATTTGAAGTGGATCAAAACCTTATTCTTAGGACAATTTTGAACTTTTTTTGATCCACTTCAAATGTTGACTACTATATATAAACAGTGTATATATTATATTTTTGCTGGAATGCAGTAATACATGTCGACAACAACAACAAAAAAACAATAATAATAGTAATAATAATAAACTATAGTATGCCCAGACATATTATGATAATGATACATGCTCAGTGAGGATTTAAATTGGGTTTAAAATGTGCAAAGAATTGTGCAAAAAGTTCAAATTTGTTTGCTTTTTTCTTGCAAAATATAATTTCTTATTTTTCTCTCTCTTTTCATTTTTGGGTGAAATATGTTTGCATGAGATTCACCCTGTTAGATTTGTGTGTTCGAGAGAGTGTTTTAGATATGTCAGGCATGAACTGCTGAGTAATCTGGTGTTATAAACAGATATTGCTGACACAATGGCCACTGGAAGCTGAAGCTGTTTTCCACCGGGTTGCACCTGGTTGCGTCATCCGTTGATAGCCTTAAAATGTCTTCCATTGACCACACACTTAGTAAGAGTCTAGACAGCAATTATATTTACTCTGGCCTACTTTTCACATTGCAGAGTCTGTGCTCCAGAAAAATCCTTACCCTTGATTAGTTTGCTTCAGAAATACATTAGTGAATCAGATGTAATGCACTTTGTCTGCTGCTTGAAATAAATATGGTTTGGTCTGGGGAGAACTTTTTAAATACTTGTATTCCTCATTTACTCACCCTCATGTTGTTCCAAATGTGTTATTTATTTTTTTCACTGTGCCATATGGCATTTTTGTAATTTTACAGTATGAACCAGCCAAAGCATGTCTTCAAAAAGGTCATATTCTCTTTTCAAAGATTTAATACATGCAATTAATAAATCTGGACAGCTTGACAGATGTGGTCACTATAAAATGTTGTGCAAGAGCTACATGCTTCAAAAACTTGCGTTCCATTGGAAGAATAACTAAATGATTTGAATTTACATTTTTGGGTGAACTGTCACTTTAAATTAAATTGGCAATTGTTTGCAAGGGAGTACATAGTAGTATTTTGAAGCTCTTGCATTGTCTTTACTCATTTATAGAGAGAGAGAAAATAGACAATGAGATCTACTATGGCAACAGTATGGAAATAAAAAGAAGAAAACAAAAACAAAACTACACTCTACACATTTATGCCCCCGAGTTATGTTATGTAGAGACTTGGCACTGAATATCATGACACTGAATCCGACGCTTTGTTTGGGAGCGTTGCAGAGAATCTGGGCCACGGCTTATTTTGCTAACATATCTTTGGCTCAAACGTAATTATATGTAATTCATCATAATAAGATCTCCCGCACAGATGTTGCGGGTTTATGACGGCGAGAGGTTAAACGTGCTCAGATTATCTTCCACGTTTAAATCCGAATGAATTAGGCATTCTTTTCCCTTTAGAGATTTTCTAATATTCCCTTATTGTTTAATCACGATTATGCGGCACGGATCACGCAGTCGCTTAGCCGGTTATTATTTAGATAGCGAGATTTGAGTGTACTCGTTTTATTTGTTGTTTCATGCCCTTCTCCCAAACAGGATGGCCTCGAGACCCTCCGCAGCTGCTCGGAGGGCCAGGATTGATCAAATCTGCGGGAGGGCCGCAGAGGAAACCGAGTGGATAAATACTACGCCGCATGTGCCGCCAGTCTTTTCCGATAACTTCACAGTGTGCAGCGACGGCCAAACCCTCTCTGTAGTAACCTCCAAACCGCCCGCCTGTAATTTGCATGAGGCAGCTTGCATCAGCTCTCCCCCACATTCTCTGTCTCTCGCTGCCTACAAATTTGTGCTGGAATGAAAATGAAACATAATTATACAAGCTTATTAATATTTTGGCTTACCGCACTTTGTTACAAACGCTGATACATGGAATTAGCGTGGGTTCCGAGGCTTTCTTGGAGTTTTTTTCCCTCTCACGCTGCGTGTTTCTCTTTCCACCCCCCTTTCCGAATGCTGTTAGTTGAGACCGTGGCCCCTGACTGATTAAAAGTGACAAAACACAGCGCGTTTGAAGTGACTGTTGCCCTTCTCTGTTGTGCATTTTTGAAGAAGCTAGTCATTGACACCGCCGCCCCTGTTTTCTACTCCTATGTGAACCTCTCAAGCACCACTTCTGTCTCCGCAACGAACTCTGCTTTCTCGCCCGTCAGGCGTTACCATGACCCAGATCTGGACCCTGGGTCTCTGCTACCTTCACCACGTGAGAGTAAACATGATTATTTATTCAACGTGGCTTGTGAGAAACAAACAAAAAAGCACATTCACTGTTGTTTACCGTTGTGGTGTGGTGCTTAGTTGAGGCTTTTGATTAATTTTATTTAATGCCTGAGGTGACCCTGAGGATACAATCCACTGACGCGCGTCATGCCTGTTCAAAGGCTTGTTCTTTTACGCTCAAAGACTCATGCGAGTCTCTGATCGTTTCCCCGGTTGGTCGTTATAAAGGTGTTTTAAATTAGAAGCGACTGAGAATTAAAAAAATAGACTGAAAACAAGGACGTCTAGCTTCATACGGTCATCTTACAGCATCCAATACTTTCTTCGCAGTGGACGTTTAGAGAAAGTATAGATCACCCACGTTTAGCCCATGGGCAGAGAGAGAGAAAAATCAACAGCTTGTTGTAAGCTACTCTGATCTGAATGACACTGGAAATCTGTTGAATAAAAATGGGGGAAAAAAAGACAGTTATTGAATGAAATGAGAAGACCATTCTGTTTACACATGCTCTCAGATTTACATTCGTAACATATCGACCAGCATTTTCACCTGATCCATCTGATTTCAGTCAAGAAAAGACATTTTAATGTAGTTTCTCAGCAAAACCTTAGCCAATACGAACAAAATTGACTATATTGATTTTTTGTTCATGCATGTTTCTGTCCTTATTCGATATGATTCATTGAATTCACAATATTCCAAAAAAGTTTTTTTTTTAATCTTTTATCAACATAAGTAATAATAAGCTCTTGTCATGATTTTTTTTTGACTGATGTCACTGTACTCTTACTTTTTCTACCAATCATTTCCATTCTCACAATCTAATGAATTCCCCATGGATAAAATCAAGTCTTGCCTCACATGTATTTATTGTTGAATAGGTGCTTCATGTTAGCATTTATAATCCCAGTATTATTTATTAATGTATTTATTTTACACATGGTGTAATGGTGGTTAAATAAGTAAATTGGACAGACGGACGGACGGATAGATAGATTTTACAGTAAAATTGTCATAATTTAGAAAGGCATTTTTCTCAAGGTTAACTAATTGTCAAAAGTGTTGATTATAGCATTACACTTAAATCTATGGATTTAGATCGTGGCATGAAAGGTTGCAGTGATTTGTAGCCGATAACAGACATGTTGTTGAGCGCATGAAAGCAGTGATCTAGTCATTGCAACTCAATTTCGGCAAACTAACGAATGCTTTCATCATAACTAACCGTGCAAACTCAATGTTTACTAAGAGATTCGTTGAATAAAAAGGGAGTTTTGCGCGAGTCCAGAACTCAGTCACTGATAAACTCGTGCTGTTTGATTTTTAACAGCTCTAGCGATTGAAAAGGGAGCATTGTTTGATCGCTTTCTATATATAATTTAATTACCATTTAAATAACATTATTTTCATCCTACTAAGAGAAACAACATAAAGTTGACTGTTTAGTCACTGGTTTGATTTACTGACACACAGACAAAGAACAACTGACTGTACATGAATCATTACATATCAGATCAGGCATTAGAATTAACACAGTTACTTACATGTTGTTGCATTACTGTTGAGTCCATATCGTAAAAGTCTGTTTGCAAAGCCTGCGGAAAAATGCGATTGATTTACCAAAGAATCCACATTGAAATCGCAAATACTAATAAATAAATCTCAAATGAGACATTCACTTTGTTGAAAATAAATAACAATATTCCTTGCATTAGGATCCTTTGAAAGGTAATGTTATTTTTAGCCCTGTGTCGCTCTTCTCTCCTCCTCATGTCACTAACATGCCAGTAGGCGGGCCTAATGTTGCAATGATGAAGTAGCCATTGATTTCTTCTGTGGAGGTGGCGTTTCACCTATCTAAAGGCACATTTCAGTATCAGTCGTTAAAATTAACAGCATACTGGTCTGGTATGATATGAAGTTGAGTAAATTATAATGACATATTTTCTTTTGGGTGAACTACTCTTTTAAAATGATCTTGCTACGCTTCTGTGTTTGTGAAAAGGTCATAGGACACAGACATCACCCCATGTCTCTCTAAAAAATCTTCAGCTCTTTTTTTTCCTTTTCGTTCTTTCCTTTTTTCTTTTTTTTTTCAAACCAGCATTACAACACGCATCAAACATGGAGTAAGAGCTGTCATGATGCGGCAAGAGTATCATTCCGTCCGGATGTACAACCACTGCGGAACCGCTGCACTGCAGATAGAAGGAAGGCCTATTAGAGAGACACATCTCTGACTTCATGCCAGTCCCTTTGGGCCTGTAGATAATAATAGTTTCTTGCCACTGTTTTTTTTTTTTTCAAAGAGGTAAAATGTACTGTATATTATGACGGAGCATTCTGTTTCCTTGGATCTTTCTTACTTTGTTGTTCTTTTTTACACGTCTCTTTCCTCATCCTGCCAATTTTCTTGTTTTTTGTTCATCTTCCGTCTGTCCTTTCACTGTCTAGGCTGTCTTTGTAAGAATAGCAGAAGCTCTTGAGGGTTTGATTAGTGAGACGGGTGCACTGATGTAGTGATTTAAATCAGAGAGCATGTGAGCGAGAGAGCAAGAGGAGGAGGAAGAGGGGGGCTCCCTCATCAGCCCCTTTTGTGTGGAGAAAAGGGGCTTTAATTACTCCTTGCACCAGTTTCATTAAATATCTCATTCCTGATGTAAATGTTTGTGTGGGAGCCCCAAGTGCTAAACGACAGAAGAGAGACAGTAAGCGAGACAGAGTGAGATGGATGGAGAAAAGGAGAGTGAGAGTGAGGGAAGTTATGTTTGCATGGGAGGGGGATTCGCAGTTGGTAGGGGAAACCGGGGCTAGTTGTCACAAGGGGCAGTTATTAAACGTGTTGTCTCTTGCAGCCGTTGTCGTTAAACACACACACACTTACAGTATATGAGCAATATCACACTCGTAGCCGTGCGATATGGCTGTATATCAGCACGGCTGTGAGTGCCGTAGGTAATCAGTTGAGCCCAAGCCTTCATTACTAATTCTAAAATGTCTCTTTAGAACTAGCAACGAAGGAACATTGAGTCGCTTCATTGAAACTCATTGTAATATGTTGTAACGATATTTATTAGCTCAAAAGGGGGAAATATTAATAATTAGTCATAACTCGTTATGATTAATTATAAATATTTGAATCAAATTAACTTAATGTATTAATTAACTTAATGTATTAATTAATATTAATATTACAATCAATTAATCTGTTCGGCCAGCTAACACTCAGTATTGATCGTCTATAAACTCTTATAGAAAGGATATTTCCGTGGCCACAGAAAAACATCGCTTTCTTAGCCCGTAGCTCTGATCGAATCGTTATCAGGGACATTGGTTTTATAAGCAGATCAGAATCAACTCGCAAGAGTGTGCGCACAAGTTTTATTTGACTAAATCACAAACACATAACTAAACTAACAAACACAAACATACCATTCACGCAGAGAGACAGTGGAAAATGAATTTGAACCGTATCGTAACAGGGGAATGAAACAATGGAAAGGGTAAATTAAGAATTGCTGGATGAACTATCAGTTTCAATACTATAAAGCAGCTTTGTTAAAAGGGGTTCGCAATCTTAATACTAAATTGCCATTTAGTGTTCAAACGATACTTGCAAATGCCTTAGCTGTCTGGATCTGCAGGCTCAGGAGAAATCCTTGATGGTTCGTTCCGCTGGCGTGGAAGTTGTAATCAATATCTTCGGCATTGAATGAAGAAAATGAAGACAAACTTTGCGCTGTTAATTTGACTCTCTTGTGGTCGCTGCAGTTGTGCATGGCTTGAAGTGAAATGGAGGCCTACCAGCCCGGCTCGGGCCGGGTGGCCCTCACGTTGTATCAACAGGAACAAAAAGGAGAACCAGAAAAACTAGAAGAACTAAAAAACTCAGATCTGCTCAGAGCTATTTAACTTCTCCAGACAGTCGACACCTTCGAGTCATGGCTTGACCAATGAGAAAGGTGCAATTCTCTGGCGGGGGATTTCCTTTGTTTAAAAAAAGTGAGTTCATTTGCCTGGGTTTGTAGGTTTGTGTCCATTTATACTCTGATAAATAACAAACATACAATGCATTCTATGATATTTTGATGTCCACCAACATGTGAGTCATTAAACAAGGAGTGATTTGATAGTAAACATCACCTAGATGAAATACATTATCTCATAGTTCCAACTTTCAGGCATGCATAACACTGTACAACATATGAAAGAACAATATACAAATAATAATACACAAGAAGTACTGGGGAAATGCATGTTCATTCATTTAGACTAGGTTGTCAATTAATTAATGGCAAAGAATCCAGTTTTATAGACAATGTATGGTTCTAGTGGCCTGTCTCCTAAGTGTCTTTGAAATGTGTGTAAAGAGCAAATGGTGCAGATCGGGAGATAGCTCTAAGTGGGGGAGCCAGACCTTACGGGGCCTGCATGGTTGATTGCCTTTTACAATTGTGTTTATATCGCCAGACGCTACAGTGTAGAGTAGAGTATTATGAGAAAGCGAGATCGCCTGAGCGAGTGCATTACCTGCATCTAGCTGATATTCTTCTGGTCAATCATAATCACAAAATCAGCTTGAATGTCCGCTGAGGAAAGCGATATCTTTGTCTTTGTCCTTTCAACATTTAAGACATTCCCATGACAGTGCTAGTCAATGCATTTGTCAGTTGCGTCTTGTAAGATGTTGTTTAAAGTAAAAACAACGTCCTTGTTTTTTTGTTTCAGTCCATTTCAATATAAAAGTCTTTGCGACTGACTGACTCATAAAGACAGTCTTTGCTGCCATCTAATGGCGTATTAAAGCAACTTTCACTGAAGTCGAAATCACTAACGGACTTTTTTAAATACCCAAAAATATGGCATGTTATTTATATAAAATATTTATTGAACAATAATATTTAAATTAACAACAATAGCCATTATAACAGTATAAGAAGTAAAATAAGAAATAAACACAAGCAAACAGTTTAATCAAACGTACAAAAGCAGCGCTGTAGTTAGTACAGTAATTAATNGTATTATGAGAAAGCGAGATCGCCTGAGCGAGTGCATTACCTGCATCTAGCTGATATTCTTCTGGTCAATCATAATCACAAAATCAGCTTGAATGTCCACTGAGGAAAGCGATATCTTTGTCTTTGTCCTTTCAACATTTAAGACATTCCCATGACAGTGCTAGTCAATGCATTTGTCAGTTGCGTCTTGTAAGATGTTGTTTAAAGTAAAAACAACGTCCTTGTTTTTTTGTTTCAGTCCATTTCAATATAAAAGTCTTTGCGACTGACTGACTGACTCATAAAGACAGTCTTTGCTGCCATCTAATGGCGTATTAAAGTAACTTTCACTGAAGTCGAAATCACTAACGGACTTTTTTAAATACCAAAAAATATGGCATGTTATTTATATAAAATATTTATTGAACAATAATATTTCAATTAACAACAATAGCCATTATAACAGTATAAGAAGTAAAATAAGAAATAAACACAAGCAAACAGTTTATTCAAACGTACAAAAGCAGCGCTGTAGTTAGTACAGTAATTAATTTCCATTTAAATAAAGATATGAAACTTAATATAGCCCTTAAGCCAAATATATTACCTCTGGACCAAGTAATAGATTAATAAGACCAAAATTGCCCATTTGATATACCCAAAACGAATTATACCTCATGTTTAAACACTATCTACATAAGAGCCAGTGGCAAATTCCTGAAGGACTGGCTGAGATGAAGCTGTTCTCTGCGGGTACATGAGCATTGAACGGTTGCTGACGGCCTGGAGCTCACATCTCCGAAGTGTCTAAACTAATTTTCAAATAAGCGCAGTGTTTACATTTAAATCACATATCTGAGGTACATTCTCAACTAAAAAAAACAACAACAAAAAAAAATCTATACAAATTTGGTGGGTTTGCTCATCTCATTTCAATATAATCTAATATATATGTATATATATATATATATAG
>RJVU01051519.1:2195829-2241295 GCA_003731715.1 Anabarilius grahami | reverse complement strand
AATGTATATCCCCAAGGCAATGGAAATGTTTAATTATTTTGTTTCAGACTTGAAAAATGAGTCCCATTTTTCACTAAAAAACAGAAAACAAAATGTGACAACTAAATCTTGTATTCTGTATAATTGCATCATAAAAGCACACTGAGTCCTGCATTTGCATACAAACATAAGCTGATCCCTGAGCCTTTAAAATTTATATGAACAATTCTGTGGTCAAACTTGCTGCTTTGTCCAGAATCCACTGCCCCCTTTTTTTTCTGTCACTCGAGTATAGACACATTTACTGTAGTGTCTTTGATAAGGACTCCTCTGTCGATCAGAAAGGGCGTATGGCAGAGTCATGTTCTCTGGAGAGAAGAGGGTAAATCGGCTTTTGTGAGCCGAGGATATAACACGGGTCCCCAGGGATCATCAGCAGATCCTTCAAATTGATAATCACCATTCCTCATTACCGCAACTTCCTGCGCTTTACTCGCCACTTCATTTCCTAATTACTTGATTATATATCTAAGATGATTCATTAACGATCCGAGCTTCGTTTTGCAAATAGTTTACACCAGTCATTAATTACCCTGGGCTTTTCCCCTCTCTGATAATGAGAGTTAGATTCTGACTCTGATTCTCTCCGTCTCGAGTGCTCCTCTGCTGAAAGCTCACCTCATTTTGGGTGAAGATTGGATTCATTATCCAGCAGAGCCTCTTGACTTTCAGTTTGCTAATGTTATTTGTGTTGTAGCTGAAGTCATTTGAGAGGGGATTTGAGCCAAAATTACTGTTGTTTAAACATCTAAGGACATGCAATTCAATAAATATGCTTTATTTCCAGTCTTTAACTGCTTTAATTTCTGGTAAACATTGTTTCTTGGCTGAAAAACTGAGTAACCTTCAGTGATGTGTGGTATATACTTTAAAAAAATGGTTTAATGTAGATTGTGGCTATTTGTTAAAAGGTTGTGGGTTTGATTCCCTGGGATCTTGATAGGGATAAATGTGCCAGACAATTGCATAATTGAATTATTGCAATATTGCAAGCAACATTGACATTCGTGGATTATTAGGTCAAAGGCTCAAAATAATATGGAAGTGATTCAAAGGGAAAATGGTAAATTTGATCCAACCGCACAATGAACTACAATTAATTTTGCTGCATTATGGTTGTTTTTCTAGCGGGTGTTGGATAAAAATAATAGTGCTTTATAAAACATCCATGCTTTCATCATGAACTGCGGCCTTGAGATTGTTGAGCTTCACCATTTACTGTAGTTAATAATGCCAAATCTGCTAGAAAACACTGAGTATTTGAATGGACTTTGTTAAAGCAGCTTGAAAATTAATTAGAGCTTTTGTCCCAAAGGAAATTTAGCCTTTTCACTTTAGTCTTCACTCTGAACTACACTCCAACTAGAAGAATGAGAGGTTTGTTCTTTCACACAGACATATTGGGGAGCTGCAAAAAGAAAACTTACTTTGCCACAGTATAACTTTTGACACAAAAGACATCCTGTCAGTCTATAGCTCCAGCTATAAGCAGACCCGTATGGAATCGGCTCGCCTTTTCAGTTTTTCAGCTCTGATTGTGGGAGGGAATCTGCAGCAGGCATAGAGAAATGCGTTTAAAGGTACTAAGAGTCCTACTCTGCTGAAAGCAATGTCAAATCACTCAAAATATTCACCTTTTACATTTTAAATACACACAATGTGTAAAACTTTCAAAATGCAGTGGGAGATGAAGGACAGGAGGTTATATTCTATGGAAATATTATATACGTACACACGCCATAAAAAAAAAATCTAATAACATCAATTGCACAAATGCAAACACCTCAGTTTCTTTTGCTAAGCAAGTTTTGGAATTTGTCTCATTTGCATTAAAAAGAGGTGTGTTTATGCATCCATGCATGTACAGCAGTGTCAGGTCAGGTCAGGTTGGACTATGGGTGGTTAATGAATAAAATGCAGGTTTTTGCGCTGAAATACTGCAAGCTAAAGTAGCTTAAACTGTTTAAGGATTTATTTGACAAAAACTGAAGGCTATTTTGAGATCTTGTCCTTTTCCAGTTTGTTTGCCATTTCGAGGAACATTCCTGTTGTCACTAAAAACAAAAATGTGGGGAAAGAAAATGGTCAGATACATCTCCATTTTTGGTTTCTTCAGGAGCAGTATGTTTTAACCTCAAGGGAACTAATCAATAATGTAGACGTGAGCCCTGAATTGCTCTGTCACATCCATCATAATTGAACTTTTTAGCTGATGGAAAATGCATTACTATCAGTTTAGATTTATTTGTGCATGTTTCTCTAGTCAGAGAGAGCAGCTCTGTGTGTGGACACATGCTCCTCGGGGAACACGGAGGCTGTTTACAGCCAGCAAGTGTCGTTTCCTGTTCATCTCCTTCACTGGTGTACTGAGTTTAAGTCACAGGATAATTTTGTAAATAATTCACCTCAATCTCAGTGGAGGGGCTGGAGTGGGGGAGGACATAGGGGTCATTGCTGAAGTGGTCCACTTTGTTGTGTGGATAGGTCACTCATGTTCAGTATGTTCTTTAAATCTATATCTCTCTCTCTCTCTCTCTATATATATATATATATATATCTCTCTCTCTCTCTCTCTCTCTCTCTCTATATATATATGAGAGAGAGAGAGAGAGAGAGACTGCAAGTGTGACATGGCCAAATAAATTACAACCATGTGAATAGGAGGTTACACAATTAAATTACTCGAGTATAGACACATTTACTGTAGTGTCTTTGATAAGGACTCCTCTGTCGATCAGAAAGGGCGTATGGCAGAGTCATGTTCAGGTACTCCTGACCAGGTAACATGTAGCCATAAAAACCTCAGAGTAAAAAATAAAACTGGTACACGTAATTGTGAGAGAATTTTTTTAATAAATATATAATAGTCACATCACAATTGTACTGAGTCGGCATTCGGACGTAAACAAGGAAGCCTGCACTGAGTTCACTACGTATGACAACGGTTAAAATTGTTGAATAAAGTCGTTATTTTTGTTTTGTTTTTGTACACAAAAAGTATTCTCGTCGCTGCATAACATTAAGGTTGAACCACTGTAGTCGCGTTGACAATGTTTACCATGTTTTTAACTACCTTTCTGGACGTCAAAAGGTGCAATGACGTTGCTGCCTATGTGTGGATCAGATGCCTTCTGATTTCATCATAAATATCTTAATTTGTGTTTCGAAGATGAACGAAGGTCATGAGTACTTAATGACAAAAAATTAATTTTTAGGTGAACTAACCCTTTAACTATGAGAAACTTACAATCGCAATAAACAAAAATGTTAAAAAAGATGAGTTGCAATTTGGAGAAATTGTCACAATTTCTCCAAATTGCAACTGAAATTGTGAGATTTGAAGTCCGAATTCCAAGAAATGGTTTCATTTATAAGAAAGTCAGTTATTTTATTTATTATTTTTTTATTTTATTTGTATTTTCTGTAACTTGTTTAGCTTGGGCATTGTTTTCAACAAGAATTTAGTTCCCACTGATTTACTTCAGCAGATTTGTATTCTTCAACATTTTTCCCACCTCTAAAAAGAGATTTGGCTCTAATTGTTGATAAAAGTGCTTTCTTCATTCTGCATGTTACTTGGAATGAACCTTGAAGGAAAAGGTCAATATGAATGTTGTGCTGTAATAAACGAGGAAAGTCAATATCACCTCATGCCTGCTGTATTGACTGTTTTCACAGATACTACCTCACCATCTCCTTCCTCTCCTTCCGTCACTCTGAAAGGCTGTGTGGACTCACACAGGCCAAAATTCCACCATCATTCCATGCTGTTGAATTAAAAGTGGTCTATAGCGTTCCCAAACGTACGTGAAGTTTCTGGGAGCTGCCGAGTTCTTTGTTTTGCCTGCTGGTGTGCTTTATCTGCTGTAGCAGAGCTGAAAGTACGGCACTGAGGAGACCATTGTGCTTCTGTTTTGTTGGGGAACAGTTCTGTCTCCGGAGTCTGAAACTCCTGCGCTATGGCGTGATGTAAAATCCTCTGAGTCTGTGAGTTGAATACAGCTAAAACCAACTCTATTACCCAGCAGCTTATGGATTTGAATAGTTGAATGCCTAGTAATTACATACGGAGAGAGGTGTGTGTCCCTGTCTATGAGTGTTTGTGTGTGTGTGTTGTACTGCGTTCCATTCAAAGTCAAATGTGGGATATTCCTACTTCATATCTCATACTTTCGACCACAAAGGCGTCCTGACATTTGCTTGATGACGAATAAGGAAACAATACCGTAACATCTCCTGGCAACCAAATTGTAGGTTAAACAATGGTTAATATCATCAGTGCTTTGAATGCTTTTTATATGATGTTTTATTAACAAAATGACTAATCATCACGTATACAAAAACGCATACTAATACGCATACTACTTACTATCTGATTATTTGTAAGTGTGAACTCGTGAAATGGGGGAAAAAAGTGAGTGTTTATCATTACATCTCACCGAGTAACACCTTGTTAAGGTTAGGCTTAGATGTGGAGTCTGACTTCAAGTTAGAAGTCTGACTTCAAGGGGCATTCATTTTTTTTCTTTTTTTTTTTTCGAGTTTTGAACACGGCACTAATGCATATCTACATGCCTACATGATCTGTCCATCACGTCACTTTAGCTCAGCCCTGAATCTGTCATTCATTGCGTAAAATATAATAGTCAGTCTGACTGGATTAATGCAGCCGGGACATTCCTATATGCAGTACACTGTTTTATGCCCCCATTATGTATTAATAAATTAGTTGGAAAGTTGGAAATAATTATAATTATAATAATAACAATTAAGTGATCTTGAGATGAATTTTCTAAAAACTGACAATTTATTAAGAAATGCAAAGTCAGTCAACAAATGGGAAAACAAAGTAGCTTGCATTACTTATTTGAAAAAGTAATTTTAAAAGTGTAATTTTAAAATTGAAAAGTGTTACTTTACTAGTTAGTAATGTAATTTGATTACATAACTCGCGTTACTTATACCACCAAGACTGGTTAAGGCCCGTTCTCACCAAGGATAATAACTGTAACGATAAAGTCTAAAGATCTAAATCTAAATTTAAAAGTATAGCAAAATCCACACCATAACTAGACCGATTATGGCAAAGAGTAACGATATAATTTTAATTGCTTTCAAAAATGCAGATTTCCAGCTGATGAATGCTAAAACATTGACAGCCAATCAGAATCTATCCGACTTTAAAGAGCATGAGAATTTAAAGCGGTAGACAACATAACTGCAACACACACTTATACTAAAAAGAACGTTATTGTCTTTTGGTGTGGATGCTAATATAGTAATCGTTATAGTTATCTTTATAGTAATAGTTATTGGTGTGAACGGGCCTTTATTCTTTTGTAAAATCCCTTTAACTAACAAAAACAATTCCTTAATGACATCATCCTCCAGGAAGTGACATCAGGTTGGAAGGAAATCATCACCACAAACATCAGTAAGTATTAGGCTAGCAGTGGATTTGATGAAAACATCCCATCTTGTAGGATACAATTACAGAAACTTGAGTTCTTTATTATTGCAATCCTGTTCATTTTCTTGCCGGTATGTAAATAATCAGGTTTAATGAATACATTTAAGTCTGTGTACACTGATATACCCTTTAATATTCCTTAAATCAGAGCACATGTATATTCATTTTTTACAAGTTAAAAATATACTGCATAATAGGAAGCATCATATGGGTGACTGAATCCTCACATGTTACCCCTGTGCCATTGGCCCATTCCTCACACTGCTCAGTTTCATCTTGTGGAAGAATAAAATAAACATTATTGTTTTCCTGCCATGCTGGAATGGAGCCATTACTCTAAATAAACATTATATACGATGCAGATGACGATAATGTCTTTCTCTGTCTCGCTCTCTCTCATTATAGTGTTTTAGTTGTTCTTAAAAAAGCTTTACAAACTCATATTGCATGTGTTTGTGTGTTCTTGAGTCAAAGAGTAGGTGTTGTTAGATGTTTAAAAAGCACTTTTGCTCGTGTGCAAGCACATAAATTTATCGATTGACCTAAAATCAGGTTTGCAAGTTAACACTAGAGTAAATGCAAGTTGACTTCAAGTGTATTAGCAGAGTGTTCAGTTCTAATGGGCTCTGCGCAACCTTTCCCTGACAGTTTATTGCTTCTGAATGCTGTGTCTGATTGCATTTCATGCGCTGCAAATGCATTAGTGGTGTACAGACTCAAGGAGGTCTGTAATACCTGCAAAGAGCTATCCATCAGCATTCCCCCTTTCATCTCAACGGCAGTTGCTTGGCAGGCACATGCTTGCTTCATAGGTCCCTGAAATTTTATTTTCTTTTTCTTTTCATTTTCAAATTTATTTTGTATAGCTCTTTTCACAATACATATCATTTCAAGGCAGCTTTACAGAAAATGCATGTTTTACATTATAATTAAGAGTATCTAAGTTGACTCTAGTCATTTTTATTTATATAGCACTTTTTACAATGCAGATTGTTTCAAAGCAGCTTTACAGTGATAGCGGGAACATAATTTTGGCTGTACAGCAGCTCTAGAAGAAAATAGTGTCATTGTCCAGCTTAAGTAAGTTCAGTATTGATTCACTATCACGGTCTCACTATTGGCCGGCTCCTGCATCAGCAGCGCACGCATGCGTTGTGCTGCTCATATGTACAGCATCGGCCAATACTGAGTCGGCGTTCTGACGCAGAACCCAGAAGTGCAGCGCTGTTTACACAACGTAAACAGCATAGGAGAATGACTGGGAAGAGAAGAAATTGTTGAATAAAGTCGTTATTTTTTTCTTCTTTTTGCACACAAAAAGTATTCTTTTCAAGTCAAGTCACCTTTATTTATATAGCGCTTTTTACAATATAGATTGTGTCAAAGCAGCTTTACATTGATAACTGGTATATAATTTTGGCTGCACAGCAGCTTTTAAAGAATAGTTTCAATGCAGGCAGATCAAAGCACTGTTGAATATCAAATGTCAAGTTAAATGTCAAGTGTCCCCAACTAAGCAAGCCAAAAGCAACAGCAGCAAGGAACCTAAACTCCAACAGGTGACATCAGGTGGCAAACAGGTGGCAAATGTTAAAATGGATAGAAAAAAAAAAAACCTTGGGAGAAACCAGAATTAGTCGGGGGCCAATTCTCCTCTGGCGAACAGTGCTTTGTTACGATTCAGATTGCTATCATAAGTCTGATAGGATCGCAACATTCAAAAGTATTTATTTCAGTTCCATCCAGTTGAGGATCGTATTCATCATGCCGGGATGGACGGTTTGTTGAGGAACTGTGCTACTGGCTGTCGTGTCGATGAGGCCTTCACAATGGATGATCTAGTTGACTCGATCTCTGCCTAATACTTCAGGGCTGCGTTGTGGTCCTGTCAGGGCGCCGGTCCTCGGTCTCACCTGGAGACGGCCCGGATACGGTTGACTACGGTAAACCTCGGGATAAACAGAAAGACTAATATTAGCGTAGATGCCATTCTTCTTCTGATGTAACGAGTACATCTGGTGTTATAGGAAGTGTCTCGCTTGTCTCTTGTCACTTCATAACATTAAGGTTGAGCCACTGTAGTCATGTGGACTATTTTACCGATGTCTTTGCTGGGCCTTGAAAGGTGCAATGACATTACTGCATATTTGTGTGGTTCAGAAGCCTCTCGGATTTCATATATATCTCACAAAATATCTTAATTTGTGTTCCGAAGGTCTTACGGGTTTGGAACAACATGAGGGTGAGTACTTAATGACAGAAATTTCATTTTGGGGTGAACTTAACCTTTAAATATCCAAATATTGACCGACACCAGTTAAAAAAATAAAAAAATAAATATCTTGATAGTGCATACGCTTTTTAAGTGACATATCACTTTATTTTACCGAAAGGTAAAATTGAATTTTTTTTCATTTTAGTTAGCATTTGACTAGCAATTTAACTGCTTAGCTTTCTAGCTTAACATAGCTCTGGTTAAGAAAAGCTCTGGAGGAGATAGCACAATAACTTTGTGTTTTTGCTCTGGAATTGAGGAAAACCAGCCAAAGCTAACCCTCCAAACATTGATCCCTTGTATAGACTGCATTTCAAACCTGCCAGGTTTTGGGCTTTTTTGTGTAATATGACTAAACAGGGAGCTGTAAATCTTCTCAGTTTTTTTGAGAAAAACACTCAGAGGCTCTAGTGACTCAGTCAGCGCTAAAACATAATCAAGTGGTGTGATGAGCTATGCGTCTCTCTGTTTAAGCATAAGAAAAAACAATTGAAAACACATTGCACCTGGTGAGCAGAGAGGAGTAATTCTGAAGTGTTCTAAAGCACGTCGCTCACATGTGTCAGACATGACCTTCTGAATACATCTGCAGCACTCAAGTTTTATTCTGTTTAGTCGGCTAAGCTGTTCGCATCAGTAGCAGAGATTGTAGCTGATTTTCTCCAGAAATCGTGCTGCACCGTGCCAAATTGCTCCAATAAATTCAATGTCAGAGCTAAATAATAGATTTCCATTATAGTCAAAAGAGCATGAAGCATGTTTTTTTTTTTTTTCTTTTGGAGGTCTTAAATATGCCATAGTCGACTGTGACAACATCAGAGTTACACTGGATAAGCCATTACGATGCTTCATTGCTTTATTTTCTAATTTACCAAGATTAACGATAGGCAATAAGCAGTCTTCTAAAGGAATTATTTCATTATTTAATTTAAAATAAAGTGTTTCTTTGGAAAGAAGAATGAGGTGATGAATTAAAAGGATGCAAGACACAAGAAAGCAGAGGAGTGGAAGATAAAATCCATCCTTTTAGCACGTTTCCAAGAAGTTCTTTCTTCATGGGTCCCTTTGTATGTCAGCGATATGTCAAAAGGAAGTTCTTTTAGATTCTAATTGTTGTCTATTTTGAGTTAAAAAGTGTGAGGTCAGTGCATCGTTCCTTCCTGTATCATTACTAGTGATCAAATCAAACACGAGACTGTTCTCAAAACGAGCCATCACCTTGTCTTCACCGCAAGCGGTTTGTAAGGCGCAGCTCTCAGATTGCAGCCTGACACCATCAGAAGGGATTCTTATCCTTTTTTTTTCTTTTGTTAAGCACTGACGAGCCGTAGACACATCAGGGACTCACGTTACCTCAATGTCTCTCCGTGCTTGTCAGAGATGCTGAGATGGGATCTTGTTAAAAGTGGGCCATCGGAGGTGCATCTTCACAACAATCTCGCATGAGTGGATTTCACTTGAGTGCATAATATGGTGCTTAAAAGGCAATACTGACTGTGACGTCTGTCTAAAGATGTTCTACCTTGGGCAAAGTGACTAAATTCAAAAGCTCTTTGGTTAAACGGGTGTTTATGATTTCTTCAAAGCTTTTTGCCCAATTTGTGGTCATTTTAATGTTGGCAGAGCTTGTTTGTTTCCAAGACTGGGCACTGAAGTTTTGTTTGGAATATTTTTGTTTAAGAATCTGAAATTTGATTTATTCTAACTGAGGAAAATGTGTGTATTTAAACATACCTAATGTGGATCAGTTAATTTGGTCTTGGAGGAATTGGATGGGAAATGTTTGAGTTCATATTGAGATCTTCTGCAGATTTTGGTATGTAGATGCAGATTGAGATGCTTGGATCACTTCTGAACATCACTGGTGTCTAAGACTAACACTGTGTCTACATCAGACGCAACCGTTGTTGCGTCGTGCCACAACAGCTAGAAGCTGCCCACACCATAGGTGACCATCGACGTAAGCGACCATCGAAAGTACATTTGTCCTTCGTATCAGAAGTATCACGAGTGCTTGAAATACATCAGAAATAGAAAGGGGCATTAGTTTACCGCCAGGAATTTGCTGCGCTGCATTAAGTGTAGACCGCATCACTGATTATAATGGGTTCTATTTACCTTTGTCGCGTCGCATCGCGCCGGTCTCGTTCGGTGTCGACACAGTGTAAAACTTCGGCAAAAGCATATTTGCTCTCCACTTAAAGTCATTACTGTCTAGGAGAATCAGTTGAGCTTTTAAAGAGATCTCATTTGCCATTTTTCTTTCCTGTAAACTCAGCTTGAGTACTGTTCATCACTGTACGATTTACATCTCACAGTCTTTTTTTCCCACAATTCTTTCATCCTACATGATCGATACATACACGACAGCTTTTTAAGCTACATGGATACATATCACGGACAATAAATGGAGCTCTGTGATTCAACGGCAGAGAGAATCTTTCTCTCACTGGATGATTGACAGCTCACAGAGCAAGCTAAACCTCACAGATCTCTTCTCAGCCGGATCGGCGTTCCGACAGGAGCGTGCAGTCTTTTCATGGATCTGAGAAAATTCCCACAAAGGACATAGCCGTACACACTCAGGCTCCTCCTTGCTTTGCCTGCCTCCCTTTGAAAGTATGACAGCTACATCTCCACAAGTCCAAAACGTGAAAGTGCCCTTGCCTCTCTTCCTTTTCCACTCAATCTGAGAGTATCTTCAGTGATAGGAAAATCCAAAGACACAAAGACACTGTGCCCAGGAAGTAGTGTTGTCACGGTACCAAAATTCCAATAGTCAGTACCGATACCATGAACATTTTACGGTTCTCTGTACCAATTTCGGTACCACAGCAAAATCTGTTGGAACTATTTAACTATTTTTTATAGCCTATTTAAAAACATTAAATATGATTTGGAGTGTGTGTGTGTGTATGTTTGTGTATATATATATATTTATATATATATATATAGGCTATCTCAATGAAATACATTTTAAAATATAAACAAAATAAATAAATAAATGCTCAAACATCCATTTTGTACTATTGAAAAAACGAGCATATGCTGGTAAGGTATAGGTTTTGAAGCTGGTTTGTGCTGGTCAAGTGCTGGTCCTATGCTGGTCCTGGAACAGACGTGCGTGTTTATTTTAGCTATTTCATCAGTGAAACAACACACTAGCCTGTAAAACTATGAAATAAATATCGGCAAATAATGGTAACCTAAATAATAAGAAAGTTAAATATTATTTTAAAAAAACATTTGTTTTTTATTTCCACACAAAGATGCGTCATATAGCCAAAGTCCCGTTATTATAGTCTTTGATATAGCCTACTGCTCTGCGCTTTGAGAGGGATGTGGGACACGAGCAGGAAAGAGACCATTTCTCTTTAATAATATCTTCATGTTATCTCCTGATTTTACAAGCAACTGACACTTGTTGTAAAAGGTCTGAAGAGCGAGTTTTATCCTCGGCAGGGGCAAGACATTCAGGCTATGTTTGGTTTTGCACTGTCAGATTAAAAGCAAAAGTAAAAATCACCAGCATGTGTGAAACGCTAAATACAAATAAACTTGACGCACCTTATAAAGTCTAATAACAAGCACAAACTGTGTTAAATAGAAATTGACGAGCAAGCAAAAAGGTTTCTGTCCTACAGTGTTTTTTCTAATTTACCACAGTAAAGAATGCGAATAGCCAATAATAGGCCTAAATGCGAACAAAAGAAACGTTTATAATCCCCTGCGTGAGTGAAGATTTGGGAAAAGAAACAGAGATTCCATGTTCAGTGGAATAACTAATGGAATATTGTTAAATTCTCTGCTAATCGGGTGACCAGATCACGATTCGCAAAACAGAATATAAAGCTTAAATGTATGGACTCACGTACCTCTCTCATTCGGCATGAACCAAAATGTTTCCATGGCTGTGATGTCACATTTAATTGCTAACCTATTATTTCTTTTGTAAACAAAGCTTTGTGCTTCACTCGTGTCATATTCACGTAAATACTGCCACAGTCCTATCAGTGGGTACCGAATATAGCCTACCCGGATTCTCTGTACTCCCGGTACTACAGAAATGCAAGTATCGTCACATTTTCAAAATTTCAGTACCGGTACTTTTGGACAACACTACCAGGAAGTAGAGACCGTTCCTATTTAAAATCGACATAAAACAAAAAATGACCTATAGTATTATAATCTGTTTTCTAAAAGCATGCTTTTATTTACTAATTTTACAGACAGTGAATGCTATACTTTGTGTTATGGTATACAAGGGTGTATCTAATACTATGGCTGAGAGAGCGATGGCAAATTTGACATCATTCTCTTTTCTGAATACTGTAAACAATCTCTCAATATTTTTTTTCCCTTTTTTGTTAAGTTATATAAAAGCTATCATGGATTTTTTTTCCCTTCGCTATTGGATTAAATGGAAATACAAATTATTCACTATAGAAATTTACCCAATGCTTCTGAGAACCTCAGAAATATGAAAAGAGTCCATTGTGAAGGATTCATCCAAGTGTTTGTTGGTTGATTGATTTGATTTGATTTGATTTGATTTGATTGACCTGTAATTTTTCAACAAAATGTCATAAATTCATCTTCTGATGAAATGAGAGACTTATCTCTGGTGACAAATGCTGTACTTCTCCAGTAATTTAGTTCATTTAAACCCGCTCCTTGCTTACAGTCAGCTGCAAGCTCACATTCAGATCTGCCTCCATCCAAACAACAACCAATGGACTGACCCTACATTTTATTTATTTTTTTTTCTCCTCAGATAATTCGTTTCACTCTGAGGTATGTCACAATATAGAAGAAAATGGCTGGCTTTTATCGTGACTTTCTGGTTTTATTGTGAGCGATTCATCAGTGCACATTAGTCCAAAACAATCTTTTCAATTTTTGTTTATCTGAACTTGCCCTAGCTCTTTTTGATGTCATCAGGCTCTCGTATTTTTCACCTGTTTTGGCAATTCCACATGATTTCTCCTCCTTGAATTACTTGTTCCACTTGGAAAAATGTCACGTAATGGAAGTAAAATGGGTTGCAAATGACATTTCATATTAACTCTAGTCTCCAGAAGTGCTCATATATACCTCATCTAGTGTCTACACATTGGTTGGAATAAATATAAACATGATCCCCTTGAAATAAATGAACAAATAAATAATTGATGGGCAGTGGAATCATTTCCACAATGACTGAGAGAAAGTAAACACTTTGAGGAACTTAAAGCTCCATCCTACATTTTGTGTTGTATATCCTTTTCCTCAAAAATGTGTCAGATTATGGAGGTAAAAACACTTTATATGAAACAAATAAAGAACAGAAATCATTTGGCTTGGATGTTGATATGCTATTAGCGTGACATAGATGTAATTATGTATGTTTATGATCTCGTCTGTATTTAAATGGCGGCGGTAATTCTGTAATTATCCCCTGCTTACGTTTTCCTTTTTCTCTCATCTGCTCCTCCTTCCCTTCCTGGCAGGACCTCTTTCTTCTCTTCTCGTCAGAGTCGTCTCTGACCACATTCATACACAAACAAACCCTCTCGGTGTTAATATGGAGTGCCGCCCCTCCCTGTTTCTGTCGTAGCTGAGCGATGCGTGCCGCCCCGTGTCCTTGCCGTGGCATCTCCCTCATTCCCTCCGCAATCACAGGGAGTGACAACAGCGGCGGGTCGGTAAAATGGCTAATGCGGCTCTAACACTGATCACTGAATTTGCTTAAAAGGCACCTTTTTATTTGTGACTCATACGATGTGCTCCCAGCCTCGAGTAATGTTGCATCCCGCCTCTCCATTCATCTCCGAGGCAACGGCAAGCGCTTATGTGATGGGAATGCAGAGTGCTGGTGTGAATACAGCGTTGTGTCTGAGTGTGTGGGAGAGAGCAGCGGAGCGAGAGAGAGACAGTGTGTAAGTGTGTGGTAAACAGAAATACTGTAGCTTCTATCTAAAGGAGCATACCTGTGGTTTTTTACAGTCGATAGAGCACAACACACTTGAGCTGTAACATGATTTCATCACACCGATCATATAAAGCATAATATCTGCACATGCATACTGTACAGTAATCATATCCATGCAATACTGGTCATATGAGAAGCACATATATCAATACAGTTATTGACTTACAAAATAGTATGATGGTGTTAGGTGCGGTCTCATTTCCATTGTCTTTTGTTGATGTTGGAAGCAGAGCTCACAGAGAGGTAATTTTCAAACCAAGCAGGTTTCTTTTGATAATAACGGCAAGTTTGTGTGACCAACTCAACACTTTTGTGAAATCTGTGTGGGGAAATCTTTTGCCCTCATGCAGAATTCCAGAACACTTGGATTCCTGTTGAAATGACTGGATTTTGCCTGTGAACATTAGCTGAACAAAGGCAAATATGACCATAGTTTTACCATGGTTTTTGGACATAATACAAAGATAATACCAAGTAAAAATTTTATTTGCTTAAAAAAACAATTATTAGATGGTAAAAAAAAACTAAACAAACATCACTACCATAGTATTCTAAGGAATTGTAGTGTAAATTCTAGTATACTTTAGAATAGTATATTTCAACCACTTAGTACTTCTTTGTAATGACATTGTATTCTTTGAAATATTGTTTATATACAATGGTATTAGAATGGTCAATGTACTGTACTAAAACATCACTGTACTGTGGTACCACCATACTACAGTACTTGTAAATGGGACGCCACCATGATAATATGGTAATACCATAGTGTTCTCTGGAGTTCCATGCAAATACCATGCTATATGACTATACAGTAAGATGGTACAGTATATGTAATGGTATTCATGGTATAAACTGTACCATTTTGATAATAGCACAGTATATTGGAGCAAAATTCACTTCCAAAAAAGTACCAAGGAACAATATTTTTTCGATTTGTACCATGGTATTCTACCTTTAAATTCTCCCTGTAGTCAATAATTTTATCCCTTAAAACTCATATTTGATCACCAAAATTATATTTTTAAATGTTTTTTTTTCCTGTAAAAAACAAAACAAAAAAACAAACATCTTAATGCCTTAAAATAGCTTGAATGTAACTCTACACCCTTGCCTCATTTAATATACACAGATCTATGAATATGATAATTAGCCCTGCCCCCCACTCACTTGCAAGAGCTCAGATGAGATCCAGACTGTAAAAAATCAAATGTTGAGAAAACCTAAAAGTTTAAGGTTACAAACTTCAGCAGATTTTTGAATTTTCTCTACTTGTTTTATTCAGTTTATACAACAAAAAGTTGAGAAAACTCAAAAAATCTCCTACAAAAACAAGTTGAGAACTCAAAAATCTGCTGAAGTTTGTTGCCTTAAACTTTTAAGTTTTCTCAACTTTTGACTTGGTCAACTTACTGAGGTAAACGCTGCACAAAGGTATCACTTTTTTATAACGTAATCACATAACGTTAATATGATGTTAATAGTGTTTTGCTTGACTACGTTATAAAATGGCTAATAATGTGTTGTTAATGTTACACAAACCATGTTCACATTCAGTCAGCGAGCTGCCTTCTTACAGTCAGTATCCTTAGAAACGCTTTGAACAACTCAACATCAGTGGAGAAAGGCATATAGTTCATCATAACATCATAATATGGATCATACACCCGCCATATTGCTAAATCTACCCGATTTTTCATATCAACAGAAAAATATACCAGGATAACCTTCTTTTGAGACGTTCAGTTAATAATATGCAAAAGCCTACCGTCATGTTGACATGATTGGTTACAAGGTACTTTGTGACGTCAGAAACACCAGCGAGTTCAAACTGCGGGTTTGAGCCTGTATTTGGTTTACTGCAGTTTTAAAGAGAAAATACTCAGAAATAGTGTTGACATATGAATTTGCACCTGGTTTGTCTTAAAGCATGTTAAAAACACCAGATAGACATATAAACAACATTAAAAACTTCACCACAGGGGGACTTTAAGTACTTTCTTAATACCATGGTGCATTTCAGTGCTATGGTATTTCAACAAAGTACCATGGTATATCTATCAATATAGCATGATACCGTCACAATACTTCTTGTTAAGATATAAATATACTATGGTATACATATACCATACTATAGTAGGCTATATTTAACTTTTTTTGTGTGTGTATGGAACTATCATGATGATAATACCTGGTATTTTTTATGTAAATATAAATACCATGATATTTGAACATGCATGGTATATATCACTGTGTCAAAGTACCACTGCAGTACTTTTTGGAAGGACTGTATAGGCAGCTAGTTCTTTAAAAACTCCCTTTAAAACTTGAAAAATCTGCGGTTCTGCTGGTTGAAGCAGGAGATGATTGATGAGATATGAGAAGCGTTCCTCTGCCTCCTCTTTAGTGGATTTGGTTTAATGACTGCGGTTTTACAGCTGTTTGGAGCTTACATCCGTCCCTAGTCTCAGAACCTCTAACATGGCACTGGTGACTGTGTTCACCATTAAACGCACATCATGGGGTGATCACAGGGATGGAAATTGTGAGTCTGGGTGATGGTAAGCTTCTGATAATGATGATACGTACTCCATCTCTCCATGTGTCTCCAGGTCTGTCGTGGACTGAGGTCCCATGACCTCCATTAAAGCTCAGTGTGAGCTTCAATTCTTCCTCGCAGTATCCTGTCTCCTTGCCTCACTTCTCGCTCGCCAAATGAATGATAGCTTTGCTGCCTTAGCCACAGCACTAATTAGCTATAGATTTACTCTTTATTCGGTAATGCTGTGACAACTGTTTTTCTTTCTTTTCCTTTTTATGCTTTTACAGCCCTTTACTTTGTGGCCATTTATTCATTCTCTCNAAATCTGATTAACCGATTTACATATTCATAATTAATCATAATTGATAAATCATATTGAGTTATGAATAATTATTAATATTTCCCCTCTTGAGTTAAATCGCTACAGGTCTCTCTCTCTCTCTCTCTCTCTCTCGTTCTTTCTTTTTTGCTCTGTTCCAAACCTAGCGAGCTGCTAACTAGACAGTGTTTTGGGGCATTATACTGTAGGTGCACTTCTGACTTGCTGTGAATACCTTCTTTTGGCCAAACTCCAAGGCAGGGTTGTAAATATCCCGGAATGCCTTGCTAACAAGAAAATGGCAGATGAGGTGTGAAAGAGATGTTGGCTATACATTTACTTATTTTATTCAGTATTTAAAAGTATAGATAAAATGACCTAATATTTGCATTTTTGTGTTTATATTTTTATGGATTTTACTGTACCTTAACATGCTGTTAGCTTAGCAGTACACGGCAACATTGTGTTGATATGTACACTACCGTTCAGAGTTTGTTTTTGTTTCTTTTTGTTTTTTTTGCATTGATTTGCTTCAGAAGGCCTTTATTAACCCCCTGAAGTCATATGGATTAATTTTTTCATGGATGGATGCATTTTTTTGTCTTCAAAATGTGGCCACCCATTCTCAACCATTATAAACCTTGGAGGACTAAGGATATTTTTAAATATATCTCCGATTGTGTTTGTCTGAAAGAAGATAGTCATATACACTTAGAATGGCTTGAGGGTGAGTAAATCATGGCATAATTTTCATTTTTGGGTGAACTATGCCTTTAAACAAGTCTTAGTTTGTTTGCTGATCTTAATTGGTCTCATAGTTTGCTCTGTTGACTGGTTTTACGTTAGAAAAACCAGCCAACCAGGTACGTTAGAAGGCAGCTGCCGATCTAAGGTTTTGGAACAGAGCACTTTCTCTCATTCTATCTCTTTCTCACAAATGAGGATGACTTGATGCTGAACACTGACTGCCTCTCAATGAAAGTAAGAGATTTTCACCATCTCTCTCCTAGACCCCCAATCCATCACTCTCTCCCCACCTGCAGGTGCCTTTGAGCAGGAGCATTCTTCTGGAGGCTGCCCCTCACCAGCCGCAGCCTCCAGCTTCTCCAGACACCCTCATAATTCATCCGCCTGTGATCGATGCTGCTGAATTTCAGGCAGTGGTTAGGGAGAGCGGCTGGGAGGAGCAGGCCATGGTGTTTGGGTATATATTCATATCCCTGTGAGCTCAGTTGGAACTTCGCTTTATAGTAAGTCACTGTCCTTGGGCATTCAGTGTTGATAAGCTCAGCAGAAGGTTTCATTTTGTTTTGGTGTTGTTTTAGGATATATTTTAAGTAATTTGTTTCTGTTCAAACATCTCAAACTGCATTCACATTCAGCTGGAATCTTAAATTTCGCTGTAAAGATCTGAATTGGCAGTCCAACTTCCAATCTAACAAGAAACAAATTGCATTCTATTTTGAAAATAGAATGAAACGAGTGAGGGAGGGCACTGGGGAGGTGGGTTTGTGTGTCAACTCGCTGTTGGAGAGATGAGTGAGTGTGAGAGTTTATGCAGTTTAAATGCAGCTTGAAAGTGCTCTACACAATCCCAGCCAAGGAATAAGGGTCTTGTCTAGCAAAAGGATTGGTCACTTTCTAAAAAAAAATAAATAAAAAATATAACCACAAATGTCGGGCGATTTTGAAGTTGGAGGAGAAAATGTTTCGCCCTACCGCGGTACTTCCGCCTTCTGTATGTCACGTGTGACTTTTCCAACGTGATTACATAATGTGTGTTGGATCGAGTAGTGCAAGATGAGCAGTTTTGGTTTAAAAAGTAAATAGATTATTAAATTTTTTTTTTTTTTAGAAAATGGCAGATCGTTTCGCTAGACAAGATGTTTATTCCTCGTCTGGGATCGTGTAGAGCCCTTTAAAGCTGCACTGAAACTGCAATTTGGACCTTCAACCCATTGTACCCCTGTGAACTCCACTATATGGAGAAAAATCCTGGAATGTTTTCCTCAAAAACATCTTGGGTGACATGGGGGTGAGTAAAATATAAGGGAATTTTAATTCTGAAGTGAACTAATGCTTTAACGCGTAAACATTATGGGAAGCGCGCTAGCCAGATGAAATTTAAACTTTGTTGGCTGGAGACTTAAGTTTGGTTGTAAGATGAAAAACTCACCATTTCTGATTTCTAACACACGCTCACAGCGTTCGGCGTGGTCTTGTGGCTATCAGAGCAGAAATGGAAGCTTCATATGTAAATTGCTCAAGATTATTTTGTCCATTAGTTAGCAAGATCTGAAAAAAATAAATACATTTACCCGCCCATAGACCCTCCCCTCGAAGAAAATGGACAAAAGAGACGGATTACAATACCAGGTTTAAATGGGAATGTGTCTCCCTGGTCTACTTGTGATTCAATCTTAGTGTGCTAAGGATATGTGCTAAGATGGTAGGTCATCATCCTTGAAAGTCAATGTTGATTAGCCTAACTGATGGTTTTGTTTTGGTCTCAGTTAATCATTTGGTAAGCAAATATGCAAAAGAGCATATTACTTTTAATTTAAGCAATTTATTTTTGTGTAAACATCGGATAATCTTCTGAAAAAGAGCAGATTCATTTACTTTTAAAATCCAAAATGTTGTGAAAATGTCTTACAGGAAAGCATCACATTCTGATTTATGTTTTATTTGTGTAAAAAAACAAACAAAAAAAACCTGATACATTTGTTAAAATAAGTGGATTTGCATATGTTCTCAATGTCTGGGCAAATTGCTATGTGTGCTATTATGCATTTGTACCATAATACACTAGGTCATTAACCTTTCCCGTCAATGTTGATTAGCCCAGCTGAAGGCTTTGAGCAGATAGGTGCTTATTTTCTAGCTTTTGGATGCCTAGCTCATTAGCTGCTTGTGGAAAATATGCTAAGCACGTTTCAGATTTACTTTCAAACATGCTAATCTTCTCTGGCCACCGCTAGCGATAATGTTCTTCTTAGTGTCTCATTGGTTCAGCTTCACCATAGTGGTCTCATTTTATGCTGACAGACCAAGTACAGGGAAGAAATATATACACACAATCATCCGCTGTTGATATAGCCACCGGCGTGTGCGGTCTATGTCTGTGATTGTTTAGACTAGCTGGTGGGCAGCTAGCAGAACAGTCCATCTGTGTGTTTGTGCGGATGCACATATGTGTGTCTATGACGGTTCGGTATCGCTCCGAGGCAGTGAAGATGGCTGCCCACTCTCTGTTTCTTCCTCGCAGGTAATGATTTGAAACAGCATCTGCGGAGGGGGGCATGAAGATAGAAGGGGCAGGCTGTAATTGAATGCGAACCGCTCTACTGCAGTGGCCTGAGAAAACACCATTATCCATTCCGTTATCCCAAAGGCTACTGTTTCTCCTGCCTTTATGGCTGGATGATTGGCAAACAGTAGCCCCACTGCTCTGCTGTGTTTCCTTCGCCCATCCATTATTTTTTGATTCATTAATTTGAAGGAGATATTTCACGTGCATATCTCTTCCAAGCAATACATAGACATGTTTTAAAGAAAATCTGTCTCAGAATATAGATAGTCATTTTAATTTAATATTACTACTGTATACTACTGTATCAGTACTTATTGGTTTATCTGCTGATATATATATAAAAAAAAAATTGTTTTCAATTTATCAGTATAAGGTTGGGAAATGATCGCATAAAACTAAATCATGACTTAAAATTGTTTTAGTCTAGAAAGACTTCACACTTTTAGTTCAGTTCTCTCAGTTCTTTTGGTCCAGACCAAAAAAAGAAAATGATACATTTAGACTTGGTTCACTTTGCACTCAACACTGTCATTTTTAATACTGAACCTACAGATAAAAAAAAATAAATAAATTGGCTGTGTAATGGACTAAATACGCTTGTTGTTTGCACATACATATGTAAGCAATAAGGTACAAGAGGCTAGTGCTGTATCGTGAATAAGTCACGCCCTTCAGCCATGACGTATTCACGATACAGCTCTAGCCTCTCATACCTTATTGCTTTTATAAAACGGTTACCACACAATACAAATATTAAAGCCAAAAAATATGTATCAATGCAACTTTCATGAAGTAAAATCGCTAAAAGCCTTCCTTCCACCAAAAAAAATAGTCCCTGACTGTGAATAGCAACAGAAGTTACATTATTACGCCATTAGATGGAAGGAAAGACTGCATTTATGAGTGCGTCAGTCAGTAGCGAAGACTTTTATATTGAACAGGCTGAATTGTTGTGAACACGGAATAAGAGGCAACTGACAAATACTTTGACTAGCGGTGTCAGTCACGGGAAAAACCTTTAACTGTTAAAAGGACAAGATATTGCAGCGGACATTTAAACATATATATATTTTTTTATTATGAACATAGGACTGACCTGAAAGAATATGCTAAATGTGAATGCAGGTAATGCTTTCTCACAATACTCTTCTATATAATACATTAAGTTTAATGAGCGTCAATGAACAATATAAATTGAGATCAAACAGTTTACGTTGCCAAGGATGTTGTGTAGTGATACACAGAACCGTTGGGTGAAGCGGTCATAGCCGTGTTTTATCGTGAATAAAACACAGCTATTGACCAATCAGAATCAAGGACAGGAACTAACCATTTTGTAAGATGGTATTTTTACCAGCTGAAAACTCGTGAAGAACTTTTAAAATGTGTAAAGGAGTCAAAACAGTGGCAGGAATTCCCCCGTTGCAGACAAACAAAGATCTGCTGCAAGGAGAAAGCATTTTCCGACACCTGTACTGAACTGTAATGGGCGATGTAGCTCATGTGACGAGAACAACCAGGTGTGCTTGAGCATTTTTTAGTGCCACATCTTGTGACATCACGTCCTGATTTTGGTCTGTGTTGCGTTCATATTTCAGTCGAACCGCACCAGAGTTAGTTTGAAAGTGGAAGCTTTTCAGGGCTCTCTGTCCGCTTGTTTAATGCACACCAAGGTTCAGGTGGCAGCGTTCAAACTTATTCAAATGAACCGCACTAACAGAGCAATCGCACCAGAGTTCATTTTAATCTAACACACCCTTAGATGTAGCTGCTTTGTCAAGGAAAAAATGGCATAAATTTGTAGAATATGGCTGTTAAGGTAAACACTGGAAAGCGCTGTCGTGACAGTATTGTACACTGCATGACTGTATGTCAAGTGCCCCAATTAATGGAGGAAAACGGTCTTCCAGTGATGCTGGGTCTTCTCTGTTGATAACAGCCATATAGTTTCTCAACACACTGGAAGTCAGTGTGACAATACACTAAATACAGGTACAATACTCTTGATCTAAACGTCTTACTCAAAGGCACAATCGTGTTAGTTCAGTTACCAGCTCTGATCTATACATTTTGCATTTATTCATTCAGTAGATGAATGTGTGAGCAATTAACTTAGTGTAATATGATTTGAGGGCATTTCTCAGCAAATATTTATGTTTGTGATTAATATACATTAATTTGATTTATTAATTGGCATATCAGATTAATAATTCCATTTCATACTTTGATTGGCTTTTCAATTTGAACATTGAAACAATTACACATGGTTTTGTTGTTGATGACATGAAATTATTTTTGTAGGTTGTTCTCCGTGTACAAATATTAGCTTCCAGTTCTCTCTCTCTCTCTCTCTCTCTCTCTCCACCATCTGTGAACACATTTATTCCCTCCTTCAAGTTTCTGACTTGTTGAATGTGGCCTTTAACAGCCATCTTACTCTGACAGCTGGCCAGTTAGAAATACTGCAATTGCTACACGTCCAGGCTTTTAAAGGGAAGTCTCTCTCTCTTTCTGTCTCTGTCTCACCCCTCTATTCTCACACCTTTTTTTACTATTCTGAATGCCAGTGTGCCCCCCTCTCGCCCCACCCGTCAGCATGCCTCTCTGTAATAGGCTTGTCTCCATCACAAAAGGCGGACTTGACATTTGCTGGTGGATGTCAATGGCTGCTGGAAGCTTGACGGACAGCGCGGCCTGAATGTGCGCCCGGGCGCTCAGCGCTGGCTAATTAGCTGTTATGGAGGAAGTGTCGGTTGATTTAGGCTGGGGCCTTATCGAGAGAGCCCACCTTTCCTCCTTCCGCCGTGCTTGTGTGTCGCAGGGCAGCCGCAGCCTTCAAATCCACGACAATAGACAGCCCTGTTATCTGGCCCTGAAAGAGCTTGTGCACTGCGATAATCAGCTCGAAGGAGAGATGGAGGAGACGGGAGATTGTTGAGGCAAAGAAAATCAGAAAATGGGGAGGGGTTTTATAAGATTTAGTTTAAAGAGGAATCATAGAGCTCCTTTCAAGTGCGTAGAAAAAGTAGAATGTGACACTGCACAAAGAAAATGGGTATCAGGTGATTTTATAGTGTATATCTAGTGTATTCAATGAATTGTTCATTGCAAATATAAGGATTTTTGACATTGTTTACTCTTGTGTTATTCCAAATCCGTTTGCAAAAGGAGACATTTTGAATAATCTTCAGGCAGCTCTTTTCCATTTTAACATTTTATAGTGATCATGCCTGTCAACTCCCATAAATGTGCATTGTATTTAAATAGTCATTCAAATTCATTCATGGTAAATCTTCACCTCCATTTCCGCTCTCAAATCTCAGATTTTTTTTTTTTATACGAACTGGGGCAAAATATAACGCACAAGCCATATGGACTATTGTTAGAGTTTATGAATAGTAATGCTGTTTTGTCCTCTTTGGAGCTTTACAGACATAGCCATGGTCATTATGGAAAAGAGCTTTGAACATTCTTAAGGAATTCTCCTTTTGTGTTCTACAGGGTAAATAAGGGGTTTGTAATGAAATGAAGGTGAGTAAATAATAAAGACACTGAATTGGGAATGTCCTTAATTGGAAAAATTGTTCTATTTATTTTGGTTTTAGAATTGTCTTAATAAATAACAATAGTAGTCTATGGCAAGTCCTCATTCATACAGCTAGGAACATGCACGTCAGTAAGAGAGTTGTGCAGGGTTTACAGGCGAGGAATTACCATGAATAATTAAATGGCTGGGGTGAGCATTCTGGTAGCCTTTGATTAATACTGGAAGAATAGCGAAAAAGAATAAAATGAAAAGGGAGCACCATGAAAGAAAAGACAGAACAGCAAAGAGATCAGACAGAAGAGAGGAGAGACAAAAGGCGGAGTGCTGCATAGAGAACGAGTCTACACTCCTTTGCTCTGCTGAAAGCTTGATTCAGCAGTGCGGCTCCATGCCCATCCGCAGCCATGTGGAGCCTGCAGTTCAGCATATTTTACAACACAAACCCAAAGGGAGAAGACGGAAGAGGTATGTGCGGGGGAGAGGAATTTGGAGCAAATTTAAGTGACACAGGTAACACTAGAAATAACAGGTACACTCTGACTTTTCATCTTTTTTTATTTATTTAATTTCCAGTCTGGTAGACGGCAGGGGAATCTGTCCCTTTTTTTTCTCGTGCTCCATTCAGGTTGAAATCAATCACCGTCCACACTTGTCGACGGTCCTCACAGCAAGAACATCGGATTATATATAGCTCGTGTCTCTCACACGATCCGTGCCTGGCGGACCCTAAAGAACCGATGCGTATCGCTATTAGCTAGACCAGCATCATGCCTGTCTCAAGATCCCTGAGTGGGTTTGCTCTCAAAGTCAAAGGCGCTGAGTCATGAGAACTGGAAATTCAGTGGGGACCAAGCTTTGGCAGACCTGTCTTACCTTCTCTTCTTCTGATACGGGCAGAGTGCCATCTTTCTTTCTCTGTCTATCTTTCTTTATTTCTCCTCTGGGCCTCAGTGTTCCATTCAGCTGGTTAGCAAGTGCTAAAATGAGCTAGCTCTCATAGCTGTGAGAGATCAGAAAAACATGGTGACTCACACCTTAGCATTTAGAAACTACACTATTCACTTTGAATTATTAAAGCCATGTTGCCAAAAAAAAAAAAGGTATTGTTTGTGAGTAAAAAAATACCTAGAAAATATTGGAAATCCAGCTGAAACTAAACTTAATGTAGTAGATGGCTTTACATGGTTTCCAGCTGGTTTAAGTTAGTGTAGGTGGTTAACCGGATGGACCAACTGCTAGAGGGGACCAAGCTGAGCTGGTAGACCATCTTGGTCAAGGTGATTAAAGCTGATAGACCCCCTTGGACAAGCTACAAATGAGCAACAATGGTACAAAACCGGTTTGACTACCTGATTGACCTGGCTATCCAGCAGGGGTCGTGTTTGTATGTTTGCAAATATTTTTTATGCACGAATGTGCAAGTGTTTAATATATGCCTTAAGCAAGCTTTTCTGTTTCTTTCACTGAACCAGCCACAATATTTGCCTGGTTTTGTCTTCTGTGAGCCAGTAGGTTGAAATTTGCCCATGCTCGATAGTGTAATTCCAGCCTCATCTCTCCTTTTCCTTTCCTCTCTTGAGCTCAGGATAGATCCATATATCTCTTTTTATCCCAGGGCCACACAACACCTGGCAGCCTCCTACACCGCCTGAAACCAATCCCTCATCCTAGTAACCCAAAAAAGTGGAGTGGAGTAAGTCTAGCGCTGGGAAATCTATTACCCCAGAAATGGTCTCTCCTTGGACTTGACCATGCACATTTGCCTGCCCACACGCCTGGAAAGAAAGGCTCATCAGAAATTTCTGCTCTTAACACACTCCACCACCATGAGACTTGAGACAATAGCATTAAATGGAGCATTGCTTTGGATTCTTGTTAATTGAATTGTCACATCCTGCTTCCATTGTCGAGACAGTTTCTTATTCTCTCTAAATCTTTGAGGCTTTAGTGTAAACGTTTTATAAAAAAGCAGAAACAACTGTTAATTCCTGGAAGAAAAAGCAGAAACAACTGTTAATTCCTGGAAGAAAAAGCAGAAACAACTGTTAATTCCTGGAAGATATAGGCAAAGATTTAAACAAGAACTTCATCACTCTCTGATTTACTTCACAGAATTTGAGGCAAACATTTTCCAAATCAATCTGCATGAAAGGCATTGTTACATTGTCTGGATTGTTGTTTGTCTGTAATGTACCAACCAAAAAACACAACCCCCCTTGAAAACTTGCACTGTCACCCTATCCCTTTTAGATGTGTGCAAGACAGCTTTGTCCTTCAAATGACCCTTCAAACATGGACCTCATCCATTATCCAAGCAGCACACTCTGGGATAGGGAGGCATCCTGACACGGTGACCTGTGGGTCTGGAGGTAATCAGCTGCGTGGGCCAAAATGTGACCCACAGTGTGTATCTGCAGCCGCCGAAGCCTCCTAGGCAAACACGGCTATTGATTTTAGCACTGTATCTTTTATTGGAGTAATGTCTGTGAAGTGTGAGATGTTTGACAATTTAATGGAAAAAGGTTGAGTAGGGAGGGCAGCCCAGCGAATAGCAGAAGGTGTACGGGAACTAATATATCATTGTCGGCCGTATCCTGTGGAGTTTCACGGCATGGTGCACCACTTTTTGACATTTTTACACCATACACACACTGTATCCAGCGTCCAATCTATCATTTCAGCAAAAACACTGTTGTGTAATATTTGAAATAATTAAATAAATTGTTGAAGAGAGACCACAAGCACCTTAAGGGAGCCCAACAAGGCAGGGGAGGCACAAAGCAGTGCTGAGTGGAAAAAAAGGGATGAAGGCTAAGGAAGATTGTGAGCGAGCGTTCAGCGCTACATCAAAGCGGAGGCCTCCATAAAGAGCGCGGATGACTTCCGGCTATTGATTCCTCCCTCTCTCTCTCTCTCTCTCTCTCTCTCTCTCTCTCTCTCTCTCTCTCTCTCTCGAGGTCAGGTGAAATGTGTTTTGGCATTCATTTCTTTTCTTTCGTTTTGTTTCCTGGGTGTTTTTTTTGGTGTTATTACGAGCTCAGGCTCTCTGAGGACGTTGCTGGCTTTTGGTCGGTAACAAGCTCAACTCGACTGTAGTTGTTTTCAAGGATCAGAACTCCAAATTGCTTGGCAGGGCTCCTCCTGCTTGGCTAACATGTGCTAGCCCGCCTTTCATTCCCTAAGCTTTTCATAATCATTTTAGAGTAGTCACTTTTAATCTCGTCATACTGTATCTACCCAGCGAGGGAGGGAGGCAAACAGGTCTCAGGGGCTGTACGGTTGAGACCCAGATGCTCGTAAAAGAATTGTCCTGTTTCGTACTTTAGATACCTGTCCCTGTCATGTCATCAATATGTGCACTTCCTTATTTGTCACTTTATGAAAGGCTCTGCCATAGGGCTGGACGATTAATCGAAAAGTAATCGAAACCGAAAATTCAGAACCTCTAACTGACTTAAATTTCCCATGTCGGTTATTTCGTTTTTTTAATGCTGTTAATACTTCCCCCTTAAAAACATACTACCGCGTGTGTAGCCACGGGACTCTGCCCCGTCCAGTCAGTGGAATAAAGCAACGTGGAGGTGAACGCCGGTTCAACACGTAGTGATGGCGGCGAGTGGTCAGCCTTGCGTCTTCACTAAACTTTGTCAGTTATATTTGTTTTAAGGTTTGCCAGTTTGGACATTCAAGCGATTTTTAGACGATTGGATGTATATTATTTCGAGCTACCGTGCTTGCGCAGCTGCATTGTGGCACGAACACTCATACAAACAGTAGCTGTGCAAAACATGAAGATCGCGTGCACAGAGAGGAATGCAGAAACTAGTTGTCAGCACTGTCCAGGGATTTATCACTAAAGTAGCTTAGAAACTCAACTTATTATAGCATATATTTTTCTACTTTTGAAGGATCTATTTACAACCCACAGCTTCACAATTAATAGAGAGACGATATGACTAATTCACACACACGCAATCACTCGTACTGGTACTGTACTAATTTATCTTTATCTGATTTACAACGAGCAGAAATCTGTAAGAAATGTTACGAACCATCGATAAAATAACTGCTGATAGTGAGCTGTTATGTCAGATCACACTTTCAATAGGAAAAAATATCCCATCTTTAATAGTCAATCATATTTACAGTACAAACCTTGTCAGTGAACTAAGAGGGCAAAAAAAAACAAAAAACAGAAACAAAATAATCGTTCATTAATCGTATTCGAGGTAAAATGTTCAATTAATCGAGGTTTTGATTTTAGGCCATAATCGTCCAGCCCTACTCTGCCAGGAATATAAATGCAAAATGCTTCTTTAGGGATTAGTTTTATTTTGTTACATATGTATGTGTGTGCTAGACATCAAACACTCCTGCTTTCATGTCTTGTGCAACATTTAGGAGGACATTTAGGAGGAAATCTAGTGTCTTCAAATCCTGTGCCCCTTCTTTTCTTTCTCGTTTCATCTATGTATATTCTTCTGTTCTTGTCTCATCTGATTTGGTCTCTTCTAGTTCTATTTAGTCTTGTCTCATTTATTCTAATCTCATCTCTTTTGTTACTTTTTTCTTTTTTTCTCGTCTCGTCTCTTCTCGCCAACCTCTCACTTTCTCCATCCTTTCCTCCCACCCCAAACCTCTCCAGTTCCCTCGTCGTCCTCTTTACCATAACTCCATCAGACACTTATTTCCTCTTTTCATCTCCATCACGAGGTTCAGTAAAAGCTCCTTGTTTACATCAGTCCTACTCAGCATCAGTGCCTCTGCCACGGATTACAGACAGCGTCATTTAAGAACTATCTCGCAGATCCACAAGGACAAATCAAACGAATCTCCAGCATTTCTTCCGGTGAACCGTTCCAGTAATTCTGCCATTGATAGAGGGCCGGCCGGAGCAGTGTAAAGCACACTGTGTTGATGCAGTGATCTGGGGCATTGAACAGAGAGAGGCTGCTTATCTCTCCATGCGGTGTGATCGGGGTGAAGAAGTCAGTGTGCGGATGCCGCTCGCCAATACTTCAGCCTGTGACCTCATCACCCTGCGCCAGATTCTCATTTTGGATTTTGTTTGCTGACATGGTAATGGAGGTTAGAGGGGAAGAGAGCTCAGGGAGACGCTTTCCTTTCCTTTCCTTTTTTAGAATGGCGTGCTTTTTTTTGCACACAAAGACAGACAGATAGATAGAGGGGGTAAAAAAATGTGGTTAACAAACATCATCCAGAGGTAGAAATCCTTCTCAGTTATATGTGGAAAGAGTGAAGACAGATGGATTGTTAGATACGTAGTCACTGTTTTATTTACTCAATCCATTTTAAATACTTATGTTTAATTATAGTATACTTCATTTATTATACTTCTTGTTAGTAATTTGTATACTGCTTTACTTTTTTATTTTTATTTAACATTTTTCTACAACTGTACATGACTTATTTTTAATTTATTTTATTTTAACTTTTTTGTTATATTGAGAGACATTTTTTCATAGAACACATACTGGCAAGATGGTAGAAGCACATTTTAAATTTTGTTACATTTCTATGTGGTCACAATGATATACTTTAGGTAAAGTCACAGGAGCTTTGCAATTTTTATTATTTATTACAGACAATGTTATTTCAGTAGTCCTTTCAAAGTTATCGGTAGGGGAAGCCTTTAACTCGTTGCTTCAGGGCACTAACAGATGGGTATAAAAGTGTGAGTTAGTGTTGATCTTTTGGCCTGAAGTTATGGTTGCTATACAATCCCAGATATGAGCACCCTGATATTATATCCTTTCAGCGAGAAACATTTATCCACTTATTCCTTGAGGGTAAAAATGAATATGGTTGTGAATTCATTTCAAAAGTACAAAGACTAGGTGCAGTCGCTGGTCGTCTGTCTGTGAGATGAGCTGTGTTGGATGTTGGAGGGGTTAACAGCACTAGTGTCTCAGTTTATTGAAATTCTCAAAGTACTTAATCCTGCTGTGTGCCTTTGAGTGTAATAATGACAGGGCTATATGATTGACATTTATGTCATATTAGAGCAAATGTGTTTGCTATTAACTGATGAGCATTTTAAGAAACCTTAAAGTCAATTTTCACCGATAATGCTATATATAGGCTGGAGGCCCATAGAATTGTCACCACCTTTCACGCCACTATAGTGACAGTCATTCAAACACCCACAGAATCTCATTCTTAAATGACAACTATTTGCCTGTGTCTATTAAGCCTTTGACAAAATCACAACGGAACATTCAAATCTGTTTGTGCTGCCGGTGACCCAGAGAGAGCAGTTAGCATGTACAGTACAGGTATGTTTGCTTCACAAACAGTGTTTTCAACCACACAGTTTTGTCAATTCTACAGTATGTTACAAATATTTGTATTATCACAGAAGTATTGTGATAATAGTTTATAGTTCGGAATTAAACACTGATGTCTACGAAATGTCAACTTAGAGCAAACACTTACACCAAGAAGTAATGTCGTTACTCCAGTAGGTGGCGACAAGTGACTTAAAAAATGTATGTCAGTGAATAATTTATTCAAGAGATTCGTTCAAAAATGCAGATTCATCCAGTAATGAAACAAGTGAAGTATTTATCAGTGAGTCATTGAGTCCTTTACTCAAACTGTTTTAAAAATATTTCATTTAGATTAATTAAACACCCATTTATGTACAGGTTTACATTTGATATTTTATTTTACATGCTATGATATGCACTTTGCATGAATGCAAACACATCAGTATAATGATAATTGTGTGTTTGTCTGTGTGAGAACATCAGTATGTTAGCCATTTTACAGAGTAAGCAGCTCTTAAATGGCAAGTGAGTGCAGAGCAAGCCTCGACTAGCATTTGGTGGAAAAAACAACAAAGAAAATAGAACAAGAAACCAGGAATTCTCAGTATGTTCTGATTCATCATTGAGAAGCTGGTTTCTCCTGCCAATCAGTTGTTTCCCCCACATCCAGTGCAGATAGAAGGGCATCAGGTTTGGACAGAGTTGACCACTTAGCAGTGTAGAAAGCATTATTTTCTGGGAAAGAAGATGAGTCAGAGAGGTGCTTGGGGTTGCCCACAAGGCCATGGGCACTCATGAATGGAACATGATGTTGGTTTACTAAAATATTGATGAGACAACTCTATAACTTAACTTCTTTGAGACCATCTGTGCCTTCTGCCCTTAACACGCTCTCTGAGATCTATCAAATATTGACACACTTGCATTGAACTTGGGCGAGTGTGAGTCAAGTTCATCCTAATGATGCAGAAGTTTGCTTCAGTGTTGATTTTGATGCATGGCCTTTGTTAGGACTGCAGAAAAGCAGGACGATCAGAGAAGTTAAGACCTCTCAGAAATGCCTCGGAGAATGCCGTTCGGCTGTTATGATGGGAGGGAGACCTCCTCGAGAACAGGCTTCAAGATTCCAAAGGCACTTGAGAGAATAATTAGTAGACACTAAATGGGGCTGAAAGCTCAGCTAGACCTTTAGCATCAGTTCAGGTGGCTAAATAGCTGAAGAGAGGCTGCAGAAGTAAAATGAGTGTGGTGCAATGAGGAAAACATGAAAAGAGTCACACATTTCCTGTTGCCGCTCAAGAATAGACTGGTAAACCTCATGAGTGTTTTGAAGCTTTGGAGGTCACCCGATGCAGAGTCTTTAAGTAGCATGCTAGGTCACCAGCTGACTTGAAATAGAAGATGAACCAGATCCCAAAGCTATTTTTGCCTTCCTCGAGCATGGTGGGTGGTGTTACACGGCAGTGTGAATGTCTTAATTGCTAAATCGAAGGTGACGAATGTGGTTATTTCATGGCAGCTCAAGAGTACGGTTGCACTGATGAAATTCCTTGTGAAGGGGACAGACACAAAATGGTCAGGCAACTCTTTCAAAGGAGCTAATCACTATTGAAGATGACTTTCATGTTTGGCTCGTTTTATGCTTGAATGTTCTTGTGCAAGATTAGTCTAAAAACTGATTTGGAGATTTGGAGAAACTTGATGAAGAAATGTGATTACCACATAACGATTGGCTATAACCCATCACATCAGAGTGGACTATTTAATCTTATAGTTAATGCTTATGAAGTAATAATTTGTATAAAAAAAAAAAAATTATATATATATTCAGGCGGAAACATCATACCTCCATATTTCGTCATTTTTATTTCCTTAAACTGTAGGCAAAACCTTATAACTCCACCCACTTCTGTAGTGAATGAAGTGCTGCATGTATTTTGGAACGTCTCTGCTTGTTTGCAATGCAGCGGTAAATAAAGAACTGGTTCCTTGAATAATTACAGCATTTTGTTTACTCAAGAAACAGGCGTGCACATAACTGGTGGTTTTTCGGGACAGGGACACATTTACTTGCAGGAGTAGGATTTTTCCACACCTCGTGCCTCATTTACCCGAAGTGTGCGCATGCTGAGAGAGAGAGAGGCTTCCAGACAGTGCTCGAACACATAATTAATTCTTTTTTCACGTTTACTTCCGCTTGAACGGACACATACACACAAAATTTAGTCAAAAAAACAGTCTCGCAAGTATTCTCTCGGTTATGTTATAAGTGAACGTTAAGAAAGAAACCGGATGCGTGTCAGTATATTCGGTCTGCGCATTCGGTCTTAAAGTGACAGCAGCCTAATATTCCTGCTGTGTCTTTAGTGTTAAAAACAAATCATCATCATCATCGACCATGTTCGAGAGCAAAGAAGATTGTGAGGAGAGCAGTCAGGAGGAAAGTGANAATTTAAGCAGTTTTTTGCAATGAATGATTAATTCATAAAATCACTAAATGTAAAAGAAATAGTCCATTCTGATGTCATGAATTATAGCCAGTATCAGTACAGCTGAATTGTTAAGGCTTAATAATTCTCATTTGTCATTGACTAACAAGGGATGTGAAAAGGAAAATCTGTAAAGAATATCTCAGTGATTTAAAGTGCTGCTGCATATTATGAGCAGCTCTCACCTGTTTAACGCTAATGGAATGGCTCTTCAGAGAGCTCTTGGTGACTCTCAAGGTCACAGGCATGGTCGTGCATTCAGTGTGGATAGAAGGGTGAGCTGTGTCTTTTTCAGCAGGGAACCATCTTGCCCTCGCTCAGGTCTGCTGTCACCGTGACCCTGCCAAGGGTGATTGTCACACTTGCTGTCACGCTTCAGGCATTGCTTTGGTACCAGTAAAACCTTGATCTATAGAACCTCCGACTGATCAATGTGACAAAGATACTTCATCACTCTCCGTTGCTCACACTCTTTTATTCACCTTGTTAAAGGAATAATTCGCCCCAAAATAAAAAATTCTATCATCATTTACTCACTCTCATGTAGTTCAAAAACCCCTGTGACTTTTTTTTCTTTTCTTTTTTTGGAAGCCATTTTGAAATAATATTCTGGCTGCTCTTTTCCATATAATGAAAGTCAGTGGGAGTTAAATGATTTAAAAAAGAAAAACACCATAGAATTATTATAAAAGTGGTCCATACAACTTATGCTCTTTATTCTATTATTGAAAGTAGCTCTCAAATTAAATATGGTAACTTGAGATATGTCATATTAGGTTTGACGTCAATGGGTTTTGGTCATGAGACACATAAGAATCAATGACGTCTCTAAAGTTTGATTAGATAGCTGTAGTGGAGGGGAAGATTTTAAGTGAATATTGTCTGTTGGTCACATAAAACTGTATGGATTTGAATAAGTATTTAATGTAGTGCATGAGTTGTATTGACTGCTTTTTAGGTCCTTTTATGGTGCTTTTTAGGAGCTTAACAGCACACACCTCCTTTCACTTTCATCATATGGAAAAGAGCAGCCACACTGTAAAAAATCTTGCCTTGGTTTTACTCAAAAAAATTGAGGCAACTATTTGCCTCAGACTTCTAAGTATTTTGAACTCATCTAATTTGTGTTTGACCACTTATCTTTTACATGTCTTCAACATGCACCTATGCGTAATTTCTACTAAATGTTTCTCATAAAAATAACTTAAAGAAATTGAGTAGCAAATAACATGGTTAGATTGAGTAAACACTATATTCACCTAAAATAACAGAATAATGATTTTAATTAATCATACATAATTTTCCATCACATGTAATGAGCAGTATGCTGTAGGGGTAAACCTCATAATAGCTTTGCTGCAAACAAATACTCATTCAGTAATTGTTTCATATACCGTTTTGTGCTAACCTGTCGTCAACCTAACGTCAGGCTCCACTTATCACCACGACGGTAACCCCCAAAACTCCCAACATGACAAAAACTTTTCTAAATCCCACCTTAATAGAACATTAAACAATAATAACAAGTCTTCTACTTATTTATCTTGCTTAAAAACACATGAAGATAAACAAATTAAACATTTTCTCTTCGAATTAAATCCGATGCAAAGCATTCTGGGAACTAGAAATCCCCAGTAAGTAGATTATACACAATAAAATTAAGTAAATGTTCATTTAAATATAGGCCTATTGAAAAAGCAAAAAAAGTGATTCCATATCAGTAGTAAAACAAAACAAAAATCCACGACTTTCCAAACAATTAAATAAATAAAGACAAGATTACAGCAATGCGAGGAGCATCGCGACACGTCAAAAGCAAGGTAAACAATATGCGGTGCAGCGCGATGAGACCGTAAACGGATGCCCTGTACCTGAGGTATGCACGTGGTTGCGAAGCTTCCAACATCGGTCAGAATTTGTAAAGTTTCCAATTGATGCGTCGCAGTCGTTGTTGACAACACTGTTAAAAAAATAGCCTTAAAATATGAAATATGAGGAAAAAATGCTAGATTTATGTTGCAATATTAAAAAAAATACGTCGTCACCATGTGAAAAGGGTTCATTGCATCAGCCAAATCCAGCAGTAAATATTTAAGTAAATGTTGCTTAAATAGTATGTTGGAAATGCACGTGTTTACAAAGCCTTGTCTAGATTACTCAAAACAAGACGTGCAATATATAATTATACTAAATAAGTTTTTGCTACAAATCCAAATTAGGTGAGCTACTCAAGTTATCCAAGTAAATTAACAAAACAAATATTTATTTGTAAAAAATTATTATTTTTTTATGTTACACTTACAGCCTCAATGATTCATTTTTCTCAGTGCAGGATTTTCTTCAGCTTTGGTTTCCACAGAATAAAGTAACATAATGGTTTGGAACTACAAGAGGGTGAGTTAATGGTGATTGAAAGATAAGATTTCGAATTCAGAACCAAATTAGAGGATTTTCTGAGGGTCAAGGAAGATGATACGTAGCCCATTATCCTCTATATGCAGCGAGTTCATAAGCAACATAGTGAAAGCAAAGGTTCTCTAGTCTTTAATTTTAACGACAAATGGATCTTTATTATCTTCTTAGCCTGCGTAGGACTCAACCTCACCGTTCTGTTGAATATATCGCCCTTCTTGTTATGTTGGTGTCTCATGGCAGGTAGCCTGAATGCACAATGAACTGTATTAGGCATTCAAACTGAGGAATTCATTAATATTAATATTAATGCTTTCCTAGACTTTTTTTCTCCATTCTAAATATTATATTAGTCATGTTTGCTGTTTACCACAGCTAGAATTGTTTTGTTTCGCCTGACAAGAAAAGTTGTTCATATATTTGTTTGTTAATTTTTCTCCAGTAAGATCATAAACATACAAACTGGATACTCGGTTCAGAGGGCCACTTACAAAAGGAGCCAACAATCTATTGTCTTTATCTCTATTTTATACCAAAGCTTAAAATAATAATAATAAAAAAGCCCTAAAACTATGTTTTCAACTGATGTGACAGTCAGTGTAGTATCCTCTATGGGCCTACATCAAAGTCTGCATGAGCTTTCTCCTCTCTGGAGAGTTGGATGAAACGACTGCATTTGATTTGCACATTTGGAAGAGAGCAATCCTGCTACTCAAACCGCCATTTATTTTGAGCATTGGAGTAATGGGGTTCTGTAACTCTTCCGTCTTTTATAAAGCAGCTACTCTCACAGCACAGTCAGATGTAAACTTCATAATTAGCTGTCAGAGAGAGAGAGAGAGAGACCGTAGTGGGTGCAAAACACATCAGTTTGTGGCCCTTTTCTTTCCATGACTGTTCTGACGCAAGTGAAACATGTCTTCTCTTTCATCCCTGATGCAATGACCAGGTTGAGATTGACAGCGCTCTGATCTTCGTGGAAAATGAGAGCTCGAGTGAGAGCTAGGGAATAAGAGACATCTTAGATGTCTTACTTAGATGTGCAGTTATAATAATCTGTGCTTTCTTATGGATATCCTCAGGGTGTGGATATTTAATGTTTAAATTGTCCTTAGATGGTCANTCAAACCAATGTACAGTTGACATTTGAGGCTTAATGCTATATATATATATAAATAAAATAAAAGTATTATCTGACCCTTTTGCACTAAAAATAATCACTTTCTGATCCTTATAATTAGACAGACTGTTTATAATCCTGTGCCTCTAAAGGGATGGATAGTTTACCTAAACATTAACATTTTCATCATTTGCTGTGTCTCCTTTCGAAGGCTGTGCCCTCCAAATGTCGCATTTGCAGCATGTGTCATCAAGGCTGTCTAATTTCAGAAAAGTAACCATTATAAAACTAGGAGTTTTAGGACTATTCTACCTTGTGAGACATTAATTACTGCAATTTATTTTTTACTTTGGAATGTAATGGTTGATTTTCTGAAATGAGACAGCCTCAATGACGTATACAGCCAACAAATGCGACCTCCGGAGGTCGCATCCTTCAAAAATGAGACACAGAAATTTATCTGTCATCTCATGCCATTTACACACTTTTTTTTTTTACTTTCCTCCAACACAAAAGATGGGAAGAAGCCCCAGAATTGAAAGAGTGGGCCAGTGTAGTAGTATAAATTGCATCTTATGAATCTATGCTTAATCGAGTAAATGGTATTAGAGAGGAGGGGTGATCTTATAATTCATTATCTAATATATGCATTTTTTCAAATTATCACAAGTGTCATCTTTTGTGTTCCACATAGTCGTACAGGTTTGGAATAGCGAATGTGAGTAAATGATGATAGAGTTTTCTTTTTTAGGGTGAACTATTCCTTTAAGACATCTATGTAAACATCCTTGGCTTTGTCCCAAATGCAATCTTCCACCGATCCCACACTTTCATGACGTAATGCCGCTTTGACTGTCGGGTAGAAGTATGCGGAGCTTGCCGGCTTGCCAAAAGTGTGCAATGAGGGTGCATATCAGCCGCAAAGGGGGTGCTTGCGAGCAACCTTTATACCTGAATTTTCAGATTTTTTTTTTATTGCTTTTCTATAGCATTAAGCCTCAAATGTCAACTGTACATTGGTTTGATTTCTTCTTTAAATAAATAAATAAATAATAATAATAATAAACATATTGGCCATTTTCATAGTTGAATTCATACTGCCAGTAGGAACTCTGAAGTGATGTAAGCCGCACTTGTTGTTGTGACGGACAGCGTGGCGGACATTTATTTTGACGGCGCTGAGAAGAGCTCAGCCAGAGTGCACAGTGCTTGCATTCTCTCTCATTAGTTCACGATCTGTTTAACAGTCCTGTCTAATACGTTATTTGTCCGATACGTGCTGTCGGAAATTTGATAATTCCCACTTCTGAAGTCATGATTACAAGCTCATCGCATTCAAGTTTCAAAATGGGAGAGCGTTCATGTGCAATTTTTACCTCGGAAACTCGTATTTACGATAATTCCGAGTGCACGTGAAGGCAGCATTAGTTCGTGGAGTAAATATAGCCGGACGGCCAGCTCTAGGAAGGGTTCTGGTCATCCCAAACGTCTTCCATTTAAGGATTATGGAGGCCACTGTGCTCTTAGGAACCTTAAGTGCAGCAGAAATTTTTTTGTAACCTTGGCCAGATCTGTGCCTTGCCACAATTCTGTCTCTGAGCTCTTCAGGCAGTTCCTTTGACCTCATGATTCTCATTTGCTCTGACATGCACTGTGAGCTGTAAGGTCTTATATAGACAGGTGTGTGGCTTTCCTAATCAAGTCCAATCAGTATAATCAAACAAAGCTGGACTGAAATGAAGGTGTAGAACCATCTCAAGGATGATCAGAAGAAATGGACAGCACCTGAGTTAAATATATGAGTGTCACAGCAAAGGGTCTGAATACTTAGGACCATGTGATATTTCAGTTTTTCTTTTTTAATAAATCTGCAAAAATGTCAACGATTCTGTGTTTTTCTGTCAATATGGGGTGCTGTGTGTACATTAATGAGGAAAAAAAAATAACTTAAATGATTTTAGCAAATGGCTGCAATATAACAAAGAGTGAAAAATTTAAGGGGGTCTGAATACTTTCCGTACCCACTGTATATGCTGTGTTCACAGCTTTTTTAAAATGGTGGGTGCTGGTGTTGCGTGCGTTCGACCAATCATCACGTCACTGGTAGTTCCTTTGGTGCTGAAGTAGTCGCGATTCACCTCTCACAATGTAACATGCACCAAAGACTTTGTCTGAACACATCTCTTAAGCACTCAGAATTATTTAAGTGGATATTTTTTAAGTAATCGTGCCTTTGAATGATTACAAAATTGTGGCAATCGTAATCGCGATTAGAAATTCGATTAATTGTGCAGCCCTAGATCTTATGCACATTACGCCCATTGTAAGTCCACAAGACCGGAAGTGCACATGAAGTGTGCCATTTTGGACAGGGCCCATATATCATTAGTTTTTTAGTGCACTTACTAGAGGGCTCTGGGTTTGCTGTCAAGTCCAATACAATTCTTCAACTGCAGAGCTGTAGGTGCTACACACAGCCAGAAACAGCACAAAGTTGGACAGACTTCTGCTCATTTTACTCTTCCTTTCCCTTCAATAATTTTATCTACATGTTTCTTATTTCCTTCCTAAGTTACTGATCACCTAGTTGGTGTTCTTGACATGTAAATGTGGCTGGTGAAGTATTACGATTTGGTGTTTCTGTTTTCATCAGAAACTTCATCAGAATGAGATGCTTTTTCAGGTTAGTTTGGTGTTCTTTGTTTTCATTATTTTTCATAATACATTGAAGGCTTTTTTTATATAAGATGAAGGAAATTGTGATGCCTCATGAGATGACCCCTTTAAAGAAATTAATGAACGAGCCATGTGTGTATGTGTCATCGTTTCACAGCAAAGCTAATGATTAGCCATATATTGTGGGTCAGACACGCACACTGCCATGAAATCACACAGTCTGCCCTCAGCCATCTGTCTCAGCACACATGGAGCAGTTGATATTTGAGGAAAGACGCCCCCTTTGTGTCTTATAAATCTTGTTTGCCGAGTCTGTTTGTTTGCATTTGAACAACAGTAATGAGCTGTAGACTCTGTGGCTCTTCACTGTGTGTTCCATCCTTAATTATGACCATAATAATCCAATTACAGCATTAGCGGTGCCGTGAGGGGGAGTGCCTGCAGCAGTGGCCACCTCATTACAGAGCACCTTTCCCTGATTCACAAATCCAGACGATGATCACGCTCTGACCCTGGCTTTGGGTCTCTTTGAGAGTCTTGAAAAGCCAAATTTCATCAGGGCTTTCTTAGTGTAGTCAGATGCTCTGAATGATAAGTTCTCACCGATTTTGAGAAGATTATGTGCTGGTAGGGACATGCAGAGCAGTGGCGAAGAGTTTGACTATGGAAACAAACAAGTCCAGTACACGTCAAATGAAACTCACCCAAATCTTTTCTCCTTCTCTCCGTCTATAGATCTGTTTTACACCATAGTGATCAACACAGACAGCAGTTTATAACACCATTGATGCACTCCGCAAAGGTTGTTCTGAACAGTTATGCTGCCTTATAAAATGTCTCGTTTTGGCCTCAGTCTAAGACAGCATCACATGTATCCTATAACTCATTGCAACAAACCTGAAAACAGAACACTTACACCTGGGGTGAACCTTCAAACTCTGCTCAAAAATGCATTATGTTGCTGGAGACCTGAGGCAGTTTTGTCCAGCTTGGGAGATGTGGAAGTGTGAAAAAATAAAGGTGGTAAAAAAAAGTTGAAATTTTTAGAAATGAAATCACAGTTCCAGTTTAAAAAAATAGTCACAATTACCTGTTTTGTGCATTTATTTATTTCATTCTCTGAGGCTGAAACAGGGGTCAATAGGGAAATGTCTGAGTATGCTAAATAAATTGCTTTTGTGTGCAAACAGTTTTCACACAACAAAAAGCTCCTTGCCATAAATTGTCAGCATATTTGGGGTGACATTCATTTTGGAGGGCTGTAGTTTCTTTTGTATCTTTTGACAACAGTTGGGATCCATTTATGGTATTATGTATTTATTGTCTTCAACAGTGGTTACCGACTGTCATAAAATTCAGAAAACGTTTCAGTGATCACAAGGCATGCATTATCCAACTAGACATTATGCTTTTTTCAAAAGTTTCTGCCCATAAGGAGCATCTCTATTACTTTAGGTATCTTTGGGCTTAGTATTTTGTCTTAGAAAGCAGTCTTTCATCTGCAGCTAAATCTCCCATTCTTCATCTCGCACTCTTTTACTGCACATCTATGTTTTCTCCTCCATCAGAGCAGCTCCTGCTTTATTATTTGCTTTCAAGGAAATTGTTTTGAATCAAGTTCCTTTGTGGTAATAGTGGAGGATCTCGGTGGAACACTTTTTTTTCGTGTGAATGAAGTACTGTACAAGCTCTTCGGCTGACTGGTTAGGCCTCTTTGCTTTTTGAAATCGCTAAGGCAAACATTCCTTTAGCTCCCTGCGCTCCTCCACCAGCCTTTTAATGAAAGTCAAGGCAAGATGCTGAAGATGAAAGCGCTAACAGAAGACGTCCGTGGATAAGCACTCATTAAGTTGCATAGAATCCTCTCGAACATACCGACAGCGGCTTACACGTGTACTGCTGTTCTGTACTACACCTTGCCTGGTGTTACATGCTTGATGCCAAATTTGAATTTGCATTTTAATGCATTTATTTTCATTGCAAATGCTCTCTCACCAAAGAGGTTTTATGTGAATTTATTCACTTCGAGAGAGCACCGTACCAAACTACGAGCAATTCACAGCTCTAATTAAAGTCGTATCTTTTGAGCAAGATAATTATGTTTTATTATTCAACACTTTCCACCTTTTTAATCAATACTGAGTGTGAAGATATTCTCTTCCGCTTCAGAATTTTGCTCAGAATCAGTGTAAATTTTACATATTTTGTACATATATCTTCTAATCAAAGAAACAAAAAGACAAATAGTTTCCTTTATGGCAATGGCTATGCACATTCTTTTCCTTTCTCCTCTCCTTCTTATACTTTGATATAATAAAGAGAGTCAATCGTTTTCATTGGTTTAGTTTTAGTGAAAGAACAAGTAAACTCACTGTGGACAAAGTTGGCTCACTCAGCGGCCATATTTGACGGACACCCAATAGCTAATTCCAGCCGTACATGATTATGTAATGTCTAAAAAGTCTGTTAAGACCAAAATCTACTTTGCCATTTGTCAAAAATTATCTTCTGAGAGCATATTTTAGATCAGGAATAAAATCTGAGAGCTTCTTAAGTCATGTAAGTAATGTAATGTAAATGCGGACCATCTTTGTCTTGTACAGTCTTTGCTGTGCATCTTGAAAGGCTTTGGAGTTTAATTAGTTTTTCTCAGACTTTGAGTAGCTTTTAGAGAAACTGTGAATAAGGTTGGCTACAAATTATTATTCCTCTGATTACACAAGAAGATACAAATCGATTGAGTTATGTTCAACTTGACCTTCTTATGTTTGAGAATGACAGTGACAAAGCTTTTTTGTTGTGTGTGTGTGTGTGTGTTTTTCATGGTTTTATGAGATTCACTTAAACAGTGATACTTCTTGCTGTTCTAAATACACATGAAGGAATATTCTGTCTAGTTAGGAAATTTGTTTGTTTTTAAGAGTCTTCTTCCAGATAATGAGCCCTTCTCCACATATTTTAAACAAGTAAAACTTGAACTTGACACATTTGGTGTGAAATTAGCCGAAGGGGAATTTGTCCGTGTTCAGTAATCATGGTTTGGACAGAGCATGTGCCTGTGTCTTTAAGGTCAAAAATGATTGGCATTGTGGACATAGCCTATAGAGGAAAATACTAGAGGTGAGTTTAAGAGTGTTTGTACCTTGACCACCAAAGTTTGATCCTCTTTTGTCTTTTTTAATGCCTGAACAAGACCTCCAGGGAGACCGTGGCTCTTGTCCAAAACCTAGTGAGCTGCTTATGGAGGAGGCGTTTAAGGCATCATAGTTGACTCAAAGGCTGTTCCACAAGGCAGGCAGTATTATTTTGGCCAAAGTCACCAATACATATGTCCTTCACAGATAAACCAGTCCCAGAATGCATTGCATCAGGCTGAAGAAATTCATCCGAGATGACAACTTAAATTGTTATATTTTTATAATATATACTATTGTAAATTATATTTATAATGTAAATAATTTAATATTGTAATATTTTACTCAATATTTGATCTATTTTTGATCTATTTATATCTCACAATTCTGACTTTTCAACTCACAATTCTGACTTTATATCACACAATTCTGACATTATAACTCGCAATTCTGACTTTATTTCACGCAATTCTGACATTATAACTCGCAATTCTGACTTTATATCATGCAATTCTGACATTATAACTCGCAATTCTGACATTATAACTCACAATTCTGCCTTTATATCACGCAATTCTGACTTTACATCACACAATTCTGACTTTATATCACGCAATTCTGACTTTACATCACACAATTCTGACTTTATATCTCGCTATTCTAACTTTATATCACACAATTCTGACTTTATAACTCGCAATTCCGACTTTATAACTTACAATTCTGACTTTATGCAATTGCATTATAATAAAGAGAGTCAATCGTTTTCATTGGTGAAACAAATGTCACTGTGGACAAAGTTGGCTCACTCAGCGGCCATATTTGACGGACACCCGATAGCTAATTCCAGCCGTACATGATTATGTAATGTCTAAAAAGTCTGTTAAGACCAAAATCTACTTTGCCATTTGTCAAAAATGATCTTCTGAGAGCATATTTTAGATCAGGAATAAAATCTGAGAGCTTCTTAAGTCATGTAAGTAATGTAATGTAAATGCGGACCATCTTTGTCTTGTACAGTCTTTGCTGTGCATCTTGAAAGGCTTTGGAGTTTAATTCGTTTTCCTCAGACTTTGAGTAGCTTTTGAGAATGCAATTCCGACTTTATAACTCACAATTCTGACTTTACATCACACAATTCTGACTTTATAACGCGCAATTCTAATTATATATCATGCAATTCTGACTTTATAACTCGCAATTCCGACTTTATAACTCGCAATTCTGACTTTACTTCACACAATTCTGTCTTTATATCACGCAATTCTGACTTTATAACTCGCATTTCTGTCTTTATATCACACAAATCTGACTTTATAACTCGCAACTTTTCAATTTTTTTTTATTTCAATTCAATTCAATTCACATTTATTTGTATAGCGCTTTTCACAATACATATCGTTTCAAAGCAGCTTTACAGAGAATGCATGTCAACATTACAATTTAAAGAAGAATGCAGTTAGCAAATAATATAATCATTTAGGCAATTAATTTACAAACACTAATTTACTTGAAGGTAGAAGCAATGAGCTCCTGGAAAAATTAATTACATATTAACAATAATTAGGATATATAGAAGGTGGAAGGTTTCATGGTGGAAACAAGCTTCCATACTTATGCCCACAAAAAAATATTGATCAAAAATACAGTAAAAACAGTAATATTGTGAAATATTGCAATTTAAAATGACAATGTAATTTAATCCTGCGATCAAAGCTGAATCTTCAGTGTCACATGATCCTTCAGAAATCATTCTAATATGCTGATTTGCTGCTCATGAAACATTTCTTATTATTGTCAATGCTGAAAACAGTTGAGCTGCTGTATATTTTTGTGTAAACTGGGAGAAGTTTTTTTTTTTTTTTTTTTTTAAGGATTCTTTGATAAATAGAAACGTCAAAAGAACCGCATTCACTTCTATGAAATAGATTTTTTTGTGTGTTTTTGTGTCTTAATTTGTTAATTTGTTAAACAATAAAAAAAACTCACTGACCCCAAACTTTTGATTGATAATGTATGTTATATAATTATTATTATAGGCTTACATACAAAATTTTACAGTTCAATAAATGTCAAACTATTTGACTATTATATGACTATTTCACTAGCCAGTTTTTTTTGTGTGGTGTATTAGATTATCACAGCCTTAGCAACATGCTAACACTATGAAATCAGGCATTAGTCTAGTCTCCACTTTGCTTCAAATAAGTTATTGCTTATATAGAGTGTTCCAAAATAGTCATAGTCACTACTGAGGTTCAGTTAGGATGGCAGCTGCCTATGTAGACGGCACGCAGCAAAGTGTCTCACTAGGTTTTGTTACAGAGCCCAAATTGGCATGTCACGTACATCATCTTCTTATACTCTCGTCAGCCTCTTCTCTAAAAGATAAAGATAAGGAAAGCAGACATAATCTGACTTAGTCATCCCGATCCATTACAAAGGGAAGAGTTGGCCTGAATAACTTTGCAACAAAACAGTCTCCCCCGCTCGTTCTAAACAGCGCTCGTTAGGTTAAGCACATTAAAGCAGGATTGATGATTGTGCTCTCAGGGCCTGGAGTGCGCCACATGGTACAAGAGAGGATCGGGCCCGCATTTCGTCTTGAGTGGCAGGCCCAATCACTTGTGATTTTTCTTGTATTGATCCTTGCCCAGTGTAATGACCCTGAGATATTGTGATGCACAGAAAATGGCCGCGTTGGATGGAGGGTCTGCCTTTCACATGCATCCCTCTGAATCACGGCTGCTTATCATTCTTTTGATGTTTGATGTGGACGACCTCAGTGTCGCACAAGTAATGGAGGACATTGCATTGATGCATGCTGAGACAATAGACGCAGTCCATTGAGATATGAGCAAAGATGATACAGAAGGACAGGAGTAGATGAATAGCAAACAGCCAACGTATTTCAGTTGAATCACGTATAGTTCATACGTTAACATTCAATTCAGCGTGCATGTCAGGGAATTTTTCATGCACGCGCTGCATACGGATGTGTTTTGGTGCTGTCGTGCATTTCGGAGGAGTTTGTTGGAATGGTTTTGATGTATGAGAACCCTGGCTTTTCATTTCTAGAATGCAAAATGAACCCGGAGAGATTACTGTAATGCATAGATATGCGAGTTGTTTATTACTCAAATTCCACAAGGGCGGGCATACATTTCTTTCTCTAAATAAAATATACATACATGCTAGAAGAAGTGCAAACACTTTTGCATTTCCCCCCTGAAGTTCATTTATAATATTATTCAAGGTTTCTTGCAGTCATAATTTCGTTTTCATGACCCTTTCCCATCTTCTCTCTGACCCTTGGAATTAAACAGGCTGTTTTTGCTGCTGTACATTTAAGACCTCTATATGCAAATGACTTGATTGGTTCACATTTTCACTTGTGAAATGTAACATTGAAATGGAAAAAGTAAAAATCGCCCCCAACAAGGTTAGCCTTCATAAATAATATGGGTGGAGGGTGCTTTGTGCTGTGAAGGAAAATCTTGTTTTCTGTGATTGGCCCCTTTAAAAAACACTTTCCTTTTCTCATTTTCTCAAGACGCTCTGTATGTGTAAGATTAAACCCCGGTGCTCATATAAAGGTGTGAGTTGTTGAGTTTGAATATTCCCTGTCGGTACAGCAGCTAGATCTTCTGGTGTCACAGTAAATGTGAGAGACCATCGCTATCCACCTCAACCAGCGCTGCACGTTACAAACGCTTGTCAGACGAGCTCATATTAATTGATTTATCTGCAGCATACACATACTCACAGCCAGCTCTATCTGTCTTGCTTTGCGCTGCAACTGTGCTTATTGCATCACCACATACTGAAAGAAAATCTCTCTCTATATATATATACACTGTATATGCAGA
>RJVU01051519.1:2155206-2184590 GCA_003731715.1 Anabarilius grahami | reverse complement strand
CTTTAACCGGGGGTGGGGGGTCTGGGGACGGTAAACAGCAGACACCAGGCGGAGGAGACGCTAGCAATCTTCACAAAACATGCACGCACATATAAACACAGCCAGAAAAAGACTCCGCTAGCTTATCCAGCATTGGAATTCAACAGAGCGTCTGCGTAGGTGGCTATAAACACGAGCCCTTCCTCCAAAAAGATTCACAGAAAGTGCTAAGTCATCGTTTGAGCGGGATGCAAACATCTGCTTAGATCAAAGCCTTTTCTTTCCCCCAGAAAGAGGAGGTGTTCTCTGAACGCTCCTTCCTGCTTATCCAGTAATGATCTGGTCTTAGAGTTGAGAAAAATTCAGAGTCTCCCTTTTAATTTGTAAGTGAATTTGACAAAATGATATATAATATCATATAATATTTAAAGGTGTGGTTGATTATGATTTTACTTTTTTAACTTTAGTTAGTGTGAAATGTTGCCGTTAGAGCATAAATAACATCTGCAAAGTTACGACCCTCAAAGTTCAATGCAAAGGGAGATATTTTCTTTTAAAGAATTGTCCGTTTAAGGACTACAACAAACAGCTGGGAGGGACTACAATGAGCTTCTTCCCGGGTTAGTGACATGACTAACCCTAAAATTTACATAAACCCTGCCCCCGAGACCACGCAACAAAGGCGGCGAGGCCATGTTGGGCTACTTTAGAGAAGAAGAAGAGTTGTTGTAGTAGAGTGTTGCTGCCATGCCGACATTTTACGCCAGACTGCTTCAGAAACGAGGGTCAATTCAACGCTGGATTTGCACAAAAGATTAACATGACGGCACATGCTAGTCGATGAGTTTAATCAACTCCACAGCAACTACATACATTTATCCACTAACCATTCAGAAACATTCAGATGCATTGTATAAGTTGTAACTTCTTCCTGAGTCTCTCCAACAGTGTCCGACTCCGGTTTGAAAAATGCAATGTTGCTGACAATCATCATTTTGGCTGCGTGAGATTCTCCAGCTTTGTTGTTGTTGAGCAACTGAAGCACGAGAGTTTCTGGAAAGCCGGGAGCAGCAGCTCATTTGCATTTAAAGGGACACACACATAAATGGCATGTTTTTGCTCACACCCAAATAGGGGCAAATTTGACAAGCTGTAATAAATGATCTGTGGGGTATTTTGAGCTGAAACTTCAGACACATTCTGGGGACACCAGAGACTTGTATTGCATCTTGTGAAAAGGGGCATTATAGGTCCTCTTTAATATTATTTTATAGGGCTGTGGCGATATCCCTATCTACCGATTCAATACTATCATGATTCTTGGGTGCAGATATTACATATTGTGATTTTTAAGAATTGCCATTTTGCAAGTAATGCGATTCGATATCGCTATGTATTGTGATTTTTGTTTGCTTTTTTAACTCTAGACCATGAGGAAAATATGAATGATACACTTTTGCATGATGGTGCAGGTCGTACATCCGTAGATGTCTCTCCATCCACCATTTTTCACTTTCTTGTGTCCTCTAGTAAGAGATACTCACGAAACAACACACATCACCCTCTGCTGAAATCGTTGTATATATAATTTAAGCCCTATTATTTTATATAATAATGATAATTATTATTATTATTATTAGTGTTTTTATGTTATATGTATTATTAAATGATTTAAAACAATACTTGCAGCAGTTTCTACAATTTCTACTACCTTAAATTTAAACCCAACTATGGATCCTGTATGCAGCCTCAATTCAAAGCATCTCAGAATTGAAAATGCCTTTTAAATTCCAAATTATCTTTTGAATTTGAATAGCACTCAACCCTACTCGGAAATAAACAGGCTTCCTCTTCTTTTCTCTCAACCTCCTTCTCCTCGTCTTCCTGTGGCCAAGATCTTTTCCTCCTCCTGCTAGTTCTTGGACACTGACACAACATCTCTGCTAATTGTGGCGGTTGCTCAGCAGGGCTGTTGAGACTGAAGCAAGGGTTGACATAGGGTGGAATCATAACCCCCAAGGCCTAATTAACTCTGTTGGTTCCCCAATTAATCCATTAAGTTGTTTGGGCTCGGATGCAAGGCCTGAGGCAGAATTTTATATACGCCGCTGCATTAGACTCTAAGATGTTTGCAAAGGGGGCTAGATTAACTGCATGACATAGCATGTGATTTTGAGATCATTTCTTTTGATTTCATATCACGATATTGTAATTACTTTAGGTGCCTGCTCTATGGTTACCTCATGTGTTGAGTCGGTCAGCCTTTCATTAGGTCTCTGAAAATTGGACCCATAATGAACTGCAAAGCTTGATTTTAATTAGGGACAATTATCAAGGACAGAGGCATGCAATTATAATTTATGAATTATATACAAAATGATTTATTATGAGCATTTAGATGAGACTATGGAATCGGTATGAAAACGATATGAATCCAACATGCCTCTGTTAAAACTTCCATTTCACAAATTTCAGATGACTTGTTATTGCATATTCAACTGATTTGATTTGGCAGAACCAAAACATTATTGTTATGTTACAGGATGTTTTTGGCAGGATCCACTGGATTCAGTACAATCAGTAATAAGCAAACCAGAGAGAAAGGAGGAATCAGATATTCTTTGATGTTTCTAAATAAAATCTTAGTCACTTAGAAAAACATCTTTCCCAGTCCAAAAGCTGCAAAAACAGCTTGTTCTGATATACAGTACTGTGATTTATGACATTAGAAACCCGAAGTAACATCAACTTGGATCCAACGACTCATTTTACATGCGAAGAGGCAATTTACAATGGGATCTTAAAGGCACAGCATAAAAACAGCCCATTTGATTCAAGGGGTCAGAGAAGAGCGGCCATAGAAACCTAAATTATGGGTTTTTGGCACAAAAACAAACAAACAAAACTTTACTAACATTATAAGTGGACCGCAGAGAGAACAAAGAAATAAATAAAAAAATGTATGTGACCCCTTTAAAAACTCCTCTGGTTTGTAGTTGTTCAGAACTTTTAATGATCTTTTTTAGAATCCTTTTTAAGGTCCCTCCATAGATCTACAACCCAGCAAACGCGACAATGACTACAGTATAAGGAAGACTACACCTGTAGCAGAATACGTGTTTGTGTGAGAGAAATTTTGCACGGCAAGCACAGCTCAGTTTAGCATAAGGCTGTTTTTTTTTTACAGGTTTATAGTTATACTTTTCACCTTTTTGATTATATGCAGTTTCTCTGCCATGGCTTAGATGGCTTTTCTTAATCAGAAGATCATTTGAATCAAACCACATAAAGAATTAAAAAATAAACAGCATATATCTACTTATCGAATATATTTAGAATTTTAAAAAATGATGCCCAGCATAGGCCTTGTAACCTCTGGAAAATATTTTAACATTTTGAAACATACCTAATCACATGTTAGAAAACCTCATCTGCTTTATACAGGGAAATAAACTGATTTCAGTTGAGCGCTAGTTGAGTCCATTTGCGTTCTACAATTAGTATTTAGAGATTTTTTTGCACATAAATGTCCATTCCTGCTTTCCTGACATGCTTGTAGTTATTTTTATTTATTTATTTTCCCCTCTCCCAGTCATGATTGGCTTTCAAAGTCACTGATGCAAGAAAAATTATGGCCATTAAATGGTTGACAGCCTCTAATTTTGGGAAGGAGTCCATTAGAGGTATTTGTGTGTTGATGCTGGAATCAAATGTTTCAACGTTAAAGTGAATGCAGCATGTTCACATGTAATATATGCCACTTCCGCCTACAGTATATTGCATTTCGACAGCAACGTGCAATGTACTGTATATTTTATGCTGCGGATAAAAAAAATAATCGCAGCCTTTGCCATTTCATAACCGCACTAAGAATCGCGTTTAAGTGATAATCGCATTTAAGGTCAATGTTATTTTTCATATCGTACGATGAATTGTGCATCCCTACTTTATAACTTTTTAAATATGGATATTTTTTTTACACAAACGCATTGCTTCGCTTCAGAAGGCCTTTATTAACCCACCGGAGCTTTGTGGAGTACACGTTTATGATGGATGGATGTGAATGGAAGCACTTTCTTCATCTCATACTCGTGACCCCTGTTCACTGCCATTATAAAGCTTGGATGTGTCAGGATATTTATAAAAATATTTCCGATTGTGTTCATCAGAAAGAAGAAAGTCATATACACCTAGGATGGCTTGAAGGTGAGTAAAGCTTGGGCTAATTTTTATTTGAAAGTGAACTAATCTTTTAAGAAGTTTAGGATTAAGAAGTTAAGGACCTTTCAGCCTGTGCCATCTAGAGTTTCATGACAGAACTTTGTATTTAATGAACTGACACAGGTGGAAATAATAAACATAGTATTTTTGTTCTACGTTGTTTTGCTTTAATTCCAGATATTTCATTCAATCGCAGGTTCCCTCTTACATCACTCATCGGTTCCCCCGGCATACCAGAGCATGAACACACATGTGCGCTCTTTAAAAAGGGCACTTTAATTCTCTTAAGGAACTAAAATATGTAGAATGGATATTTACAATGAAACATATAAAAGCGTACTGCATGTTAGCTTGCTTATATGCTCAAGAGCATGAACAATTTAAGTCCACATGCCATACAATAAAGAAACTATGCTTCTAACCACAGGTCAACAGTTGTAATTACAACCACACAACTTTGTGATGCTATTTGCGAACGTTCGTTGGAACTGTAGTTTTGGAAAATGCTGAATTGTTGAACTATGCTGGTAGCGACTAATCTTGCAACCATAATAATGCTTTTGGGAAACACGCTTCTAATTAGCAATTCAAACTGAAATGAAAATTTGGTAGGTGTCATCAGTCTGAATCTTGGACTGAATCATTGACAGCTCACTGAAATGGCTCAGATTCGACTCGCTTAATGAACCACAGATTCTTTTACTTGACTCGAAATGATCGGAGAACCTTGACTTTGTGTACTTTTTGGAACTGATCTTTAAAAATGTACATTAGTATGGTTAGTCTAACTTAAAACAGACTAAATACAGACTAGTTATTCATATGTCATTGTGTATTTAAAGTTCATAAATTTGTACTAGTAATAATGATATGTCGGGGGGTATTTTGGGGCTTGGGGTGTCGAAAACGTAGGAAACAATGGTTCAGAATTCTATTTTAATTTGTATAGACAAGTGTTTGTCTGCTTCAGAGACAAAAGAATGACGGTGTTTCTACATCATTTATTTCCTGTTTATTTTCTTGCCCTCCAGTGCTTGAAAATTAGTATAATTGCAATGCATAGACCAATATGCTGAGTCTCAACACGCAGCACAGACACATGGCAACACGCAGGCGGTGGGATCATGTCACACACTGCAGGTTTGAGGGAAATTTGCTGGCTGCTTGGCAACCAAACAAATGGAGAAAATGGTCTGGGCAATTTTTATTTTCCAGATGATTAGGTCCAACAGAAATTACGGTTGCTAAGATCATTGACCATAAAATTAATTATTAAGGCGGGAATCAATTGGATTTCTTATGCTGCAAAATGGATCCATTTTTTTAAAGTTTGTTTCTCATTACTTGACGCTAGAGGTGAGGAGCCGTTTATGACCTGTAATCTGTCTGTTATTTATTTGAGGTTCAGGAGCTCATTCATGTCAAGGAGGACACAATCTGTCACTGCGGGAAGTCCGCTTACTTCCCGAGCAATCAGCGAATGGCAGGTCAAACCGTGTCATTTGGCTCAGGTTGGGATAATAACACTCATGCGCTGTTTCAGAGATAATAGTAAAGCGAGTGGGTATTTACCTTGTCCTTGAAGATAGTAGCTGGTTGTCCTTGGAGACGGTGGCAGTGGGCTGCAGACCTGACCCACACATAAGTAATGACGTCTGCTGAGTCATCACCAGCTTTTACACCGTCGACCGGTTCTGATGTTTTCACATCTAATTGGATCTTGTTGAATGTATGTAAGCAGCAAAAACACTGAGATTTGGGACACTTTCAAATGTGGGTCTAAATACAATGAGTATGTAGTTGATTTATAAAATAACTGTCTAATTTCTTGTGTGTTCTCTCACTGTTTCGTGACAGACTGGTTAAAGGGTTAGTTCAACCAAAAATGAAAATTCTGTCATTTATTACTCACTCTTGTGTCGTTCCACATCCGTGAGACCTTCTTTCATCTTCGGAACACAAATTAAGTTTTTTTTTTTTTATGAAGTCTGAGAGGTTTCTGTCTCTCCATAGAGATCCAACGCAACTACCAAAGACATTAAAGTACTCATGTGAAGCCATTGGCTTAAACTCAATTTTATGAAACGACATGAGTGTTTTTTTGCGCAAAAAATATATGTGGCGACCAGGGCGGGCGAGAGCCGTGAGAGAACGGCGCGAGGCCGGTGATGCGAGTGTTAACGAGCATCAGCTGCGAGGCGCGCCGGCCTCGAGTCCCTCACGGAGGAGCTCCGGAGGCATAAAAGGAGGAGCGACGACAGTGAAGGACGAGAGAGGACCAGGCCTGGATTTTATTTTATGTTATATTATGTTTGTGTGGCCGGCAGACGTCCGCGAGGGTCTGCCGGCATTACTTTCGTTTTGTTGGTTTATTTATATATTAAAGTTTTTGTTTGAACGTTCGCCGGTTCCCACCTCCTTTTTCCCACATATACGAACTGTTACAATATAATTTACCATTTATTTACAAAATAATATCCAAAGTGTGTTCACGCAAGAATGCCAGCTCTCGCGTGAACACAAAATGCATGCGTTGTGATGCTCTCGTGAACACTCGCGCATGTGTGTTGAGTTGATGCACGAGTCTTAACACAGCATGTATGCGTCTTGAAGCTCTCGTGAATGCGTTGCAGATCAAAATTTAAGTAGATCAAAGTAAAGAGGTAAAATGTTTTTTAGTTTTTTTTTGCACAAACAAAGTACACGTGTCACTTCATAAAATTGAGTATAAGCCACTGGAGTCACATGGTGTACTTTAATTATGTCTTTTTCCTACCTTTCTGGAACTTAGAGTGGTAGTTGCATTGGATCTCTATGGAGAGACAGAAACCTCTCAGACTTCATCAAAAATTTCTTAATTTGTGTTCCAAAGATGAACAAAGGTCTTACGGATATAGATCAACATGAGGGTGAGTAATAAATGACATAATTTTCATTTTTGGGTGAACTAACCCTTTACGTACTGAATGCAAGGAAATTCCTTTATTTGAATCAAGTAATATTTATTGGAGAATTAATATTAATGTATGCATTTGATTTATGTTGTTTGTTTGTCATTCATAAAATTCCCATGCTCCTTGTGGATTTGTTCATTAAATAATTCAGCTAATTTGATTAAACGACTCTTGTCTAGCGACATTTCAATTTTATTATATTCAAAGTTGGCATGAAATGTTGCAGTAGTCTTTTTTCCCCCTATTTTGACGGATATCGAGTGAACAAGAAAAAAAAAGTAGGTTGTCCTGCCCTCGTGCCAGTAAACACATCATAAGAGAAGAGATGTCGCAGCAAGAGGGAGGGGAAGTGATTTTGATTAAAGTTTACAAGGGCATATGAATAAAAAAAAAAAAAAAATTATAGATAGGTAGTACACAGATAAATCATCAATATATATGAGCCAGAAGTGAATTTAAACAGACTGTCAAAATATGCATTAGGATCTGTAAATGTAGGCATGATAACATTAATATAGTCTGACATGCAAGCATTTCTTGTATCTTACAAGGTTAGTAGAATAAACTACACCGCATATATTGCACGTGTTCTTATAGTGTTTCCTAGTTGTCAACCCACATAATAATCATCTAAGCATGAAGTCCTCTGCTTCCCCTGACTTCCAAAGCGAAGCGCGGTTCCCCTCGCCGCATCTCAGCGGATTGGCTTGTTTTGCGTGAATGCATCGTTGCTGTGCAGGCCGCTCGCATACATATGCATCTATCGCTGCCTGCACACAGGGTCTCTTCACGGCGCATACCCGCATGGGCAGCCCTGTGACGAATTTCCACTTCATCGTTGCGCCTCCCGGAGATGGCCGTCTTTGCGCATGAACTCCACTGCCTGCATAAGTGAGGTTATTTTTTCCACCTGCTCCTGTAAAGCACTCATGCCGCCCATGCGACAGGATGAGATGCTGTTGTGATGGAATATTTGAATTTGGAATAATGCAATTCTGAATAAGAATAATTGAAGGTACTCTATTCAGAGACCTGCCCTTAAATATCATTTGGGATTAAAGATCGGGAATGTTCACAGGTGCAAATTAGTTTTGAATGCAGGTTGCATTTTGTTATACTGAATTTCAACAGCAATATGAAATAAACTGTATGAATGTGGCTTTTTGACGTCCCATCAAACGTGGATCTGTACTTAAACTACCTTTCAAAAGTTTAGGGTTAAGATTTTTTTTTGTAAATACATTTCTTATGCTCGTTAAGGCTGCATTTATTTGATCAAAATACAGTAAAAAAACAAACAAAAAAAACAATAAAATTGTGAAATATTTTTTTATGATTTAAAATAACTGCTTTCTATTCAAATATATTTTAAAATAAAATGTATTCCTCTGATGGCAAAGCTGAATTTTTTGCATTATTACTCCAGTCTTCAGTGTCACATGATCATTCTAATGTGCTGATTTGAAGAAACATTTAGTTTTCACATTAGTTTTCAACCTAAAACGTACGTTTATATGTTTTCGAAAGTCTCCGTTTTCAAGGTTCGAAAACGCCGGCGTAGTGTAAACAACAGGCGTAACCGTAGCAAAACATATGCGTTTTAAAACAAAAACACACTACTGTAAACGGTGCCTTATTATTATCAATGTTGAAAATAGTTGTGCTGCTTAATATTTTTGTGAAAACCAAACTGGGTTGGTGTGAGGTAAAATTACTCAAAAGTTCTTGGTCGTGTCACTCACCCATAAGGCCAGATAAATGAAAGGACGTGAGCGGGTAACTAATGTTTGCTGTGACTGTCTATCCAAACAGGATTACGTTCAATCCTTGTGATTATAATTTGCTGTGACTGTCTGTCCAAACGGGATTACGTTCAATCCTTGTGATTATAGTTCTGGAGAGGTGTGCTTGCCTGTGGAAAGATTGTGGGATGCAGATTACACTTATTATACGTGCAAAGAGATGTCCACGGGCACACTAACATGTTCACATGTGCCGATTTGCAGCGAGCTGTGCGAACATGATCCATCCATACAAATGACTCGTTCCGTTTTACCTCCCTAATAGGCTGGCAGATGTGCCGAACGCCCCCCTCCCTGCTCTATCTGATGCTGGAAGCGAGGAGAAAACTGGGTAGACGGCCAGGAAAAGCAGCAGTTTGTCAATGCTAATCCTATACAACGCTCCATGTGACGGGTTGCAAATGTTCGACTGCCAATAGCAATATAATTGAGCTTTCTTTCAATCTCAGGCTCGTCAGGTTGCCACGGCTGCTCGGGTCCCCCACGTCGCCATCGGCCCTGTGCGCGAGCCGGCGAATTAGGGTGGGAGACACGATCCTGCTTTTCTGTAAGCAAATAGGTTTAGCACCTGGCAACACTGAACACTACATTATCCCTTCATTGCTAGGGGAGACAGGCGCTTCGGCGTGAAAGCGCGCCTCTCTGTCTCTCCTTGCCTTCTCTTGTGCTCTGTTTGTGACATGTATTTTTGTCGTTCTCTCCTTTCCTTGGATGCTTTTTTCTCTCGTAATCTCAGTCTGTCTGAGTCTGAGGTGCATTCCTGTTTACGGGACGCTAGCCGAAGCAAGTGCAGTGACATTTGGTGGAAGTGTCATCCCCAGTGTCAGGATCCATTTTCCTCATGTTGCCTTTCTTTTCCTTCCTGTGCATCTCCCTCTCGCTCTCTCAACCTCTTCGCAAATTCAATCCATTTCCATTAGACAGCCATCTGCCTGCCCTTTTCAGGTGCTGCTGTTTTGGAGGGGTGGGAACGGCTAGGTCAGGGCATGTTCTCATAAAGGGCCTAACTGGGGGTCTGCTCCTCAGTTAAGCTTGGGGTGCATCACTGTTCAGCCCATCGAGCGCAACAGTCAGGTTCTGGAAGTAAAAATCCCTTTCATTTATTTCCATACAGAACTTAGCAATAATATTGAAACCTTTTAAGACAGACCTACCAGCTCTAAGAAGAATTGATCTATCTATCTATCTATCTATCTATCTATCTTGTCTGTCTGTCTTTTTCTCTACCTATCCATCCTCCATCCATCCATCCATCTTGTCTTTGTCTTTTTTCTCTATCTATCTATCTATCTATCTATCTATCTATCTATCTATCTATCTATCTATCTATCTATCTATCTATCTATCTATCTATCTATCTTGTCTGTCTGTCTTTTTATCCATCCATCCATCCATCCATCCTTCCATCTTGTCTGTCTTTTTTCTCTATCTATCTATCTATCTATCTATCTATCTATCTATCTATCTATCTATCTATCTATCTATCTATCTATCTATCTATCTTGTCTGTCTGTCTGTCTTTTTTCTCCTATCTATCTATCTATCTCTATCTATCTAGTCTGTCTATCTTGTTCGTATCTATCTATCTATCCATCTTGTCTGTCTTTTTATCCATCCATCCATCCATCCATCCTTCCATCCATCCTTCCATCTTGTCTGTCTTTTTTCTCTATCTATCTATCTATCTATCTATCTATCTATCTATCTATCTATCTATCTATCTATCTTGTTCGTATCTATCTATCTATCCATCTTGTCTGTCTTTTTTCTCTATATCTATCCATCTATCTATCTATCTATCTATCTATCTATCTATCTATCTATCTATCTATCTATCTATCTATCTATCTATCTATCTATCTATCTTGTTCGTATCTATCTATCTATCCATCTTGTCTGTCTTTTTTCTCTATATCTATCCATCTATCTATCCATCTATCTATCTATCTATCTATCTATCTATCTATCTATCTATCTATCTATCTATCTATCTATCTTGTCTGTCTGTCTGTCTGTCTTTTTTCTCCTATCGATCGATCTATCTATCTATCTATCTATCTATCTATCTATCTATCTATCTATCTATCTATCTATCTATCTATCTATCTATCTATCTATCTATCTCTATCTATCTAGTCTGTCTATCTTGTTCGTATCTATCTATCTATCTATCTATCTATCTATCTATCTATCTATCTATCTATCTATCTATCTATCTATCTATCTATCTATCTATCTATCCATCTTGTCTGTCTGTCTTTTTTTTCTCTATCTATCTGTCTATCTGTCTATCTGTCTGTCTGTCTGTCTATCTAATGTATTTGAGAACATTGAGATCAAGAAATAATAATAATAACCTAATAATTACACAAAGGCATGTTATTTACAGTCGTTTTCTTGCCTTAAAAAAAGATTGCTAATTTAATTTATTTAAAGTAATTTTATTGGAATGGTCAATTCAGTTAATTGACAGCCTTACTTGGAACACCATTCTTTTTTAAATGTCAATGGAGAAAATGAATAAGAAAACACTTCCAGAACTCAGGTTACTATAGAGCTCTGCAGACCCACACCGGTCTCTCCAGCTCTGCTGCTCCTCTGAAATTAACAAGTCCTTTGCATTCAAGACAAGGCTATAGAGAGTCAAAGCCCTTGCAAATACAGAATGTTATGTGTTCGTCTGGAACAGAGACAGAACCCTGAAGCCCCTCGGCTCAGACTCTGAGGGCATCCAGTGTGAAAGTTTGGAATGTGTCAAAGCGGATCTCGATCATTCTGATGCATTCGTTCTCTGACCACAAATCTTTGTAGGGCGGTTAAGAGCAAAGCAGCGTAGGGTGCAGCACCTCTCTCCAAGAGCACTGCTGCTTCACCCTGTGTCACGGCCGGTTTCAGATGATGGCATGTCATTCAAGGAACTCCTGACACATCCTATCTGCATCTCTTTTGCAGCAGAGATTGCGCTTCAGTCTCCTCAGTCCGAGAAAGAGGGAACCTCAGCATGTCGAGCGGTATTTGTGTAGCACGAGAGCACCCATTGTACGCCGTTTAACCTCAGTAAAGAGGCCTTTGCAATATTTCAGGCAGTTATGAAATTGCCTCATGCCCCAGGTCTCTGCTTGTATAAAAAAATAAGAGGAAATAGACAGAAGTACAGACCTTTTTCGAAGACTCTGGCCTTTTCATCGCTGAGGTATGGAATAGGATGGATGTTTGTTGTTGTCCTTTGATGGGGTTATTTTTTCCATGATAGGTTGATTTCTCAGCACACCTGCACCCACAGTTTGTTTACCTTTAATAAGTCAGAGGCTGGGGAAAGTTGTTTGTGTGAGGGTATTGTCCCCACTGTTTGAGGGAAATGTTGTTTTTGTCCATACAGTCGTCCAATTCCTACTGTAAGGAGCAAAATCATATTTTGCACGATGTCACTAACAGTGTTGGGCAGTAACTAGTTACAGCAATAATATTACTTTTTGCAGTAACTAGTAGGGTAACTAATTACTAATAAGATTTCAGTAATAATATTACAGATATCATCCATAAAACAGCTCTTTACTTAGTTACTTTTGATGCCTCAACCCCTATTGATTTGAAATCCAACAATCCAATAATTCCTAGATTTATTTTCATAATTTCCTCGACTCGCAGAGGCACATGATGTCAACAGTGCAGCAGGCAAGCTTGGAATATGGAAAAGTTTACATTCAGTGGATGGTAATATTGCCATTACACTGATTTTGTCAGGAGAAAAGATGATATGAACACTGTTGTGTTAGATGTGGTATTATGTAAGTTGGTTTACTGTGGCATTACATGGCTTGCCCAACATCCCTCTGATCCCGATATAAATTATATTACAATAATTAAAAATCTTTATGGAAAACAAAACATTTTCTTACGAACTTATGTGATTTATTTTGATAAAATACATCATGAAATATAATCGTATATGGGTGTAACGAAGCTGGACTCAGGCAGGGATCCATATGCAAAGCTTTATTAAAAGGTGAGCGTGGTCGTACAGGCAGGCTCAAACAGGAACAGCAAGGGACAGGCAGAGTCGTGGTCAGGATACACGCAGTAGATCAGGGCAGGCAGATATCGTTCACAGTCCAGATAACAATAAACAGTCCAAAGGCAGGCGGCAGAGAATCGTAAACAGGTAACAGGCAAGATCAATAACAGACAGGCAGACAGGATACAAACGCTCAGAATTGCAACCGGGGTAAACAAGACTTCGCGATGTACTGGTGTGTGTGTGTGTGTCCTTTTATAGTCCAGGTAATGAGCTTAGCTGTTTGTGGCAATGGGTGATTGGTGTGGAGTGTGTGCATGTGACTGGCAGGAAGGATTATGGGAGTTGGAGTCCAGGAACTGACTGAAACGTGACAATGGGTAACAGAGAATTTATAGCTACAATTAGCTTCAAGCTACACATGACAATGAAATTGTATTAATGAAATTAATACAACACTTACTTAAATCACTATCAATCACCGTTGTGTGTTTGTAACAACTTCTGGCTGAGATCCAATGTGGATTTTGGTCAAATGATGAGGCAGAAATGTGTTGTTAGTAACATTTTAGAAGAATTTTATGGGGAAGATACACAATTACAACTTCATGAGGCGTGAAGGAATGGTAATTTAACTAGTAGTGTAACTAATTACTGTTGCCAGAAATAATATTACTAGTAGCGAGTAATAAATTAGATTTTTTTTTTTTTTGAGTAACGAGCCCAACACTGGTAACTAATAATGAACCAATCAACTCTAAGCTACAATTTGGCAACAGTCATAAGATTATATGTTAATAATAATATCCATTCAAATTTTTGGGTCAGTATTCTTTTTTTCCCCTCTTTTTTAATTGCATTAATTTGATCAAAAGTGACAGTAAAGACTTTTTTTGTAACAGTGTACATTTCAAATAAATGCTGTTCTTTTGAACAATCTATTCGTAATGAGCAAAATTTATTTAGCAGCACAACTGTTTTCAACGATAATAATGCGAAGAAATAATCTCTTGAACAGCAAATAAGCATATTAGAATGATTTGGCATATTAGAATGTGACATTGAAGACTTGAGTAATGATGCTGAAAATTCAGCTTTGCCAATCAAAGAAATAAATTAGTTTAAATAATATTAAATAGAAGACAGTTGTCTTTATTTGTATATTTAAAAATCGAAAAATTACTCTTCAACTCTAAATATTTAATGTCAAATTTATAAAAAAAAAAATAATAATATTTGTAAATAAAATCATATTTTAGACATATGGAGGAAAAAAGTGGCTGTCGTTTACACCTGGTCACTTAATGTATTTTTACTGATCAGATAGCTATCTGATTTATCAAAATTTACACTTGGCCACATATATGTGTCTCTGCAAGATGGATATAAATCTGGGGCCGTATTCACAAAACATTTTATCTTACCACTAAGAGTTCTCCTAAATAGCAGTAAAAGTTCTTAGCTAAGAGTTTTCTCTTAAAACCTATTCACAAAGCTGCTGAGAGAAACTTTTACTAAGGAATAGAGCGAAGTCTTAAGCCATCTTAAGTTAAGAGTAAGGGCGGGGTTGACCTCGTTGCTATGGAGTATACACACAGTGATTGGCTGATGGGGGAGGAGTCAACGATTTAATCATTGAAATATTGTAGAATGAGGTGTCATGTTTCCATATTAAAATAAAGGTTTTAAAATACAAATGTTGCCCTATTCAAATAAATATGTTTTAATAAAAATTTTGCCATAGTCAAAATAAAATGCTATATATATAAATATAAAATATTGCCATATTGTTGCCATAAAGGTTTTAAAATGTAGGCTAAGTGTCACTAATTAAACTAGTATATACAGTTAATTGTCCACCTCTTGGATGTCTGCATCTCAACAGAATGCAGAATTCAAGCAACAAATTGTTTTATAAACAAAGTTTAGGAGAAACACATTCAAACGGTCTATCTAATCAGCACGAGAAGAGGAATATATACACAGACGAGAGCCGACTCGCCTATAGTTACTTCGACAGTTTTCTGCATCCCTCCGCCACCCCATCCCTCACTCTCGGCTGGGGATACAGGGAGAACTTTGGCCTGAGTTCGATTCCCTCGATTCCCATGGACAGCACACCAAATACCCATATATACAGTGGGTACGGAAAGTATTCAGACCCCCTTAAATGTTTCACTCTTTGTTATATTGCAGCCATTTGCTAAAATCATTTAAGTTCATTTTTTTTTCTCATTGATGTACACACAGCACCCCATATTGACAGAAAAACACCGAATTGTTGACATTTTTGCAACAAGTTTTTCACACCTGGATTTGGGAATCCTCNTAAAACAGAAGGAGGGAATGCAGAAGTAAGAGGAAGGGTGAGAGGAACAAATCAGTCCGTCAGCAGTACAGAGCGCCGCGGCTATATTCAGTGTATCTACAGTAGTCGGTTGGTATATTTCAACAGAGTGCATGTAGAAGCATTATGAGTAAATTCACAGGCGATAATAGCTTAAGGTAAAGAGGCACTTACAGGAACCATAGTGGTGAATGAGAGAGAAGGAGAGATAGAACAAAAGAGCGGAGCCATTGTGTGGCCTGTCGGCTTGCTGAGAGAAATGAGTCAAGTGGCACTGCATCGATTTACATCTCATCTCTAAAACACGTTCTCATTGAGCAAATAAGCGTTATTTCAGCGGGTCTAGAGTTTTTACCTCTCGAATCACACTGCATGGACTTAACGCCGTATGAAGTGTGCTCACAATCAATAAGGGCTATCTTTACTCAGCGTGTGAAACTCACGTTAACATCGTGCACGCGGAGAGTTGCAGTCAAACCTTGTGTGGAATATTAAATGACATGATGTGGTGTTCACACGTGACTGTTCTCACATTGATCTATACTGCATATAGAGCCGCTAGCCTGCTGAAAACAACATCTTACATCAGAGTAATGTGGTTAGATGGTCATCCAGCCTGGAAAAGCTTGTCTGTTTTGATGGTTTAAGGTTAAGGCCGTCTCAAATGCAGTTCTTGAGTTCTTTGAGTGATATAATACTGTGTAGACTGTTAGTAGTCATCAAGGCTGCTTTTATTTGATTAAAAATACAGTAAAAGCAGTCATATTGTGAATTATTATCACAGTTTAAAATAACTGATTTCTATTTTAACATATTTTAAAATGTAATTTATTCATGTGCTGCAAAGCTGAATTTTCAGCATCATTACTCCAGTCTTCTGTGTCACATGATCCTTCATAAATCATTCTAATATGCTGATTTGCTGCTCAAGAAACATTTTCATTATTATCATCAATGTTGAAAATAGTTGAGCTGCTTATTATTTTTGTAGAACCAGTGATACATTTAGTTTTAGGATGGATANAGAAGAAATGGACAGCACCTGAGTTAAATATATGAGTGTCACAGCAAAGGGTCTGAATACTTAGGACCATGTGATATTTCAGTTTTTCTTTTTTAATAAATCTGCAAAAATGTCAACAATTATGTGTTTTTATGTCAATATGGGTACATTAATGAGGAAAAAAATGAACTTAAATTATTTTAGCAAATGGCTGCAATATAACAGAGTAAAAAATTTAAGGGGGTCTGAATACTTTCCGTACCCACTGTATATATATATATATNAAAACCTCATCGTAGATTCAAATCTATATTTTCAAAATGTATTGCATTTATGAAGAAAAGGTTCAGCACCCAAGGCTCTATCGCTATTCCCTCAATGGTGTCAGTGTCTTTGGGTGGATTAGGACTGTTTGTGATTTGGTCTTAGTGACTTAGTGATTTAACGTTTCACAGATTTAGGAGCTAGTTTTAGCGCTAAAATGCTTTGTGAAATACTCTTAGAGCTAAAATGTAGGACTCCTAAAATTAGGACTGACACGTCCATAATTTTTAAGAGTTTCTCCTAAATCGGCAAGTTAGGAGCTACTTTTAGCCTTAAGATGTTTTGTGAATACGGCCCCTGATCTTCAATTCCCGCGCTATATGCAGATTTAATGGAGTTCATGTCACCAAAAGTAACAAATATGAGCTGCATTTTATTTATCAGCTAATTTCAAAATCAAAGACCACAATAGGAGAGAGCGCAGCAACAGCACTGGTAGAGATCATTTAGTCTCACTACTTTTAATGAAGATGATTGTGTTTTGAGCATCTGCAACTTACTTTCAGTTTCATTTGTGCCAGTTTGCACGTCTGCTTGCTTAAGAGATGCTCAGGTACTCATCTGCATTAATGCATGTTGCAGTAGCTCTGTCATATCTTGCAATAACATGTTATTTAGCCTATAACACGCTCTCACATGTTTATTTTTTAGCATTTTTGGGAGGAGTAAAATTTACATGGTTTCAACAACCAGATGCATTTAGACTTCAGTTCACTTATGAATGGAATGCGTCCCAGACCACCTCCTGAAGTGGTTTGAGCGATTTGGATTTAAATACATCTTGAATGCGTTTCGGAGGGCATTTGCACCTGTACTTTTCACGATAGGATAGCTATCTGATTAGAGAAAACTCATGAAGTAACCAGGTGTAAACAGGCCCAAAAACAAGAAGTGTGCCACATCAGCTGCTTGCAGCTTCATTGACTACAGAGGAAACTGTGAATTTTTTTTTTTTGTGTGTGTGTGTCATGATGTGCCACATACGTCCGCTATTGACTCCGTGTTATGTTAATGTGTCTCGGTGTCACAGATTGGAGAGTGCAGAAGCTTTTCCAGATCTCTAAACCTTTTCCCTCACTCTGAGGGAAACAAGACAGCTGGTGTTGCTAAAACAGAAGGAGGGAATGCAGAAGTAAGAGGAAGGGTGAGAGGAACAAATCAGTCCGTCAGCAGTACAGAGCGCCGCGGCTATATTCAGTGTATCTACAGTAGTCGGTTGGTATATTTCAACAGAGTGCATGTAGAAGCATTATGAGTAAATTCACAGGCGATAATAGCTTAAGGTAAAGAGGCACTTACAGGAACCATAGTGGTGAATGAGAGAGAAGGAGAGATAGAACAAAAGAGCGGAGCCATTGTGTGGCCTGTCGGCTTGCTGAGAGAAATGAGTCAAGTGGCACTGCATCGATTTACATCTCATCTCTAAAACACGTTCTCATTGAGCAAATAAGCGTTATTTCAGCGGGTCTAGAGTTTTTACCTCTCGAATCACACTGCATGGACTTAACGCCGTATGAAGTGTGCTCACAATCAATAAGGGCTATCTTTACTCAGCGTGTGAAACTCACGTTAACATCGTGCACGCGGAGAGTTGCAGTCAAACCTTGTGTGGAATATTAAATGACATGATGTGGTGTTCACACGTGACTGTTCTCACATTGATCTATACTGCATATAGAGCCGCTAGCCTGCTGAAAACAACATCTTACATCAGAGTAATGTGGTTAGATGGTCATCCAGCCTGGAAAAGCTTGTCTGTTTTGATGGTTTAAGGTTAAGGCCGTCTCAAATGCAGTTCTTGAGTTCTTTGAGTGATATAATACTGTGTAGACTGTTAGTAGTCATCAAGGCTGCTTTTATTTGATTAAAAATACAGTAAAAGCAGTCATATTGTGAATTATTATCACAGTTTAAAATAACTGATTTCTATTTTAACATATTTTAAAATGTAATTTATTCATGTGCTGCAAAGCTGAATTTTCAGCATCATTACTCCAGTCTTCAGTGTCACATGATCCTTCATAAATCATTCTAATATGCTGATTTGCTGCTCAAGAAACATTTCCATTATTATCATCAATGTTGAAAATAGTTGAGCTGCTTATTATTTTTGTAGAACCAGTGATACATTTTGTTTTAGGATGGATAGAATGTTCAAAAGCATTTATTTGAAATGTATATTTTTACATAAACATTCAAATGTTATAAAAGTTGGTTACACTTTATTTATTTTAGTGTCCTTGTTATGTTACATATGTTTCATGTAGTTAGTAATAACTATAAATTATGAATATGTTGTTAAACTTAACAAGTTACCTAAAAGTCTAAATATCACTTTTAATCAAATCTTTGTTAAATAATAGTATTGGAATATTTAAAAATAAATAAATTAAGTGTTACTGACCCCAAACTTTTGAATGGGCTGCAACGTATAGGCAAAACAAATGTATTTTAAGAATACAAACTGGGTTGTATGCAAGTAATAAGGAAGGATTGAAGTCCCCGCCCTACATTTTTCTTTTTCAATAATCTATTTCACTTCTTTGTACTTTACAGTACAGAAAAAATTATCTGTCACTATACTTTCATTTCATTTTGTCTTTAATAGTTGGTGTCTATAAGTGCTATGGAATGTGATCTATTGAGTAATCTGCAGATGTTAATGCATTGCATGTTTACGACAACTGGAACAACATATTAACCGTTCAGCATTCAGAATTGGAAGCTTCCATTTTAAACATGAGTATGGTTTATGAAAAGATGTTGGAATGACGGTCTAGCAGCTTCAGACTCTTTCATTTTCTTGGCTCCACGGCTGGAGATAGAAAAGGGTTGTTACAGTCACTCCATACTGAGAGAGCGCACACACACGCACAGTGAAGCACACAGTCTCTCTGCCTGGGTGAGGAGCTGTTAGCGTGTAGCTAATGCTTTGAGGCAGATCAGAAGAGGGTTTCAGAGCAACCCTTTACACCGCAGTGTGGAGGACTCGCTGACTCTCAGCTCCGGACGCTCACAGCTGGGCTCAGCGCCAGAGAGGAAAAAGAGTATAAAGATAAAGAGAGCTTGTTGGTGAAGGAACGTAGAGAAATTCTGGTTCAAGAATGTGGCAAGTACAATTAGCCCAGAGGGAACAACGCTAATCACTTCCCTGTGTATCATGGTGCTAAAATACCACACTTGCTACAGATTTTAGAGGAACTTGCCTGACCAGCACCACTGATATTATCACTTACTATTCTTAGGGTTAAAATAATGTCATTTATTGCTCACCCTCATGTCGTTCTAGACCCGTAAGAGCTTCGTTCATCTTCGGAACACAAATTAAGATATTTTTGGTAAAATCCGATGGCTCAGTGAGGCCTCTATTGCCAGCAAGTTAATTTACACTTTCAGTGCCCAGAAAGCTACTAAAAACATATTTAAAACAGTTCATGTGACTACAGTGGTTCTACCTTAATATTATAAAGCAATGAGAATATTTTTTGAGCACCAAAAAAAACAAAAAAACTGACTTTTCAACAATATCTAGTGATGGCCGATTTCAAAATACAGATTCATGAAGCTTCGAAGCTTTTGTTTCGAATCAGTGGTTCGGATCGCGTGTCAAACTGCCAAACTGCTGAAATCACGTGACTTTAGCGCTCCAAACCACTGATTCGAAACAAAGCAGTGTTTTGAAATCGCCCATCACTAGATATATTTGAAAATTCATTATTTTGTTTGGTTTTTTTTGGCGCACAAAAAGTATTCTTGTCACTTTATAATATTAAGGTAGAACCACAACCTTAATGTTATGAAAAGACGAGAATACTTTTTGTGCACCAAAAAAAAACTAAATAATGACTTTATTCAACAATTTCTAGTGATAGGTGATTTCAAAACACTGCTTCATGAAGCTTCGAAGCTTTACGAATCTTTTGTTTCGAATTAGTCATGCCCCCCAGTGGTGAACCATTGAAATTTCGAAAACAGTTATGATGTAACGAAGCCTCATTTACTGAAATCACGTGACTTTGGCAGTTTGGCAGTGACTGAGAGGCTTCAGAAATGCTTAAAAAAACACATACACACACGCACACACACACACACACACACACACACATGTTCGTTTTGGTGAATTGTGGGGACATTCCATAGGCGTAATGGTTTTTATACTGTGCAAACCGTATTTTCTATCCCCCTACACTACCCCTACCCCTAAACCTAACCATCACAGGAAACTGTGCACACTTTTACTTTCTCACAAAAACTCATTCTGTATGATTTATAAGCCTTTTGAAAAGTGGGGACATGGGGTATGTCCTCATAAGTCACCTCTTCTTGTTATACCTATGTCATACCCATGTCATTATACACATTTGTGTCCTGATATGTCACAAAAACGCACGCACACACCCACACACACGAACCTGACCCCCAGCATTAAAAAAAAAGAAAAAGAAAACACCAAAGCACATCCACCAGGAGATTTCTACTATTTCCACCAATGTCTACACATGCATTCACGCTAGAGGTCCAAGTGTCCAGAGGCGCTGTGAGCAGCACACTCAGGATTTAACAATGAAAACACAATGAAAGCACAGAGCATGTTTTATTCACCTTTTTTCGGCATGTTAGAGCAGTTTCGGGGCTTGGAGGGTCTGTTCTTGGGACACTGGGTGGGAAGGCCCTCTTTAAAGCTGCTGTTTCAACACTCCCAAGTCTTGAATACATTGACCAGTGTGTGTGTTTGTTTGATGAAAGAGATTTCGAGCTTGTTCTGTCCTGTACAAAAGGATGTTACGTGACCTGTAGGGGTGTATTGGTCCCCCTCATCTGCGCAGTAGCTTGTTATGACATACAATGAAAATCCTAAAGATGTTTTCTGTGACTGCGGATGACTGCAGATTGGCCCGGGCTGGCATTTGAGCCGCCGAGGCCAATGAAAGGGCCCCTACGATGGGAGGGAGGTCACAGCGTTCTGCCTGTAATGAGGAGCAAGGGGATCATTACGAGAGAACACATGCGCTGAGAGCCACACTACAGAGAGCCGAGCCGAACGAGGCCTTCGGCGCTGCAATCGGAACACTTCTCCTCTGATGTGAGACGGAAACGAGTTGGAGAGAGAGGCAGAGACTAGATAATGGAGAAGGAGGAGGGAAAATGATGCGATTTAAGTAGATAAAAAAGAAGGGAAGGTGAAAAGAAAGAGGGCTACAAAAGGCAAACCGTGTAGCGTCCGTTCCTGATCTGCTGCAGTAGCGCGCTTACACCAACAGAGGGCAGACAGCCTTTTATTATGACTCCAGACGGGCACTACATCTCCTGTGTCGGTGCTCTGTTTCACTCCATAAAAACACCTCCATAAAGCAGGATATATATCTCTCGCGTACTGGAGCTTCAGCAACAATGATGCTTTTAAAAAAAGTGCCTGTGTGCACTGTATATATCTATATATCTAGTATTTCACAAACACTCTTGGCAGTTCCCCCAAGTTATTCTTGCAGTTAGGTTTAAGTGACTATTTTTCCAGAGAAAACCCACAAACAAGGATGCAGAAACAGATAAACAACTATAAATGACAGATCTCATCTGAGCAATTGTTAAAAAGACAATCCTTTTTATTGGTTCAAGTATGCAGTTCAGTTAAATAAAAAAGCCATGAGTTTTAATGAGACTGACTGTCCACTTCATATTCAACAGTGAACAAATGATGTTGTTTGGTTCTGTCAGATCTCACTTATTACATTGATGTGTTTGACGATTTTAGCATTTTGAAAATCTGTGTTTGTGTTTTGAGGGATGGGAATAGTAAAGAACATTACGCTTGATTGAATGATTGATTGATTGATTGATCGATTGGTCGATTTACTTATTTTATTTTGTTTTATCCTTTTTATATTAATTAATATTAATATTAATTTATAAATATATTAATACATTCAAATGATGAATTTATTAATAATATTTACAATTTATATTAATATTAATTATATTTTCTATCTATCTATTTAAATGGTTTTTTATGTTTTGTTTTATTTATTTGAATAAGGTTGCTTATAACAAGCAGCCAGTACATGCACATATTTGTTATATTTATGTTATATTAAATTTATTTTACTGTCTCTGTATTATTTCACAAAGCTCAGTCTTTCTCTCTTACAGTATCAATTTGGTCTACATGTTTTAGTTTTTCTGCATGAATTTTAAGAGAGAATCTAATGGATTTAAACATGGTCAAATATAAATATAGCTGTCTGGACATTTACTGGATAAATTTAAGCACAATGTTTAATAAATTCACAACCACCGAACATAGATGATGGTGAATGTCAGACTTGCATTGGCAGAAGAATCCATAGCCATTAACAGAACTAAATGCTTTGAAATCATTCCGTTCTGTATAAGAACAGTTCTCTTTTTCTAATCATAGTTGTGAGGAACATCTTGCATGCTGCTGTGATGAATGCTTAAGTGTGTTTTCTCATGTTGTTGTTGTTGTTGTTGTGTAGAGGTTGATGGTTCTGAAAATCTGCAACACAAGAGCCGCATTTGGTGGTTCTTTCAGCAGGTGGTGAGGCGTTGCTGGATTGGATTATTTTCTCAAGTGTGCGAGGTTGGAAGCAGCAGTGAGGTGGTAGACGTTCCCTCTCCTTTCTTGAAGAAACCAAGCAATCGCATGCAAATGAAAAGCACACCAGGGTAGCTATGGAAATATCCATGCTGAGACCAGAACCTCAATTTCCTGTCAAAGTCTTGCCCTTTTTCTTTTCATGTGTGCGTCTACCTACACGTGTGAGTCATTGTGTGGCTATATTAATCACTGTGTTTGAGTGATTTGCTGATTGCGCTATTACTGCTTTCTTTTCTTTTTTAAGTGTGTGTGTTGGTTTAGCAAGCTCACACTCCACAATGACATCTAGCTAAAATGAGCAGCGTGTCATACTGGATGTGAGGCAAAAGAGGCAGCAAGCAATAAAAGCTTTTTCTGTCCAAATCTTGGGTTCATGGTTTGGTTGGTTAGCCCCTTCTTCATTCAAAAGTTTTGGGGCAGTAAGAAGAAATTAATACTTTTATTCAGCAAGAATGCATTAAATTGATCAAAAGTGACAGTAAATGCATTTAAAATGTTACAAAGGATTTCTATTTCAAATAAATGCAGTTCTGTCATGACAACTATCGGAGAGATTGACATGGTAATAGATATTGGCATGGTAATGGATATGGCAATGTTAATGTATTTGGTCTTGGCGGAATAGACCTGCTACGTTGCTGCTACTGCTGCAGAGCAAGTAACGAGACTTGCTACTGCCAATATATTCACAGACATTTCTGCTGCTGCTGCACATGTAACATGCATGAATTAACCCCCGTAGCAGATCTATACAGGCGGAGCTGGGGAAGGAGGAGGGTTTCTGAAAGCGTGCTGCAGACTGCTAACAGCAACACTACTGGTATTTGTTTCAATGTTGAGACGCAGCTCATTGGCTGCTGATGCAACAGCAACCAATCAGCTGTGCCAGGTAGATAATGTGATAATAAATGAGTTAAAGACCTATCAGCCTGTGCCATCTAGAGTTCCATGTCAGAACTAGGTAATTCTTTCTGTTCATCAAATAATACTGTTTTCAACATTGATAATAATGTTTCTTGAGCAGCAAATCAGCATATTAGAATGATTTATGAAGGATCATGTGACACTGAAGACTGGTGTAATGATGCTGAAAATTCAGCTTTGCATCACAGGAATAAATTACATATTAAAATATATTCAAATAGGAAATGTTTTTACTGTGTTTTGATCAAATAAATGCAAATAATGTGCAAAAGAGACTTCAAAAATATATTACAGACTACCCAAACTTTTGAATGGTAGATACTGTAACTATGCCATTAAGCAGGCAAAAAGCATCATCCTCCATTGATGATTGTTCAAAAGTAGCTGTGTATTCTGACTAAATTAGATGTTAGATGATCAAGTAATCGTAGGATTGATAGTATTCCTAATATTCTCTGTTGTTCATGGCAATGTTGTAAATCAGTCTGCTCATCTGGGTAACGGAAACCAATGCTACTTTCACGTCTCTTATGCAACATCTAACTAAATTCGATTTTGAGTTAAGCTTTAAGATAATGTAGATGTAAAATTTTAAGTTATTACAAGTAAAATCAGTATTTCATATAACATCCACATGGGTGTTTATTTTGCGCTCATGACTGTGTATTATGCATGAGATATGTTCTGTTTTTTTTTTTTTTCATTTTCGTTGTGGACAGACAAATTATCCCTGGAAATTTCGCGCCTGGTTACGTCATGCTGCAAGGCTGGATTCAGGTGCAAAAGAGAGCACAGTTTTCCGACAGCAGGCTTTCCGTGGTGGAAATGGAGGGGGTTGTTAGCATCTCCACCCCTTGGGAGAAACACTGAGGGTTGGAGGAAGCAAAAGGTGTGCTTGCCAATGAATCGTCCCATGAGATCCAGACAGAAACCGCAGTCTATTATTTCTTAGACACGTGGCATCCGACTGCAAAAATCTCCTTATTCATATTGAGGAAAGGGGATACTGACCCTAGTTGGGAAATGTTCTTGATTCGGACTTAAAATCATCACGTTAAGAACAGATACGGCAGTGAATGAACTCTAGCCAGATTTGTTGTGCCTCCAAGAGAATTTACGTAAGATGCTCTGAGGTTTTCTGACATTCGCTGGAAAGTTCCAGCAAACTCTGGTGCTAATCTCTACACAGAGACCTGATCTGCCGCTAAACCGTGATAACAGTCCTCAGACGGCAATGACTTTTTGCCGAGCAGGAGGCTAGGTTAAACCCAGACTTAACGCAAATCCATTAAGCGCTACTCTGTTGGATGTGAAGCACTCATAAGCAAGCCCTGAAATTCCTCCTTAGAAAAACTGACATAAGCCTGAAACGTAGGAAATGTAATTCATTAAAGATCTGCATGTTCGCAGATTTGTTTATGCATGCCGTAATTGCCTATTTACCCGCAGCCAAAGATGTCTCCTTTTTCTGAAAAGCGCTTTAAAGGCATCCACTTTCTTTTCTTTTCGAGTGAGGGAATCGGTTGGCATGATCGGGTCTCGCGTCTTTGAGTAGAAAACTTCTGTGACACTGATTCTGTGTACTTTGACGAGGGCAAACATCTTAGCTGAAAGCGGCTATGTTTGCTTAGCACCAGTGCCGTCGCCAGCGCGTTTGGCCCGTTACAATATAAAAACACGCCACTAATATGGGCTGACAAGCATGATAAGCCATGATTGCGTGTAAATTGGCAGTGGCGAAGGTTTAAGCTGGTCTTATGCTAATACAGCAGTGAGTGACTGCTGGGCAAAAGCACAAATACACACACACAGAGAGATATGCCCACATTGACTTTCGGTGTGAGGCACATGCACATGGGGTCCTGTATTAACTTTTTTTGTGATTTGAGAAAATTTACCATAAATATTTCTTACTGGCCATAAAGCTGTATTTTGCACCCTTTTATTAAAAAAAATATTTTTGTACCATTGAAAATGGGATTATTTAGCTGTTTTTCTGAGCATATTTTTGATAAACAGCGCAGGTCAATGTGTCCCTCGAGATCAGCCAGTATGTCGAGTTGTCACAAAAACAAAATTGTCATTTTATTTCTCATATTCATGTTTTGGTGGCTTAATACAGGGAACATATACATAGATAAACCTATTTGTTCTTTTTCCAGTAAAAATATTCCTAAAATAAGATACTATACACTTATATTTGAAGCAAAATTGCATAAACCACTCTGTTTTTTGTTAGATTTAAAGCTAGGGTAGGCAATNCCAAGTGTTCTAAGGGTATACGATAGGATTTGGGGAAAAACAAACCGAAACTTAATGGATTATTTAATGAAACTCCTGACCTTGTCCGAAGGTCAGTTCACTCTCGCGTCCTATATTTATTAATCTTGATTTCTCATAACTTTTGTGCTTTTTCTGAGTGAGTCAGTGAGAACTGCGGCGCAAATTGAGTCTCACGAACTAGCATATTAATACAGTAGTCAACATTTGAAGTGGATCAAACAAGTTCATCAAAGTAGTCCTAAGAACTAAGTTGTTCTAAGAAGTAGGTTTTAGGACAACTTTGATGAAAGGTTTTGATCCACTTCAAATGTTGACTACTGTATATATATGCTAGTTCGTGAGACTCAATTTGCGCCGCAGTTCTCACTGACTCACTCAGAAAAAGCACAAAAGTTATGAGAAATCAAGATTAATAAATATAGGACGCGAGAGTGAACTGACCTTCGGACAAGGTCAGGAGTTTCATTAAATAATCCATTAAGTTTCGGTTTGTTTTTCCCCAAATCCTATCGTATACCCTTAGAACACTTGGAATATACGATACATGTTCTGTGATATCTTTGTGTCTTCTTTAAAAAGCTTGCTATTCACTGCCTCTATATGGACGAGCGTGAACGGGAACGGGGAAAAAAAACAAGGTGAACTATCCCTCTAAGTTTGTGTGTCTGCCGATTTTTACTGGCATTTGGCGGTTAATTTTTTGGCGCATTGTGCACATTTACATATACACACATGAATTCATGCATCAACTGATATTAAAAAAATTATGAGCACATAAGCATGCAGCCATGATTCATTATATGTACACCTGCTTTACAGCCGTTTATAATAGAACTGAAGTGTGATCACATACCTGTCTGTTAATTTCATGCTGGTTTACACACACCAATGCGTTTTTGTGTATCGCACTGGGACATCGTTCAGGTTAGAAGGGTAGTATTTCACTCTGTAAGGTGATCTACACACAATATTGCTTTGATGATATTGTATTGTGATATGAGAGATTAATATATCGTGTAGTTTTGGCAGAACCCAAGCATGAATAAAATACTACACAGGACTTGTGGTTTATAGAGCACATAATATCCTTCATATCTATTACTAAACTGTGTGTAGATGTGTGTAATGGTGTCAATCAGACTCTGGACAGTAAATCAAATGGAATATTGGCCACATTAAACAAGGTAATTTGGTATGATATAGTTTATCGTATGAATGAACTAATACAAACTATACACTTTTACACTTATTTTATCAGTTTCACAGCTTATCTTATTTCAACAACTTTAAAAACAGATTTTGACAGACAAACAACTGGGTAAAACTTTGATCAAGCAATGAATGATGGTCTCTTAGCCTGAAACTTTTACCCCATAATAAGCAAATATTTCCCTTGCTTTCTCGCATGATGAATTTGTGATGCGAGTGGTCAAAAGGTGAAGAAGGTCAGTGAAATTGTTCTGAGCCCCGAGATCTGTGAACAGAGCCACTGTGGTTTGTCCAGCTTAAGTGGTCCGTAGCTCAGGCTGTCATGCTGAAGCTACTGTTCGCCTCTTTTTTACCTCTAATTGAATGTCACTTGCTTTCTGAAATGCTCCAAATTATATAATGAGGTCATTTGCATAGCGCTGAGATTGGCTGACCTTTGCTTTTGCCAATAATTACAGCAGAGTCGTCTAAGACAGTCGACAGAGATGGTGCAAAAAAAGACAACTTCCCGCTCAGAAAGGTTAGCGGAGAGCTCGGTGCTGGACTTTGCGAAATGTCATTAGAATTTCTTGGAGTATGCTCAAAATTAGCAAGTGACTGAGATCAGCAATGCATAAATATTTTCTTTAAAAGCAATGAGAGCTCTTGCTTGGTTAAAATTGCATGTGTGCAATCATTTCCTAGTTATTGCGTGGGTGAGGTTATTTGCATATGAGCATGTTGGATTATGCATAAAATATTGTATATCAAAACAATGGAAAGCTTGCAGATGCAGGGACGGTTCACGCATGCCGCATTGTCAAACTCTTTTGTGGTGATGCCGGAACCTTCACACGGCTTTGAGCCTCTGTGCCCAGTGTGAGCACATGGCATGTGATCTAGGACGCTCTGGCCGGGCCGTGCCAACCCAGCAGTGGTGTTCCGCCGATGCCTACCAGCGCTGTAGGCAGAGCCTGTGCTGACCAGCCATCAACGAGAGCACAGAACATATATCTACATTACAGCAACTCGTAGAATAAACTACCGTTCAAAAGTTGGGGGTCAGTTGTTTTTATTAATTTTTTTATTTGTATTTTTTTTAAAGAAATTAATACTTTTATTTAGCTATAAAAACATTTATAATATTACAGAAATTACAAAAAAAATTTGTTCTTTTCATTTCTATTCTGTTCATCAAAGAATTTTATTAGGCAGCAGCACAACTGTTTTCAACATTGATAATGCGAAATGTTTAGAATATTTCAGAAAATATTAGAATGATTTCTGAAGGATCATGTGACACTGAAGACTAGAGTAATGATGCTGAAAATTCAGCTTTGATCACAAGAATAAATTACATTTTTAAATAAATTCACATAGAATACTGTAATAATATTAGTAATAGTAAAACAATATTAATATAGATAAAATATTTTTATTTACTATGTGTAGTCACTGTATGTTGCAAACACGTCCATAATAATCAATAAATCTTTGGTGGAAAAAATAGATTTTATATTGATATTTAGCATGTTTTTTTATTTGTTTTTGTTTTTTACCATGGTAAATGCTTTTAGCCAAAGCGACTTACAAATGAGAATAATTTAATCATAGCAGTATTATTTTAGTACCATTGAAATACTATTATATTTTTATTAACATTTTGAATTAGTTTTTATTTTTATATTTTAAAGAAAAAATATAAAAAAAATGTTTTATATATTTTCT
>RJVU01051519.1:2122829-2143658 GCA_003731715.1 Anabarilius grahami | reverse complement strand
AGTATATTTCATATTAAAATATAAATCCTTAAGATTATTAAAACTTTTCTATCTGTTAGTAAAATTTGGTAAATGATGCAAATTAGGTAAGAAAGGTGTGCATCCCCCTCCAAAAATAAATAAATCTTTAAGAAACTTACTGTAGTAAACTAGCACTGTGCTGTATGATAGTGGATGTTTACCAGGTGTGGGAGCGCATTTTATTTGACGAGTTTATGAACTTGATCTGATCTGTATGATGCTATTATCATCCCTCCCACATTTTGGCTTCTAGCAGGTAAAGATTTCATGAGCGTGTTCATGATTCAGACAGATAGCAGCTGAAATGAGTGGAGGCGGTGAAGTAAAGCAAAGGGAACTGCTCTGAAAAAGTTACTCGCAAGGTCACAATTCACTGCAAATGAGAGGTAAGCGTGAAATAAAGAGCTGGTGGAGTCGCCACTGCTCAAAGCAAGTAGTTTCACTATCAATTTACTGATTTATTCATTTTAGACAGTAATGGAGACACATTTTGTTGCTGTTAAACAGAGTAAGGTGCATGGGAAAAACTGGAAAACCGCATGTATCCGCCCACACCTACAAATCAAACAGACTTTTGGACGTACTCATTTCACAAACTATACTAACGCATGTTTGTTTCGTCCCACATGTGCTAACCACATCTGATCGGCGGTCCAGATGTGAAGCGCCTCGGCCTTGATACCGTTTGTAAAACGAAAGGCGTACAAGCGCTTCTGCCTTGTCAACATTTCATACGAGCTTGCAAAGAAAACAAACAAAGGCAGAAGTGTGATTGTGTGCGTGTGTGGGCGTGTGCGGGAGAGTGCGAGATGATTTAAGCTCTTATGGGGAATCATGCTGTTGCAGTGTCATTTCTCGAACAGAATAACAGCCTCTACGCTGTATGTGAAAGTCGCGGTTCAGAGTGCGTTTTTCTCTAATACCCACCAAAGCAAGGTGTTAGGCGTCTGCTGCGGCTTTGAAAGACTGTGCATTCATTTATATTTAAATCTCTGCAGTGAATCAAGTGTCGGCGAGCTGTTTTCAACCCTTTTAACACTTGATTCAAAGCATTTAGTGGGAGCGTCAAAGAGTAACAAGGAAAGATGTTTATTGATGCCGGAGCAGGAAGCGTGCAGGTGAAAGGTATAGGCTGTCAGGATGTGATGACTTTGGGCCGTGAACTGGTCGGTTTGTACCCGTGAGTGTGTGTGTTCATACCGAGCCAATGGTTCTTTTTGATGGCGGGATGTCGGACCGAGCACACGGGGGGCCAAGGGTGTTGATGCTAAATGCGGAGAGGAGAGATTGTTATGTTTTCTAGCATGAAAACGGAAGCACTTTTACCATCCATCATTGATGAGTTTGAGAAGATGGGTAATTCCCTCGCCATGCTTCGGAGCATGGTATGGCTCATTGGATCGACACACATACATACCAACATGTAACATTCATCTGGATGCGCAGTGCGTCAGTAACTTATGACTCTAAAAACGCTCTGTTGACTCTTAACTCGTACAAACTGTGCTTCAGTCTTCAGTTCATGATCGCACAAACCATTCAAAAGGCTGCATTTATTTATTTATTTGATCAAAAATAGAGTAAAAACACTAATTTTGTGAAATATTATTACAATTTAAAATAACTGTTTAATGTTTTAACATATTTGAAAATGCATATTTTAATTTTAACATATTTGAAATCATTCATTCAGCATCATTATTCGAGTCTTCAGTGTCACATGATCCTTCAGGAATCATTCCAGTATACTGATTTGCTGGTCAAGAAACTTTTCTTATTTTCAAAGTTGAAAACAGTTGTGCTGCTTAACATTTTTGTGGACACCCTTATGCAATTTTTTCATGATTTTTGTTGAATAGAAAGTTAGAAAGATCAGAATTTATTTAACAGAATCTTTTGTAACATAGTAAGGGTCTTTACTGTAACTGTTGATTAATTTAATGCATGTCTGCTGAAATAAAGAATGAATTTGTTCCAAAAAAATAGTACTGATCGCTATACATTCATAGATTCATAGAATTATAAAATGTACTCTTTTTTGTTTTGTTTTTGTACCTCTGTTATTTGACTTGTCTGTCATTATTACAAATTTTCAATGCTTACATTCTCATAGAATATTTAATTTTGTATTTTTCATTGCATTTTACACAAAAATATAAAGAATTTATCAGATGGATTTCGTATATATTCTGCTAAATGTTGTTTATAGCTCTTTAACTAATCTGTCATCATCCTGTATCTGCAAAACTCATCTGTTTCATGTTACAAAGGTACACTGTAAAAAATTTGTTTCATAATTTGTTACCACAACATTTTTTCTTTTATCAAATCAACTTAGATAATTCATTTGGCTCAGATAACATAATCTTTTGAGTTTCTGCTGATTAAATCAATTGCATTCATTGTGCATAATATTCTGACACTACCAGTTGGCAAAGGTCTCTACTTGGTCTTAAATATCCGGATATGTTTTGAACTTCCCTATGCACATCTGGCAGTAGCGGACAGGGATAATAAATGAAAAATGACCCTGAAACATTAAATTGTCCTTCCAGGAACAGAATGAAGCACTTGGCCCTCATGTCCAAGGGCTCCTGTAGGATGTTGGCCCCTTCCTGCCGTTTGACTGGCCCCTCAGGCTCAGTGCCTGCCACTGCTGCCCACTCGACAGGACAGGTTCTGCCATCATATTCTGCCCATCTGCCACCAGTCACAAGCAGCACAAAAGCCACATTTGAAGGCATTATGTTGACAGTCCGTATCAACAATAGCCCATTGTTTATTGAATTAGTAGAGGGATGTCCTGCCAGTGGCATTCAGATCCATTTAGTAATATGAACTGCACACTTGAGATTCACTCTTAATGGCTGATTACTGTCGGTGAATGGATGACTTTGGGCTGCTAAACAAATAGCATAGGGAAAACTTGAATTTCTGTTGCATATCATGGGAAAGATAAAAATATTCTTTAGTCTACGGCCTGCTCCTAACACATTAGCATGAACAATATAGTGCCACTGATCATTTACTTAAAAGCTTCATATCTTGACACAAAGACTACTTTAAGACCAGCACAAATTCATATAATGGTTACATGCTGGGGAAAAAAAGTAGCTTAAACCAGCCTGATGGTTTTACCTGGTTTAAACAGGTTTAACTGAACTCTTGGCGTGGTTAACCCCTCACTGCACACCCCCCATTTTGGCAAGTGGTGCATAAATGACATACCCAGAATAAAAAGATTACTGCTGATAAGCCATTCTGAATAGACACATAACCAACATATATTTAGAAAGCCAACACTTGAGAGTTTACAGTTCAAGACTCAGAATTACTCAGACTGTTATTAATATGGAGATATATAAGCTGAAACATAAAAAATAAAAAAAATGTAAATGTGTAAAAATATTATGTAAATGTGAAATAGCAACTTATAACCACAGTTAAAGTGAAGCCACAAGTGTGGTCATGTTTCATTTCAAATCTGAGCATGATAACTCTAAAACTGTGAATTTTGTTTAAGCATTTTGTAATACCATATCAGGTGAGTTTTTAGAGAAGGCTGATAAGAGTTTATTGCCCTGTAAACACCCATTTGCCATTTGGCAGGAATTATGGTCGTCACGTATTATGATTGACAGCTGTAGGGCAAATGCGCTCGATGAGTCATAACTGACGCAAATCAGGAAGATGAGAGACAGAGCGTGATGTGTACGCTCTTTCAGCTCTTCAGGTTGCATAATTCATTGGGAAATGAATAGAAATTATATTCTGTATGACGAAATATTTTGCAAACATGTGAGAATAAATCAATATTTCTCCAAATATGCCCACGGTTGGACTAAGCCCTAACGGACGCTGTCTAGTGCATGTATGTGAACACAAATAAACCGGAGAAGACGTGAATGAATAAATGTATGTGTTTTTATTCTATAAATGTGTTTTTATTCTATAAAAAAGATTAAAGATTGATTATTTTGCACTCTAGACATAAATTAAGAAATTAATGTCACTGCTACCCAGTTTTATCATAAATATTAGTCAGATATCAAAGTTGGAGTCTTAAATCTTTCTAATGATACTCAGTTTGTCCAGATCAAGTAAGATTGTGATGTTTTAATGTGCTGTGAATTTTGAACAACAATGTCTGCAATTTTTGTATGTAAAGGGGTTAAGTTCATATAGCTGGTTTTCCAGCTGGTCTCCCATTCTGATCAACTGACTTGAACTGAAACTTCTCTAAAAAAAAAAAAAAATCATACGAGACCATCCAGACCAGTAGATACCGACTCGGTGACCAGCCAAGACCAGAAAACCACTGGTGGATATTTTAGCAGGATTTTCACTGGTTTGTTCTGTTCTGTTTTGGTGGTCAGTTGGTTGATTTAACCATGCATTTAACCATCAAAACTCAAAGTTGGTTGACCAACATGGCTTTTGTGGCGAAACTGGATTGATCAAGAAGGCTGTGCTGGTTAATTTGATTAAAAAGCCACAATTTTTTAAACTATTTTAATGTATTGTCTCAATTATAAACACACTAGTTTGTAGCGCAAACAGTTTTACAGTTTACTGAACTTTGATATTCTTCTCGTTATTCACAGAAAACACCTTACTTCCGCATTGAAAAATAAGGTGGATACTGTTGAAACATTAATTGTGCATATAGTGGCCATGATGTTGCTGTGGGATCTTCCCTTTGACACATGGGTGACTTGCACATCCACATGAGTATTGAACCTCTAACCAACTGCTGTTTCATAAATACTGTATAGAGAACATATGGTGCATGACCGGGACACATGTGCGATGTGGTTAAGAGCCTTGTACAGATGGTTAACCTGATTTTGAATATACGTCTGGTGTAATGTTGGTTAATATGGCAGCCGTGTTTTCTCTCAGGTTCTTTAGCGTTTGAGGGCTCTGGGACATAAAGGCCTTTAATAGATTTTGGTCTCCAGAGAGCAATGAGATGAGAAGTCACAAAGTGTGTGTGTGGAAGAACAAGAAACATTAGAAACATCACTGGATATTATTGTCAGTTGCTGAATATTTCAATCATAAATCAGTCATAAAATATGAAATGTTTAGTTACTTACTCGCCATGTACTCACTGATCACTGCTAAAACTAAAGTGTTGCATTGGAATGGGGAAATTTGGCCATTTCTAAATATTGGGGGGGCCTTGTCCCCCTCAATGTCTATGGTGGTTACGGCCCTGTTGTACAGATGTATAGTTTACAGTGTTTCTCAACCAGGGGTCTGTGGATGCCTTGTAACTGACAAATCTAGTTTTAGTTGTGTAAAGTGTCGCTAAAATGATTGAAAACAAAAAGTTGTGAATATGCACAGGGTAACAAATTTGTTAAAGAGACAGATGTAGACGTCTTAAACATTTGTAGTGTTATATTATATTATATAAAATTGTATATTATAGTGTGGAACATGGATCCTTTAAAAGTCAGAACCCTCTTATTGGTTCCCCATCTCTGCTGTTTGCTCTTTGAATGAAGTGTGTGTGTTTGGGTGTTTTGAAGCCTTTTACTGCAGGACATAATAGCATACACTGATAGAATATACTGATAATATTACAGATATATGACAACATGTTACCGTTTAACCACATACATTAAGGCGCTCTTTATTGCAGCACAGAATAGACGCCTCATTGGTTTATACTGGCTGATCACAATGATGAGCGCCATGAATTTATATCTAACTCTGGTCAGGAGGAGCATCTACTAAATGCTCTAACTCATCTCTCGACTCTTATTGTCTGCTTGTTGCTTCCACATTAAATGAAGAAGCAGCACATAAACTTTGTCGTAAAAGCCTTGTTTTAGTGAGGCCTTTGCGTAAAAGCAGCTGCCGTTTACTTTATTTCGGTGAGCCGTTTTAAATATAGTCTAAACCCGGCTCATTGCTATGCAGTATGAAACAGGCCTGTAGATTTCATCCCCCCTGTTGGTAAGCACATGGTGCAGTGTTGAGAGGTTTGATAAGGAAGAAGCTGGCAGGGGGGCAGAGTGGCAGATGTTAGCCCAGGTTTCTCTGGAAAGAGCACTAATCCGCTCTCACTGTGGCTAACCGAGTCGAACTTACCGAGCACAGCCAAGTGCCCTGTCTGAATATGATATTAAAATGAAACTGTTAGCACATTCATTGTGCTTTGAGTGAGCGACTTGAATGCACCACTGGAAATTTAAGTGATATTTCCGCTGTTATTCAAGGATTTATTATTTATGCAGTAGGATGAAAGAGTATTAGACAATGTGCTTAAAATAAGCTCATAGCGCCAGTCTGTTGTATTTTATCCAAATTGATACTGATCTAAAATGACTAATTTGAAGGATATCTCTTTGAATTAGTAAGTAGTCATCTTGCAGATGCTTTATCAAAAGTGATGCTTTTTTCCAGGTCTCCCTCAATTACCTAAAACTTGTGAATATCGGGAAATGTTTAAATTGTTTGCCCAATTGACATTTTGAAAATTGTATATTATATTACATTACATTACATTACATTAATATTTTCTCATATGAACAATATATTGAATATTGTACAATTATTCTGCTCAGTTATTCTTTAGGTCAAATTATCAACAGTATCAAGCAGCCTATATATGAATTCACATACAATACAATTTGGTGAAATGCACAACGATCTGCCATTAGCTATGTTTCCATCCACCTACTTTTATGCGCATTTTGAGATATTGCATAGAAAAACACTGGGTGAAAATGACAAGATGCGCATAAATTGTAATAAATCTGAATGTTCCATAGGATATGATCATCCAGTACCTGGGTAACGCTTCCCTCGGACTGAACCCACATCCTTTGCATTAGCGTCCCAAACCACTCAAATACAATCAGCGTTTATTTGAGTTTATGGATGTGATTAGGAGCTCGCCCATTATTTTGGAATGAAATTATAATAACAACAGCTCTCAACCATCAAAGCCTCTTGATTACAAATAATCTGAACGAGTATGAGTATGTCGGTGAGTATGAAATTAAGATGATTAAAACTGTCTGTGGAACCCTGTTCTCTTCAATCAGTGCTAAAAAATAAAGAGAGAAACTCAGTGTTGTCTCATTTCAAGTGTAATAGCTCCAGTCCCTTTGAAATTAGAAAGACAAATAGTCCATGATTTAAATTAGGAAATTAATTTTGATGCATTAGTAGGTATAATGATTTCTCAATGTAACAAGGTCAAGGTTGAAGTTAATTAGATCCGCACATTAACCGGCTCTTAATTTTAAACAGATTTAGACGTGTTTAAGGTAATGCGCAAATTTGCACTTTTAAATATAGGGCATTGTTTTGGACTTCACACTTAGCAAAGAGTCACAACAACACAAATCATATTTTCACACTTGCCAAAACTGTACAAAAAATCTTGTTAACACTTTATTTCGATGGTCCACTTTAGACAACTTCTTTTATGTGCAGGGCTGAATTTCATTAAACCGATTTCAACATCTTTTTTTTTCTTTGTTATATGAAGGTCAACTAAAAACTGTCACTTGTATTAGTATCACTTGTAAACAGAATCTTTTTATTGGTTGTAAATTCCAATCATGATTTTGGTTACACTATATTTCGATGGTCCACTTTATACATTCTACTAACAATAAGTAATTTTGCTACACGTCAACTAACTCTCATTAGAGTATTAGTAGACTGTAGTAGATTGTTTGTAGAGCGTTAGGTTACGATTAGGTGTTCGGGTGAGTAGATTTAGTTGACATGTAGTTGCGAAGTTACTTATAGTTAGTAGAATGTCTAAAGTGGATCATCGAAATAAAGTGTAACCACAATCATGATCGGAATTTACAAACAATAAAAAGATTCTATTCACAAGTGATACTAATATATTATTTAAATTGCACCTTTTTTAGTTGATCTTCATGTAACAAAAAAAAGAAAAAGAAAAGTTGAAATCGGTTTAATGAAATTCAGCCCTGGGACATAAAAGAAGTTGAAGAAGCACGCTATCAGAAAATCACCACAGGAAATTAATCACTATAAGTATCAGAAAAGTAATCACAGGGAAACGGTTTGACTGTGACTGGGAAACGTGTGTCGCTGGAATCTTGTTAAGGTTGTTGCTCTTGCACCGAACTGCTTTGAAGTGTGCAAATGCTGTCGCAGATAGAGAATTTTGAAAATGAGATACAGAGGAATGGGGGTGGAAAATACACACTCCATTGAGCGGAGAGAAAGAAGGATGCCGACAGAGACAGTGGAGGGAGGGTTTTCGTATCTCTCTACCTCTACCAGTATCTTTGGACGCTCTCTACAGCGCTTCTGCTCTTCCTCACAGATAACAAATTCAGACTGCTGTATTCTTTTCTTTACTCAAAAGCTTTATTTATTTACTTTTTTTTTTTCAGAATCAGAATTGTTTATTCACAAAGTTTGCACTTGATGATAAATTGTATTGTGAGTTGCTGCCAGTGAACATTTACAATAAACACACAGAGATATAGTGTGAAAAGACTGTGAATTTTTTTTTTCAATTATTCAAGACAAAAATAAAAAAATGCAATATGTATAAGCATTGTGTGAAAATATGTAGACAGTACAGCTTGAACCGACGATGGAATTGGCTTTTTAATTTAATCAGAAAAAACATTTATTTGAAAACTGTCAAGAAATGTCTGGGTCATAATTATCTTAAATAGAAAGAAAAACATATTTTGCATAAACACATAACTTTTTGTTTCTTTGTTTTGAATTAAAAGGTAATTTCAATTGTAAGTATTCATCACAGTAGTAGTTCTAAATGAATACTAATTAGTTAAATATAAATTATATATATAAAAAAATTATTGTTTCTCAAATATTCCAATCTGTTGTGTTATATTAATCATTTGGTGACAAAATCTTAAATGATTCAAAAACAAATTCACAGCATTTGTCCTAAAAAACTGGGACAAATTATAATCCAGATATTCTGAGTTCTCTGTGTTTTTCTTTGGAGATCATAAAATAATTTGATGTTGCATTACAGGTTCTTCAGATAAGCATGATTTGTTNGTACAAAGTAAAAAAAAAAAAAAAAAAAGGTTATTTGTGTAACTAGAATTCAGTTGTTCGCCCAAAAATTCAAATTAAGAATCAAATCCATTTGTATTGGCATGAGGGTGAGTATATGATAGAATTAATATTTTTGGGTAAACAACTTTATATATAAAACTTTTAGGTGTAATTGGAGCCCATATTTTAAGTGTTAGGCGGTGTGTTCAAGGTGTTGAACGCCAGCAATAGGGTTTATTGTCAAACCGAGTGCAATAGAAGAGCGTTTAGAAGTGGAATTGTTCAGTTTTGATGAAAACCATTGCTGGAGGGGAGAAACCGTTCTTGTACTCTGTTCTGTAGATGGTGAGAACATCACAACATGCTACACACCTGCCTCAGAGAAAACCTCTTTCCTTCCTGTAAAAATGTCTTTTACGCACTTCCAGGGTGATTTTAACTGGATCATTCAGCTGTTTGTGAACTCACCCGTCTCTGTTTCACCACTGACACTTTAGCGTATTTCCAAAATATTATCAACCCCAATAAATAGATGACAAAATGATGACAGGGGGATTGAGCAGAAGCCAAGCTAGTTGTGCAACTGCCAAAAAAAAAAAAAAAAGTCCCGACAGTCAGCGCTGTGTCTTTAAATACGGTGATGTTAAAGCTGTCGTCCCCTGGGCTTTGTCTGACTCACCGAACTCCTCATTTTTTCTCTCTCTTCTTCTTCTGTGGTGGTTTCTCACTCATGGTGGCAACTTAAGGTGGTTATCTTAGCATTAGCACTCTGTGTTGAAATCACTGAGAGAGAGAGAGAGAGAGAGAGAGAGAGAGAGAGAGAGTGTGTGTGTGTGTGGGCCGGTTTAGCTGTCTCTTCAAAAGAGGCTCACCTTAACCCCAGTAAGCTGATCTCAGCTTCACAGGTGTGTGATGGGGCTTAATCCACACATACACACTGCTCAAAGAGAGAGATGTACATGTACGTATAGATCTCACATTTTCACCCTTAAGTAGGGAAATTATGTGACAGGCTTCATTGAGTCACTTATCATGTAGCTTCAAAAACTACTACTAATAATAATAATTCTGATTAGTATCTCAGTATATGATTGTTTCTAATTAGCTATGGGTCCTATAAACAAGTTTACCCGATTGCAATAATCAAATTAAACCAATGTTTTTGTTTCTAGACATCAGTTGGCAAATGCCTTGATTCATTTTCTGTCATGTAAATGCTTTATTCTGAATATCCACTCAATATATATATGGATGAGTGAAAGCAACTGCTTTGCCTATTATTACAACATCATTTAAAATGTTATTTATTCCTGTGATCCCAAAGCTGAATTTTCAGCATCATTACTTCAGTCTTCAGTGTCACATGATCCTTCAGAAATCATTCTAATTGCTGATTTGCTGCTCGAGAAACATTAAGTAGCACAACTGTTTTCAACATTTCATCATTTAGTGATTTTGCCAGCACATTCGGGAGCAAAATCTTCAAAATCTTTTTCTTTTTTAACCAGAAATAAATGATCTTTTTGAATAATATTTAACTAAATGTGTCAAGCTGTTCTTTGCTTTGATATGTTATTTAATACAGTGATATTTTGAAGTACAACTGAAGTTTACAAATACTTGTTCTGCTGTATTTATATCCATGTCTGTTTGGAAGTGTGCTCTACCATATGGTTTGCGGTTCACTTTTCTACCACGGCTCACAGCTCTTGCCACCCTGGTAATTGCATCCTCTTGTGTGTTTGGAGCACGTCCAGCTCCTGCATGTGTGTGTGTGTATATGTTCAGCATTAGGAGGCTTTGGTGTGTAGACAGTGGATTTTCTCATCATATGTTCCCGGTCTCACATCTCTCACTGCTGTAATATCTTATTAGTCCTGTGTCCTGCTTGATGTGTATTTTGTTGCAGTGTAGTCAGGCTGATTGTGAAGACATAATATTTCATGCCAGAAAATAATGGGAAATGTGAGACACTTTGATGACAAAGAGGCACATGGATTTGGGATGTGGCTTTAGAAAGATAGATGTACAGCTAAAAATGTGCAGGTATCACTTTATAAGGGTAATCCATCATGGCACTTGAGGAACAGAATAAAAATAATCGTGAAGTCTAGTGGCGGAGATGGGTCGGTCCACGGCCGTCGTGGGGGTGAGCTGCACCTGGAAAAGCCCATTAACTGGAGGTGCAGAGGGGTGCGGTGAGAACAGAGGGATAGGGACAGATGGAGGGATGACAGGTGGAGACAGAGGGGAGAGCAAGAGGTGAGAAGTAATCAAACTGAGCCCACGACTCACAGCTGAGAAGAGCAGGAATAAGCACGAGAAAAAGAGAGAGAATACCATCACTGTGCTGTAATAAACACAGTACCAAATACTATTAAAATGAACTGTGCTTAAAATTAAAGAAAGAAAGCAGAACCAGAGTATAGAGATGTATCACATGATAATTCTATGGTACTTTGATACAGTATATACCATATACAGTATAATTTCAAAGTGTTTTGTGGTCGCACCATGGTGCAGTCCTGGTATCAGATGGTTATCGTGCCATGGTTCTGCATGTTTTCATATATGAAATTTAATTGCTATGTTACTGTATTTTATGTTGTTTTCTGGTTATGTATTTTTCATTTATTTATTTATGAAAGAAATTATTGCTTTTATTCAGCTAGGATGCATTCAATTGATCAGTAAAGTGATAGTAATGGCATAATGTTACAAAGGATATATATTTCAAATAAATGCTGTTTCTTTTGAACTTTCTATTCCTCAAAGTATTCTGGGAAAGAAAAAAAAAATCCTCATGGTTTCCACAAAAATAATCAGCAGCACAGCTCTTTTCAACATTGATAATAATAAGAAATGTTTCTTGAGCAGCAAATCAGCATATAAGAATGATTTCTGAAGGATCATGTGACACTGAAGACTGGAGGAATGATGATGAAACTTCAGCTTTGCATCACAGGAATAAATTAAATTTTAAAATATATTAAAATAGAAAAGATATATTTTAAATTGTAATAATGTTTTACAATATTAGTATTTTTTACTGCATTTTTGATCATATTAATGCAGCCAGAGTGAGCATAAAAGACTTTTCTTTTTCAAAAAACACTACCTTACTTTTCCCAAACTTTTGAATATTTTGTTTTGTTTTCTTTTGTTATATTATTAATGCATAAATGTAACCCAATTTAATAAAGTACATGGCCAAAAAAAAAAAGAAAATACATAATTTGAATTTGCTGCTCAAGTATGATTCCAAGGTGTTTTAAGAATGTTTCGACATTTTAACTAAACAGCAAGACAAGAATACTGATCATTTTTTGTAGTGTGCTGCGAAAGAAAGAGAGAAGGAGAGAATTAAAGAGTATGTGTGAACGATCCAACAGCAGATGGAAACAGCTGAACTCTTATGAACGATAACTAGAACAAACCTCACTTTTACACCAGTAATAAGAAACTTCAGTATTCAGCAGGTATCAGATGAATGTCAGTTATCTCACGCATGTACAAGACATAAAAGCCTTACGGTGTGAGAGCAGTTTGAGCTCAGACGTTCTCTCCCGCTCAGCCGGCGTGTTGCGTAGCTCTGGTATCTGCGGAGACAGACACGTCAATCCTTCTGTAAGGCCGAGAGCTATAGCTTGTGCCATCTCTAGGAAATTTAATTCAGCAGCCACTGCTTTAAATGTCATTTGCAGTTTTTGAAATTCAGTGTACAGATGCTTTATATTCATAAATTACGTTTATGTGTGCGTGTGCGTGTGTGTGTGTGTGTGTTCAGGTATTCTTGCAGTGACTGTAAGGTTGGATTTTCCGCTATCTAATGCAGTGGAGAGGCCATAGTTCAGGAAATTATCCAGACTAAATAGTAGTTTGTGTAACTGATTTTAAATTTAAAGCAGCACATACGCCTCAGGTTCAGCTTCTATTCTATTCTATTCTATTCTATTCTATTCTATTCTATTCTATTCTCTTCTCTTCTCTTCCCCCCCTCTCTTCGCTTCTCTCTCTCTCTCTCTCTCACTCACTCACTCACTCGCACACACGCACACACACACACACTTACTTATCTATCAAAATATAGACATTCCATACACTTCTAATGTTTTGTATACAGCTTTACATATTACGAACTAACTATAGGCCTAATTAAAACACGCACACACACAAACTTTTTAAATATCTTTATCACTTCTGTGGGATCTGTATGATGGCGTAATATCGCACCTTTACATTTGAGGTGTTGACGTGCACATCTGTGATTATTAAAAGGGTCATATTATGAAAACCAGAATTTTTAATGGTTATTTGAAAAAGCTGCTAAACAGGAATGTGCAACTATGAGCACATTAGCATATTACAGTCCACATTTACATATTGCCCTCATTGATGATATTAGTGTAAACAGCGCTGGTCTGCATAGGTTAGCCAATCATAAGTGAGGTCATTTACATATATTCTGGTATGTCTGGTTTAATTGCAGTGGTTTAAAAGGCAATTGCACACATTATATTTCTATATAAATGGTAATATTGCCCATTTTTGACATCTAAGATGTTAACATGCACATCTTTGATTATTAAAGATCAGATGGGCTGAGGTTAGATAACCCATTCGTTTAAATTTCTGTCCTGAGAACATCGACGGAGAGCAGAAGCTTCTGTGCAAAAACCTTTGAGTCACGTCTTTACCGGCTTTAGTCCGCTGACAAACCTGCAAGATGCTTCGCACAGCTACTTCTAGCGGCTTGAGATGAAAATTCAATTTAATCTGCCCGGCTAACCAGTCGCAATTCTGTACAGCAATAACATTTAAAGCCGGCACGTGTGCTTAAACGCAGCATAAATGAAATTTCAGTTGACAAACTGTAGAGAGCCTTTTTAAAGGATGTGTTAAACTCCTTTTCCAGAGCTGTGTAAGCGTTCTCCGAAGATGTCCTCTTGCTAATCTGACAAACAGCATTTTCTTGCTTCCTCGTAGATCTAATAAATAATTAAAACATTTCTGCCTTAATTTCTGTTTAAAGGACTAATGCTGATTTTCCCTCCATTATACGCATCATATATGGTGTGATCTCATTTGACACGTTGTTCACTTTGTATTACACTTCTCACACTAACTTTTGCAGCTCGTATGCCTCAAGTGTGAAGCCCAGTAGATTGTCGACTTTTCAGATGCACTTGATGACAAAAGGAAATAATTTCTCCTTTAGTGCAGCGCCCAGAGGAATTAAATTATTGGACAGCATTTCACAAGTTGGAATTAACTCGCAAGGTTGTATCAAGGCCCTTTTGCAGTCGGCTGCTCTTGTTTTCCCTGAACGGATGTGTGCATGTGTGTTTTCTGGTGTATCCGTGCAAGTACTCCTGCATCATGCTGATGTGTGTTTGTTTGTCTCTTGAGAAGAGTGTGTGTGTGGGTGTCTAGTGTAGGAGTTTATCAATGTGTGTATGTGTGTTAGTGTGTACATTGTGTGTATGCTCATGCATTCTCTTTATACAATGAAGAATACTGAACAAAAGTTGCATGGCCTTGAGCTGTTGTATTTTCACTATAATACAGTTAAAAACTCACATTGGGAGTTTTGAGATTCTTGAACTTGAGAATGATAAATACAGTGCGTTTGACTCAATTCAGCTGAGGAGGGAATTTTATTATTGCAGTACTTAACTACTAAGGCAACTTAGAGTTGTGCGAGGACATCAGGTATTGTCTGAAAACATTGTCAATAATATTTAGTTTGAAAGCTGCAGGCGTATTGCATTTGATTTAGCGAGTTGTCTGAAGATGAAACTGTCACTAGTTGACATGTCATCAGTCGATAATCAGCCAAGACTGCTGAATGAAAGATCTACTTATGTTTTTTGTAGTATAAAAACTGAAGAAATGGCAGGTGTCACAGAAAATGTGAAGTAAACGGGGAACAAATCTTGAAAATTGCATCATTTTAAAAGCAGCAGTGATAATTTTTAATGTGCTGAGGATGTATTTGAAGTTTGTGTGACTTACTGTAGTTTTTTTCACAGAAACATAATTTTTTACTTTCTTTGATAAACTTTGGATTTGTGTAGTTAAAATCAGATAGTTTAATTTTTGTGCTTGGTGTCAAAATTGAGTTATAGAGAATCTAATAAGAATCACCACTGAGAATAAAAAAAAGAAAAAAAACAATGATATATAAGAGGTCATTGTACTATAAGAATATCCTATAAGTTTCAGAACTGAAAACTTCCTTGTTAGTCCAATAAAAGCTTTTATTGATACCAGGTCCAGCGAACGACTGATCCTGGAATGTGCCTATCTATTACATAGATGGGTGAAACGCCGCTTCCACAGAAGAAATCAACACCTACTTCATCATTGCAACATTAGCCCCGCCCACTGGCATGTTAGTCAAGTCAAGTCAAGTCACCTTTATTTATATAGCGCTTTTTACAATGCAGATTGTGTCAAAGCAGCTTTACAGTTATAATTGGTATATAACTGGTTAGTTAAATGGGGAGGAGAAAAGAGCGATACAGGGCTACAAATAGCATTACCTTTCAAAGGATCCTAATGCTAGGAATATTGTTATTTATTTTCAACAATGTGAATGTCTCAGTTGAGCTTTATTTATTTGTATTTGCAATTTCACTGTGGATTCTTTGGTAAATCAATCGCTTTTCAGACAGACTTTGCAAACAGACTTTTACGATATGGACTTGACAGACAGTAATGCAACAACATGTAAGTAACTGTGTTAATTCTAATGCCTGATCTGATATGTAATGATTCATATACAGTCAGATGTTCTTTGTCTATGTGTTAGTAAATCAAACCAGTGACTAAACAATCAACTTTACATTGTTTCTCTTAGTAGGATAAAAATAATCTGTTATTTAAAAGGTGATTAAATTATATAAAGAAAGCAATTATACAAAGTACGCTCACTTTACAATCACTAGAGCTGTCAATCAAACAGCGAGAGTTTATCAGTGACTGAGTTCTGGACTCGCACCAAAACTCATGTTTTATTCAACAAATCTCTTAGTTACAACGTTAGTTACAATGAAAGCATTCGTTAGTGTGCAGAAATTGATTTGCAATGACGAGATCACTGCTTTCATGCTCTCAACATGTCTGTGATTGGCTGTTCATCACTGCAACCTTTCATGCCACAATATAAATAAAATGCCATAGATATAAATGTAATGCAACACTTTTCATGATTAGTTAACCTTGAGAGCTGTAATAGTAAAAACATGCTAAAAGTTTTCAAGAGAGTAATACTTAGCTATTTCAAATAGAAAGATGTTAGCCAATCACAGTAGTGGGCGTTTACACTGAAGACTCACAGCAGACACGCCCCTTAAAACAGAGCATTCAAATAAGAGGGCTAAAATCAGTGTATGAAAAATGCCTTTTATTTCTAAATTATGACAATTTTTGATGTAAAAAGCATACTAACATTATAAGTGTACCCCAGGAAAAATGATAGAACAATAAAACAATGCAGTTCATGACCCCTTTAATAATACAAACTCAGATACAAATGTATAGTATAATCCAATGTAAGTCGCTTTGGATAAAAGCGTCTGCCAAATGCATAAATGCCCCTTTAATAAATAGCTTTAGGGCCAACAATTTCTTTATGCAAAATATAATTTTTTATCTTTTTCTTTTGACTTTGGTTTGAAATGTGACCTGTCTTTTTAAGATCCACCCATTTATATAGCGATGCTTTTAATATTTACACTTGTGGAGCACAAGAGCTGTTAACCCTGCTTGCCATGTTAGGAAACACATGACCCCAGCGGTGAGTGTTGTATTCACGGCCTGAAGATAGTGGTCAGATGTACTCACATAATGGAAAAAGTCTGTGAATGATGAGTCAGTGTTCTGTCATCACCGGAGGCTTGTGTGTTTAAGCCGTGAGCCACAGACCGCAGAAGCGTTAATTCTTTCATGCTACCAAAGTGCCGCATGTACCTGCACTAACATTTCCCACCAGAGGCACTTTACCGCTTTCAAGTTTTGACAGAGTTGATCCTGGTATCTTGTTAAACAAACGAAGTCTCCCCCATGAATCACACTCTTCTGTTCGGAGTGACACACGCTGCCTTGTACGTGATTTACTCTTACACGAATATGTCAAATTAAACAAGTTGCGTTCCTTCCCGCGAGGAGGCTGATTGCTTTTGCTAGTGAGCCGGTTTTCTTTAATTTGTCTGAAATAAATAGCCTTTAGTCGCCGTGTGGTGCATCCCACCTCCACACACAGGTCACCAAAAACATCAGAGGTGAAAAATGACTGCCGTGCATCAAAAGAAAGCCAATCACGCCGCTAAAAAAATCAAATGCATGACATAGTGCCTTAAAAGCCTATCTGTAATTGCTTTGTTGAATGCTATATATCTTGTCCTCATGTAATGGGGTCATTCTGTGGTTTTTAGAAGGCTGAGTAATGTCTAACCACTCAAAGTTTGTTAGGTGAGAAAACGAGGAGACCTGAATAAAGTGATAAATCACTGATCTGATGACACCAAAACCAGGTCTAGTATAACTGCAAAAGTTAGTAAATACATAAAAAAAAAAAAAACCTTCACATTATCTTAGACTCAAAATATTATTATTATTTTAAAAATGCTCAAACCAGTAAAGGTAGTGTATTAAAAATCAGTTATGAGAAATCTTAACACTATATCCTATCCAGACGCGGTAAGATTCCAGTGATAAGCAATATGTCTCTTTACACCAGACGCAACCACAAGACGCGACAAAATCAATCAAACCCTCACAGCCAATCGGACAAGTGTGAGGGCGGAGTCTCTCTGCAAGCTCATGACACTTGCAACTAATGGCTCGTTTCCACTGAGCTGTACATTTCAGTACAGTACAGTACGGTACGCAATTTTTGCCGTTCCCATTGTCAGAAGTTGTGAATGGTACCCTAATTCCGAGCCGTACCACTTTTTTGGTACCCTTCTGTTGGGGTACCTAGCACAATAGTACCAATAGTACCGGTTCCAAAAGTGTGGAGCTACACTTACTGCAGAACGTTGATTGGTTGACAGAGAATCGTCACTTGTGCGTGCTACAAGGGGAATGATAACACAATACCGTTGCAACACTGTGTATTTTTTGGCTGTTTTTCCTTGTAGCCTTCAGCCTTTGCTCCAACAAAGCTGCTATATGTCCTCTATTGTTGTTTACTGTCACTTTCTTCTTCACGTGAGAATGGCATCGATCGCTACTTTACGGTACACACCACGCCTTTCAAGAAAAGGGTACTGTTGGCGGTGGAAACCCAAACCAAATCAGGGTTTATCGTCCCAAATTGTACTGTACTGTACTGAACTAAACCAAACCATAGTGCTCGGTGGAAACGAGCCATAAATGAACAAAGTAAATAATAAAATTCAGAAAAATTACACCATATATACAGAGTGACTGAAAGAGTCTTTGTCATAGAATACACTTGTTTGTTCACATTGAGTTGACATTTTGAACGTTCTTGTTTACTTAATCTATTTTCAGGATCTGAGGTGAATTATCCATTGTCGCTTTCAGTATTGCAATAAAACGTATTCAAAATATATTCAAACTCACATTCAATTCTTTTACATTAAATAAAGCACATAAACAGTACCTGACATTATCACCGTCATACTTTATATGCTGTTGTTCTAGCCACGACGACTAAATGGAAACCATTTCTAAAATAGAATTGTCGCAAAATACCGTCGCGGCTGGTTAGGACAAAAACTGATTAACATGGAGAAGATACATTTTGTCGCGTGTCGCGGCATCGTGTCACGTCTGTTTAGGACACGGTTTAATGGTTCAGAGCTCTTGAGATAAGAAGCACGTGTTTCGTTTTAGTAAACATCACTGCCTTTAAACTAAATCCAGTTTAACAGTTTATCCAATAACCATCTGATTCAGCTCCTTTGGAGGTTTAGAGATTTTCCCGGCCTCTGTCTTGTGCTGTTAGCAGTCAAAATGCTCAATAAAGCACCTGCTTTTAATGAGAATCCAATGAGGTCATGGATGTCGGGTGGGCAGCGTTAGCGCTTTTCCTCCTGTGTGCTGTTTTTGCTTCTTTCTTTCTGTTTTGAGCACAGTAGGCCTGAAGACAGCGTTTGACACTAATGCATGAGAGCAGCTGAAAATCTAAAGTTAGAGAAAAAAGACAGAATGAGAAAGAAAAAAAACTCTAGCGTTCAATCATCCAGCACCTAGCCTAACTTTCTACTACACACCGAAGCACAGGGTCTCTTTCTTGTTCTACCTCATATTTTCCTCTCACTTTTCCCACTTTTTTTTTTTGTGCAACAAACATGAGAACACAGCAAAACACTTATGCAGCCCACCTACCGCTCTCAGCGGAGTTGCTCGATCAGATGTGGAGTTCACGGTTTAGATTCAGAAAGGAGTGGACGCTTGGGGAGAAGACGGCTGTTGGGCTGATTCTCTGGATGTTGAATCATTTCATCATGTCATATTACATTTGCTGCCTACAAAAATAAATAGATATATTCTTGGTTTATATATGTAAAAGTATTTTCATATATCTCATATAGTTGAAGCCTTAGGCCTGTTTCACACCATATTTATTTTGGTGCTCATATTAAAGGATTAGTTCACTTTCAAATTAAAATTTCCTGATAATTTACTCACCCCCATGTCATCCAAGATGTTCCATGTCTTTCTTTCTTCAGTCAAAAAGAAATTAAGGTTTTTGATGAAAACATTCCTGTATTTTTCTCCATATAGTTGACTTCAATGGAGCCCAAACGGTTGAAGGTCAAAATTACAGTTTCATTGCAGCTTCAAAACGTTCTACACAATGCCAGGCGAGGAATAAGGATCTTATCTAGCGAAACCATCGCTCATTTTCTAAAAAAAAAAAAATATATATATGTTTTAACCATAAATGCTCATCTTGAACTAGCTCTCTTCTTCTTCTTCTCTATTAGAATTCCGGCAGTGTAGACACTGCTAAGTGTATTACTGCCCTCCACAGGTCAAAGTTTGAACTAATTGTTATATACTTGCACTAGCATTTTATATATGACAATTTAGTTCAAACCTTGACCTGTGGAGGGCAGTCTACACTGCTGGAATTTAAATAGAGAAGAAGAGAGCTAGTTCAAGATGAGCATTTATGGTTAAAACGTGTAAAAATTTTATTTATTTTTTTAGAAAATGAGCGATGGTTTCTCTAGTTAAGACCCTTATTTCTCGTCTGGGATCGCTGTAAACTATAATTTTGACCCTAAACCATTTGGGCTCCATTGAAGTCCACTATATGGAGAAAAATCCTGGAATGTTTTCATCAAAAACCTTAATTTCTTTTCGACTGAAGAAAGTAAGACATGAACATCTTGGATGACATGGGGGTGAGTAAATTATCAGGAATTTTATTTGAAAGTGAACTAATCCTTTAACAGGTTTCAGTATTCTGATCATTTAAGCAGCACAGTTCTGAGTCACAGAAGTGATTCATCACTATTTTTGCTCATGTAAATTAGATTTCTCTGTCACTTACTCGTAATACAATTTATAATTTATGTCAGTAAAATAAATACTGGTAACACTTTATTCTGTTGGCCCACTTTAGACGTTCTAAGTCATTCAATGACCACTTTTCACCATACAATCAACTTCCAATGGATAAAACTCAAGGCTTGTTCCTACATTATTATTATTATTATTATTATTTATGTAACTGTTTAATTATTAATAAAGTAAAATAATTTGTGAACATTTTGTTAC
>RJVU01051519.1:2099414-2120634 GCA_003731715.1 Anabarilius grahami | reverse complement strand
TGCTAGAATTAAAAAAATAATACTGGTGATTGACACCATTTCATATCCTCGCCGATACTGAATTTTACTTTCATTTGGCCCTTAATTTTTCATTTGGCCCGACTGTTAATTTTAGGCCCTGTCACTGTGTATACTAGTGAATCACTGCATGCATCAGGTCAGTTACAGACACAGAGGGAAGGAGTGAAAAGCTTCTCCGTGGCATGTTGGGTCACAGTGTGCTGGACTGACTTTGACATTTGTGTGAGTAACAGAACCGGAAGAGTTACGAGATATGTCTGATGTGGAGCTGCTGGAAGAAACGGTGATCTAATTACACTATTTACACAAACAGTTGCTTCACTTCAGTCTGAATATGTGTCTGCACCATCACTTAGCTAGATAAAGTTTATTTCCCATTTACTTTAGAGGAGATCTGCAGGAGATGAATATTACAGATCGTTTATCTGCCGCTAATGTCCTACAGTGCTGGACTCATTCACCTCCACAGACGCTGATCTACTTCCTGTAGTGCGATTAAGGCGGATGGACTGTTTACGGTTAGAAATGGAGATGCTGTCAGCATGAAATGAGAGACAAAAAAAGAAATGGGCTTTTAGCAAGAGTGTCATTAGCTATGTTTCCGTCCAAAGTTGCGAATTTAACGTATGCACAAAATTGAAGTATCGCATAAAACAATTGCGAATAAAGCACCGTTTCCATGCAGTGAGTCGAAGAGAACAAAATCGTCACATCGTTATTAAATGGAAATGCATATCACTAAGAAAAGTTTTGTATGTAATAAATTACTCTGTGTGCACAGACGAAACGCAATAAATGTGGTCATGTTATTTTGCTTTCGGAGGCGGATGTTTGGAAACACAGTCGTGTAAGACTTCTGGGAGGTAATTATACCGGACCACTTTGACGACAGACTTTGCACAGGCATTTCAGAATGAACAAAACAACATTTCAGATGCTGCAAAGCGAGATTGTTCCTCTGGTTATTCCAGTTATGCTGCCCCATTGCGCAAAGTCGCATGACTTTTTTGATGCGCATTGAATAATTTATAAAGTAAATGTGTTTCCATCGTAGTTTATGTATGTTTTCTCATCAGATAAAAAAGTTATCCGTCTCAATTGAGCATATACATTTTTTTATGCACATTTTAATTTATGCACATCTTCCATTCATCGTTTAATGCGATATCCCAAAATGTGCATTAAACTAGGTGGATGGAAACATAGCTATTGATTGTCTTGAATATACTGAGCATGAGTGGAACACTTGAACACATTACATATACCACATTGTCAAACTTTTACTCTAGATCTGGTAGACCAGGGTTGTGCACCATTCAGAATTGAATTGTTGTGCACCTTTCAGAATTGCCTTTAATATCCAATTTAGTTTCTGAATTTGTTCTGAGGTAGCAGATGGGTGGATGGATGGAAAAATAGAACAGTGAAATCAAATTCAGAATTTGATTTAAGGAAGGAAGGAAGTCGAATTCTGAATTTGATTTGAGGTAGCAAACAGGATGGATGATGGATGGATGGATGGATGGAAAAATAGAACAGATAAATCAAATTCTGAATTTGATTTGAGGTAGCAAACAGGAAGGAAGGAAGGAAGGAAGGATGGATGGATGGAACAATAGAAAAGCAAAATCAAATTCTGAAATTGATTTGAGGTAGCGAAGGATGGATGGATGGATGGATGGATGGATGGACAGATGGAACAATACAACAGTGAAATCAGATTCTGAATTTAATTTGAGGTAGCAAGAAGGAAGGAAGGAACAGTAAAATCAAATTCTGAATTTGATTTGAGGAGGAAGGAAGAAAGGAAGGAAGGAAGGAAGGAAGGAAGGAAGGATGGATGGATGGATGGATGGATGGATGGAACAGCGAAATCAAATTCTGAACTTGATTTGAGGCAGCAAGAAGGAAGGAAGGAAGGAAGGAACAGTGAAATCAAATTCTGAATTTGATTTGAGGAGAAAGGAAGGAAAGATGGATGGATGGATGGATGGATGGAACAATGGAACAGCGAAATCAAATTCTGAACTTGATTTGAGGTAGCAGGAAGGAAGGAAGGAAGGATGGATGGATGGAACAATAGAGCAGCAAAATCAAATTCTGAATTTGATTTGAGGTAGCAAGAAGGAAGGAAGGAAGGAAGGAAGGAAGGAACAATGAAATCAAATTCTGAATTTGATTTGAGAAGGAAGGAAGGAAGGAAGGAACAATGAAATCAAATTCTGAATTTGATTTGAGGAGGAAGGAAGGAAGGAAGGATGGATGGATGGATGGATGGATGGATGGATGGAACAATAGAACAATGAAATCAGATTCTGAATTTGATTTGAGGTAGCAAGAAGGAAGGAAGGAACAGTGAAATCAAATTCTGAATTTGATTTGAGGAGGAAGGAAGAAAGAAAGAAAGGAAGGAAGGAAGGAAGGAAGGAAGGATCTATCCTGTGGGGAAGTATTTATTTGAATGTTCCACATCACACCTATATACACTTATATCATCTCAAATTCTTCACATCTCTTCCAATAAATCCACATTGAGCACAAGGCCAAGAACTTGTAAGGGGTTTCTTGTTGATTTTAAGAGCACCATCAGCACACAAACAACTTCTGTTTGGAGTAGATATCTTGACACTACCATAACATGTTCTTCAGGCCTGCACATAACTTGTAAGTTTGACGTTTGATCTTTCATATCCATATCATTAACTATATTATAGGTTTTGATCAGAGTTCTCTCCCAACTCTCTCTCTCTCATAGCAAGCTACAATATTTTCCAGCACATCACTTTTGGTCCCTAGTGTGATAATTAATATTCATGTTTGTCCAGTGCCTCAAACGCTGCCTTCAGGCATTTATGAAATGATGATGATTTGGACTACGGAGCTTTGCATCGGCCCCACTTCTCTTGCGAAAAGGGAGAGGAATACGCTCTTGTGGAAGACAAACGTGCGTGCATTCAGAGTGAGAGAGAGCCTGTGGATATGCCTCCATATAACATATTCAACACCGGTGCAGGAGATAAGTGACAGGTACAGACTGAAAGAGTTCATGTCTGTCTCTTTACGATTTGCAGTTGTTCCCATGTTAACAGTGTCTTCTACATCTGCGGTGGTGTTCCCTCTTAATAGCCCTTAACGTAAATAAAACAATCTCACAAGGCTTTTCAGTTCAGAAGAGCAACACGATGGGGCACCTGAAAGAGGAAAGCGTGAACAGAAGCAGTTGTGGTAATTAGTGTTCTTAGCAAGATGCATCACCACTCCCTTGGCTGTCTCTTTGCCCTCCCTACTACCGATTTCCAGGCACCGTGAGCCTCCCCTGCCTGTCAAAACTGTCAGATTCAACCTGCAAGGTATGCAAGGAGCGGGCACACTCTGGAATGCCGAAAGTGGGGTTAATGCATTCATGGAGTCTAGCACGCCCAACTGACATCCTTCGCTGTCTTCGCTTAACTAAATTCCACAACACACCGTTAGTGCTAAACAGATGTTAATATAACACCTCAACTAGATTTGCATTTCCTGACGGAGACAGCAGCGCTTCAAGTGTTTTTTTTTTTTTTTTGCTAGTTTTTGGGTATAAGCTTTGGTTCTGCCTAAATTAAATGCCACATCAGTGCTGCTGTCTTGCAGTGCTCCCTCTCTAGCGCACCCAGACTATTTATTGAATATCACGAGGCTGTTGTTGAAGGATGGTGCTGTAATTAAGCATTGTTTTTAAGTGTGCAGCTAACTGTTATCTTGATAATTGATTATTCAGTTAATTATTTCTTTGATTAATGGAATAGAAAGCCACTCTCTATTTCCTATTCCACTTTCCACTTTCTATTCATCCAAAGAATCCTGAATAAAAAATGTATCACTTTTTTCCACAAAAATATTAAAGGGGACTTATTATGCAAAATTCACTTTCACATGGTGTTTGAACATAAATGTGTATTTGCAGTGTGTGTACAAAAACAATCTATAATGTAATAAATCCACACACTCTTTAAAAAATCCCCATAAAACCTTGTTTTCTTTTTCTGTACAATGTGACGACACATTGCCCAGGCCCTGCCCACAACTGCTGACAGACTCTGCCACATTAGCATAGTTTCCACTAGCAAGTTGTTGCCATTGTCTCGACGCCGGAGCAGCTGTAGTGACAAGAATGTCTCATAACCGACTGAAGAGTTGTTGTTGGATGTAAGAGTGAACATAACAGTCTTCATTTACTCCCGACATCTGAGCCGCTGCACACGCAGTGGATTAAATTTGTTTTTGAAGGGAATGACATGCAAGGGAAAAAAAATACGTTGTGCACACGATTTAATTCAATTCAATTCACATTTATTTGTATAGCGCTTTTCACGATACATATCATTTCAAAGCAGCTTTACAGAGAATGCATGTCAACATTACAATTTAAAGAATGCAGTTAGCAAATAATGTAATAATTTAGGCAATTAATTTACAATCACTGTTAGCAGTTTAACTGAAGGTAAAAGCAATGAGCTCCTGGAAAAATGAATTACATTAACAATAATTAGGATATAGAAATTGGGCAATGTGCACGTTGATCCAGATGATTGCGTCTTCTGAAGTCCTCGCAGGAGTTGGCGCCGTCTCAGGTGTTGGTCATCTGAGGTCTTCTTAAGAGGCTGGATCCAAACTAAAGCTGATGTCCTCTCTAGTCACCCGTCCCGAGGTAAAACAGAAAAGCAAATGGAGAATAATTAACGTAGCTGCTGTTCATAACATTAAGCAAAGATATTCATGTGCAATTGATCTGGTATAAGAGGCATTATGTGAACGCTTGGCTAAAGAGATGCGTCTTTAATCTAGATTTAAACTGGGTGAGCGAGTCTGATCCCCGAACATTATCAGGAAGGCTATTCCAGAGTTTCGGAGCCAAATGTGAAAATGTTCTCCCTCCTTTAGTGGACTTAGCTATCCTAGGTAAAACCAGAAATCCAGAGTTTTGTGATCTTAAAGAGCGTGAAGGATTGTAGGGCGATAGAAGATCAGTTAAGTACACAGGAGCTAAACCATTTAGAGCCTTATAGGTCATTAGCAATACTTTATAATCGATACGGAACTTAATGGGAAACCAGTGTAGAGATGATAAAATTGGTGATATATGATCATATTTTCTTGACCTGGTAAGAACTCTAGCAGCTGCATTTTGGACTAATTGTAGCTTATTTATTGAGGAAGCAGGACAACCAGCTAATAATGCATTACAGTAATCTAATCGAGATGTCATGAAAGCATGAACTAACCTTTGAATGATAATCAAAACCAAGCAGATGTTTTGTTAGTATCTGACAGAGTATCTGATGCAGGCAGGAGCTGTTGAAGGAAGCACTTTCCTGGAAAGGGGGCGGGGAGCAGCAGCGCATTTGCATTTAAAGACACATGCACAGAAAACAGCATGTTGTAAATACTATGAAAAAAAAAAAGGGTATTTACAACATGGAATCATAAATGATCTGTGATATTTTTTTGAGCTGAAACTTCAAAGACACATTCTGAGGAAACCTGAGACTTAAATTACATCTTGGAAAAAGGGGTCCCCTTTAAGGTAATCATATTTGAATAATTATAATTGATAATAATCTTTTTCTTTTTTTTATTTTTTTTTGGTGCAAATCAGCATATTAGAATGATTGTAAAATTAGTAATGATGCTGCAAATTCAGCTTTGCATCACAGGAAATATATTCAAGTAGAAAACTGTTATTTTAAATGGTAATACTTCTCAATGTTGCTGTTTTTTTTATTGTATTGTTGATCAACAAATGCAGCCTTCCTCAGCATAAAAGATTTATTAAAAAAAAATCTTACAAACCCCAAACTTTTGAATGGTAATGCAAATTTTACACAATTAAACAAAAAATTAACTGTTTGGAAACTATTTTTATGCAACACGACAGTTTAAATCACTATATTATAAATAATAAAAAGCACAAACTCAGGTTTGCTTGAACTCCACTTTAGGATTTAAATTAAATACGGTAAATTTTAAACTTAAATGAAGAGGTCAGTAGATTTGCAGTACATATTGAAGTCTTAAATGCACAGTACAAAAACAAAAGAATGGTGCAAGATGGTGCAAGATGGTGCAATGGTGTAAAATGTGGCCCGTTTAAGCGCATTTCTGTATGGACAACCACATAGCACACATACTCATGCTTCTGTTTGCAGTTTCTGGACGATACAAAGCCAAATGATGCGCTGTGTGCGCCTCGATAAGCCTGCGTTGAAATATGACTTATCTCAGTCTGTGTTAACTTACGATAAAGAGAACATACTTGGCAGCACTATACAATGTGTACACAGACACATCCGCTGTAAAGAGACACTAGAGCGTAACATAACAGCTGGGGTTCGCTACAAAACCCACAATCCTTAGGGGCCTTCTGTGGCTGTGTAAATACAACGCAAAGACTACCATGACTCCTGACGCAGAAATAGCCCAGCTGTTTCCTCGGAAAAGAATCTGTGTCAAGACCGTCGCCCACTGCACATGCAGCCATCTGGCATTGACATATGCACCGTTTCTTGATGACTCCACTTACTCTCTTTTGTTTTGTTCTTTGTTCCATTGTTCTTAATCACTCTTGCCTTCCGCAGCGCTTGCTTTTTGTCTTCGTCTTGCGCTTTTCAGTGGCTGGTTAGATCTTCGCTCGAGGTCTTTGTGACGCGGTGGAGTATGTATGACTGATTCTGATCAGTCAAACTGTATAAAGGAATCAAGCTTCATTTCCCGCAGCAGATTGCTCGTTTGGGCTCGTGTCCCGGTGTGTGGAAGGCTGGAGCCTCCGGCACGTTGCTGCTCTGATATCTCTGTAGAGTTGACGCGTCTCGCCATGTGACAGACGCTGACGAGAGCCACCGACCGCTCAGATCTGTGATGGATAGTGCTAGACGTGGCTGCACTAGTAGGTTTTGACCTCTTCCTTCAGCTGGGCTGGTGTTTTTGGAGTAAAACATCTCAAGCGCTTTGGATTTGCCCTTGAGTTGAATCGTCTATCATCTCTTCATGCGGAAGAACTGAAAACGTGGCATGTCATGACATTGTCACTAGTGTCAAAGAGCCAAAGGACACACTTATTGAGTCACTGTGCTGGTGCTAAAGGCTTGTCAGCAAATAATTCAGCATTTATTTGATCATTTCTGTCAAATGAAATTGAAGATGTGAGACTTATGCTTCACCGCACAAACCCAATCAAATTAACTGTAACTACTCTACTGAAACCAGCTCAAGGTTGTTAGCTGGTGTTAGTTGGTCAGGCTGGTCTGATTTGGTGGTTTCACAGGGAACTTGTCAGGCAAGGATACCATCTGGCTGATCAGGAAACCATCTGGGTGACCAACAAACCACCGCAGCTGATTTCTTGACGTAAATGAGGTTCTTTTTGCATACTTTTCATGCTAACAAGGCCATTAAAGGGTTAGTTCACCCAAAAATGAAAATTATCCCATAATTTACTCACCCTCAAGCCATCCTAGGTGTATATGACTTTATTCTTTCAGTCAAACACAATCAGAGTTATTTAAAAAAATATTCTGGCTCTTCCTATCTTTATAACGGGATCGAATAGTAACTGACATTTTGAAGCCCAACAAAGCACATCTATCCATCATAAAAGTAATCCATACGGCTCCAGGGGGTTAATAAAGGCCTTCTGAAGCGAAACGATGGACTAGCTTCTGGTAACGTCTGTCCGCACGTTCTCGAGAGAGAGAGTTCTTGCGTTTGATGTAGGATGTAGGAGTAGCGTAAGCTTAGGTGAGAGTTTTTTCTAGTTTCTAGATTCTAGATATGAATCAAATTCATATTTGAGTTTGTTTTGTTTGTTTGTTTGTTTGTTTGTTTTTTTTTGCCATTCTGTTTTAATCGTTTATCAAAAACTATGTTGAATCAATTGAATAAAAAAAAATTAAAAAAACTTTTAACAATTTAATAACAATACAAGATCTTGACCAAGAAATGAAATTAAGGTCTGGACTCAGAGGTGCCATTTCATGTGTGAAAATGATTCTTCATGCTCTCTGAACCATTCTTTCACAATTTTAACCCTGGTGAATCTTGACATTGTCTTCCTGGAATATGGCCATGATGTGTCTTCCTACATGGTTGTTTAAGAAATGAAAAGCTACACACTCCATCTTTGAGGGTTAAAATAACCGTTGCCAAACATATAACATGCTAGAAACATAATAATCACTGTAAAAAGGATCCATTCATAGATTCTTAAGTATTTGCCTATTAAAATCTAAAGAGCGACTTTTTTTTTTTTGGCCGGGCAGTGTATCTCTATCATAATTTCTTCAAGTTAAACTGAACTTTTATTTTGGAGGGTTGTAGTGAAGACCGTGTAAGTTTCTGTGTATTCATCTGATGCTCATATAGTGAATTCTCAGAGCAGCTGTGGAGATGGAGTTCATGTCTTCATATAGTGAGAGGGCAGACAATGAAAACACCTTGAGTGTCACGCATACTTCTATATATGTAGTAGATAAATCTCATTCACACAGGGACACGCAGAACATGCAGACTTCATATTTAAATAGCAGCGTTTTTGCGGTTTAATATTCTCCATATTATGATTTGATTAAGTGTACAGCCCTACTAGCCCTGTACTAGCCAAATTCCTTGACATTCTTTGTTATGCAGTAAAAGACTGGATTCCACGATTCCATCTGCATTTTCTGCATCATGGAAACCATAGGGCCCTAAACAGTCCAAGTTGGAGGAATAGCTTTTAGTTTGAGCATTTTCTTCAGAGTTTCTGATGTGAAATCATAGTGTTGAAACCTTGAAATCATATCCATTACTCCAAACCACCATGAGCTGCTATACGATGGTGGCTTAATTAAATGACTTCTCTCATCAATAAGTCCCATGTAGCGTGTGAGTGAATGCACTACTTTCTGCGCATTATTAAATGAGTGCTTTACTCTTATTTACTGTATTATCGATTGCACTATTATTACCGTGACATTCCAAGCTCGACAAACACGGTGTAGACTAATTAATCACATAAGACGGATTCAATATGCATTTGTTGAATAAACATGTTTAAAGATCAAGAAGGCGGGATTATGTGCGTCTGAACTTCTGTTCCAATTTTAGGGCAGAGTTGGGAAGTAATATTGATATTTGGCTCCGTGGATGTGGATCTACATAAAACTATGCCCTCTGGGACTTATGTTCCTTTGTGGATAAAGATACGGATTAATCAAAGGCTATGAATTTTTATTTTTCTTTAATCTTGTACAGGGATGAGCAGCAGCCAGTGCTGATGAGAGTTGGGGGAAGAGAGATGGGCTGAGAGCAGTGTTTTAAATAGTAGTCCATTTAGCAAAACTGTTCTGTCCTAATGTGCAAGTAATAGGAGACTCTTAATCTTTGTGAAAGATAAAAGAATGAATGAAGCCATTTGTGAGGGTGAGATATTCTCCAGGATGGATTACTTAAAGCCATGGGTGGGCTCTGTGCTTTTACTCTCATATGATGCTTTTTGAATTTATCATGTAAATGGATATACTACTTTACTACTATTTTCAGGACTGAAAAGCAATTTTTTTATTTTTTTTATTTTAAGGTTTATTTGTATTTCCTGATGGAAACTACTAAAACAAAACCTAGTGAGCTGCCTACATAGACACATTCCGTCTTAAGCATCGTCCTGTCGAGTTCCTATTAGTGCATTTCTCTCTATGAATTTGCATATCACAATGTATTGTGAAGCATAAAAAGGAGCATGCCCTACAATGCCGCCTAGGTAGGTTGCTCACTAGGTTTTGGAACAGAGTTTAAGTCTTCTTACTCTGTGAATTCAGTGAGAATTCAGATGGATACCAGTAACTATTGCAGTTATAATATTTTTTTTAGGTAGCGGTTTCAGTGAATTATTCTAGTACAGACAATATTCAGCCCAGAGAATTATATACTAAAGAGGCTGGCAGCTAAATGGCAAGATCTGACATTTATACTTTTACTGCCCATGTCGTCGTCTGGCATTGAAAATTCAATGTCAGGCAAAACTATTCAGTGTCACGGCACAACCTTTTCGTCCTCCATTATGGCTCGACTTTTAGGTCTTTCAGGAATTTCACGTCGTTTTTTTTTGTTTTGTTTTTGTTTTGATAATCATAGACCTCTGTGTTTTATTTCACTTGCTTTCTGGCATTTCTCCAAAACATCTGACTTGAGCCGACAGATAATTCATTCAACAGGATAATTCATTTTTCCCCTCGTTTTAGAATAATATACAGTGAACCTGAGTCTGAGGTCACCAGCGCACAGACCCAGCATGGTAATGTTTCAGTCTGCGCCCAGGGTCTCAGATAATAAGCTCTGGCTAGTTGCCTTGTCTTTTAGCGGGGAAGTTAATTGAAAATAACATTTATATTCAGGGATGGAATCGCTCTGGATTCCTAACTGAATTTAATGAAACCGTCCTGCAAGACGGTTCATTGGCAAACGTGAACGATAAGAATAAAAAGGGGAGAATGATTTGGCTGGTTTGAAATCCAATTTAAGATTGATCCGTATTCTGTGCTATTGTGAACTTAATGTACTTAATATAATAGGGCAATTTAACAATTAAATTAAATAAATGTTTGTGTATTTGGATTATGCTTAACTGTCTGCATTAATCAACTAAAAAAAGAAGAGAAAAAAATAGTTCACATTAAAAAAAAAAAGTTTGTATTCACCCTCACCTTCTGTTTTCCATGAAACAAAATGAGAAACTTTAATTCATTTTCTGGTTTCATTTTCAGTGAATGACAGTTAACATTTTAGACATTTCTTCTTTATACTACTGTGTGGCTGTGTCCGAAATTGACCCCTACATCCTTAAAGAGGGCACTATTTGAAGGAGACAGTCATTTGTACTGGTTTCTTAAACCATAGTGGATGTTATCGAGTGCACTCATTCAATCCCATAATGCACTGCAATAACAAGTGTACAAACGATGTATGCTCAACGACTAGAGTAACCTCATAATGCACTGTGAGAGTCATGACAAATTAATTCCTGTGTCTGACCAGAAGATGGCGCCCGCAGCTGAATCATTTATCCATCGGTTTTCCAAACCGCTAGTCCAATGTGGCTACAGCGTAATATCATACAGGTATAAATTCCCTTTTATTTGATTATTAAATTGTTTAATTAAAGTTTATACATAGTTTCCATAACAGAGCTCAAGATAAGTCTATTCATTACTACTGAAGCTGCTAGTCAAATGATTATTAAACAGCAAGCACAAACTATGCAAAAGCGGCAGCCCTTCCGGTGCACTCAGTGTCCGAATTCACTCACTCATTTTCATTCACTCCTTCAAGTGGAAAATATTAGTGGAGTAAAGCAGGGAATTTGGAATGAGGGTATAGCATAGCTATGTCTACAAAAGACTTAATGTAGCCCATGAGTCTTCTCTAATGGATTGTTCATGGTGTTTTATTTACTGATTTATTTATTTATTTTTATTTTTTTGGAGATTGATATACTATAAATTATGCACTGCCATTGTATGGTAAACAGTTTAGCACCATTTCTGGCATTTCTCTGGACATTGAGTCTGCTTAAAATACCCTGACTATTGTTGTTTTACCTCCTCTGGCTGTGATTAAACCAAAGATTGAGGAGAGATGAGAGGTAGCATGATTTTGTGCTTAGCTGTTGATGGTATCCTCACAAGCTTGGCCCGTCTGGTGTAAAATCTCTAAATGTCTTAGTCCATTGTGTCACATGAGCCATGTTATCTACCATAGAGTTCCTCTGTGGAGACCCTGGAAGTACAGCTCATGTTACCAGGCTTTATTTGTCTGAAAAGCACTTAGGTTTCATAGATATCATGGTGTTCTCAAACTCAGCTCCTGGATGGCCACTGTCCTGCAGAGTTTAGCTCCAACCAGCTCCAAATCACCTGCCTAGAAGTTTCTTGTAATCCTGAAGACCTTAATTAGCTGGATCAGGTGTGTTTAATTAGGGTTGGAGGTAAACTCTACAGGGCAGTGGCCCTCCAGGTGCTGATATAAGAAAATAAGAAAGATTCGTGATATATTTGAGACCAAAAAATTGACCAAAATTGGTGTGCAAACTAGTATCGCTAAAAGCATAATGGTTGAACTAATGCTAAGTGAGTAGTCATTTACCCAACACTTTTATTCACAACAATTTATTGTACAGGGACAAACCTCCTATAGGAGGATCCTGGGGTTAAAAGGAAAACCACACTTGATATCTATCTCTTCTCCTAGACAGAAACGAGATTGAATGGAGAACAAACTGAGACTTTTGTCTCCTGCCTATCAGATGTTTCTCCTGAAAAAAAGACCCCAGTAATCTCACATTCCAGATTCTAGTCTAAAACTGTGCTCAAATGTACCAAAATACCAAAGTTTGCAATCTAAAGTCAGGCGTCTCAATATGAACTCAAACATTTCTCATCAAATCCAAGTCCAAATTTAAAATGCTATTCGTTCTCATATGTGTTTTAATTCTCTTCCTAAAGGAATTTTAGGAGAAACCTCTGATAAAAGTTGACACTCAAAACAGCACTCTGTTACATACAGTCTATGTATCTGAGCTATGAAAGATCAACCTTCCACTGGGTTGTTCAAGGAGACAATTGTGATAACTCAAACTTACAACCTTCCAGTGTCCAGCCCATGATCTTCAACCCCTGCACCACAGCACCAACACCCAAATGTGTCAGATACACACCATGTAGAGTAACCTGTGAAATTGACATGCTGGTTGCGTATTTAGCAGTGGGTTCTGGTGGTTGTGTTTCAGTCGGAACTGTTGTGTGTGCTGTGATCTCTCAGGTTTCTTCTGAGGATGTAAATGAGTCTGATCTTTATTAAACTCTTCCACCCCACGGCGCCCTGCATGGTGCGCACACCAGCGTGTTCTGATGACTCTTTCACACAAACAGCCTAACCTCTCACATACGCACAGCATGCAGAAACACAGGGAACTGCTGGTGAGGGATTGGAAATGAATCTGACGCTTTGATGCACACCTCAAACAAACGTCTAACGTCAGTAGTGATGACACAGGTTAAATCCGTGTTGCCTGTGGACTTGACTTCCTATTCTACAGCCTCATGAATAAGATCTGCTCAATATCAACCAGTGCTGACTAGTGTAACACACACACACAATATATATATATATTCAAAGATACAGTAAAAACTGTTTTCTATTTGAATATATTTTAAAATGTAATTTATTCCTGTGATGCCAAAGCTGAAATTTCAGCAGCCATTCAGTCTTTATTTGAAATATAAATATTTTATGTCGCTTTTGCTCAATGTAAGACATCCTTGCTGAATAAAAGTATTAATTTCTTAATACTTAAAACTTACTGACCCTCAAACTTTTGAACGATGTGTTTTTTTTACTCACGATGTGAGTGTGTTTTTAACACGTTTTATATTTTTCTCCTGAAGTTTTTAAAGAGAAACAAAAATAGACACAAATTAGTCTTGTTGATGTACTGTAGGTGTATATTCACATTCTATAGTGTGTCTGTACTTATATACAGTATACTTATTTTGAGTCCCCTTGTCTTAATGTACTTGGTGTCTGTACTGCCATGTTTTCTGATCTGAGCCTCATTATAAGCATCTCAAGTGAATCCTGTGCAAGCTGTGCAAATGACAAATAAACAATTTGACATGAACTAGAAACATGTTTTTGAGATATTTGACATTTGATTGCAGACTTTCATATCTTGTCAAATCTGAGCACAATTTGAGACATCGCAGGAGACTGGCATCTTCAAAAATTTGAAAAAAAGAGTTTATATTGAGATCTTTGACTATTGACTGCAGACTTGGTATCTTGGCTGATTTGAGCACAGTTGGAGATATTATTAAAATCTCTTCTGAGACAACATGTGAGATCATTGGTGTGTGTTTTTCTCAGGAGGAAAAAATATGAGAAGCAGGAGTGTCCATTTGCTTTCTATTTGACTTCAGTTTATATTATCAGTAACAGTATTTCAATAGTCCACCTAAATATAGGCAATCTAAATATAAGTAGCTTTGCAACTACATGCCAGCTAGCAGTCATTAGAGTATTAGACTCTGCTTAATATCTGCTGACACTTTATTTCGATGCTCCCCCAACAGAAATTCTACTCACTGCAAGTAACTTTGCAATTACATGTCAACTTATTCTACTAATCCGGACCCTAACATAACAGTCTACTAATACTCTAAGGAGAGTAAAATTATTTTCTTGATGTACTGGCATTATTGTATTGATAAAAGTGTCTGCTAAATGTAAATGTAAATGACTTAGTATTGTGTCTATTATTGTGTTTTCTTAGAAATTTTTGGTGAAACATCTGGGACAAAGTTGATACTTACTGTACATTGCTCCCTTAAGTCTCTCGAGCTTTGAAAGAGCAAGCTTTGAGCAGTATAATTTTCCTCAGGCTAGCTAATGGCTATCTCTCATTCCTAAATGTATTCTAACGTCCTGTAATAACATTCTACCATGCTAATCTGTTAGCGACAGTCCTCTGCGGAGCATGTGAGGTGTCTGTCATAACACTCTGCATGCAGATGTTGCCAGGTTTACCCAACACAAACAGACAAATTCATTTACACCTTTCAGCTACGGATGAGCGCCGCACCTAATTATTGCATGAGCCAAGCAACAGGCTCCAGAAATATGTTTAGCACATGCTAATGCCAAGGGTTGGGGTGGTACCACACACAGTGTGAGATGTCTGAGAGGTGTCACCAGATCAGTCGACTGCACATCAGCTGTAATATCTGCTCGCACACAATGAAAAGTGGCAGAAATTATGTGCCAGTCCTCTCATCTGATTGAGGTTGAGGAACATGTGTACGAAAGAAAAATGCCTTATAATTTATACAATTTCATGTTTGTGTTCTCTTACATGTGCTGTATCTTCTACAACTGCATCAACAGGTAAGAAGATATTTTCCTTTTTTTATTCAGCAGCTTCACACCACAAATGTCACATCTCAGTCAGCCTACAGTATTTCTGAGAGGATTCAGAATTTAGCCTGATGACAAAAAAAAAAGGTTTAAATTTTTTTCAAATCAACTTCAAATTTGGAACTTGGTTAGACATTTAATAGAAATTTTAGCGTCCAAATTATTTTGTAAAATATATATTTTATATAAAATAGAATTTTTTAAGTTCAGTACATTTGCTTTACAGTAATCTTAAACATCTATAACTTTTTTCACTTTTTTTTTTTTTTGTTTTTTTTTCACTTCTGCAATAATCTGCTTAGTGTCATCTTTAAAAAGAGACCAACCTAAGGTCTGTATTCCTAAGCATGAATTCATGAATTTATGGAATTATAACCATTTAAGTTACACTGCAAAAAATGCTGTTCTTACTTAGTTTTTGTCTTGTTTCTAGTCAAAATATCTTAAAGTTCTTAAATCAAGAAGTATTTTCTTGACAAGTAAAAATTATTTTCTTGTTTTCAGGAAAAATAAGTCAAAATTAAGAGAGTTTTTCCTTAAAACAAGCAAAATAATCTGCCAATGGGGTAAGCAAAATAATCTTATTTCAAACTGAAAACAAGATTATATAGTTTATTTTCAGTTTGAAATAAGATTATTTTGCTTACCCCATTGGCAGATTATTTTGCTTGTTTTAAGGAAAAACTCTCTTAATTTTCATTTATTTTTCCTGAAAACAAGAAAATAATTTTTACTTGTCAAGAAAATACTTCTTGATTTAAGAACTTTAAGATATTTTGACTAGAAACAAGACAAAAACTCTAAGTAAGAACAGCATTTTTTGCAGTGTATCATCTATGCTCAGAAAGCAGGGTGGTAGTTAACAGGTTAAGTTCACTAATCTTTTAAATGTGTGTTGTTACTAAAAGTACACAACATAGTAGTGCTTCTTGCTCATTCTGAGACTTGTGGTGAAAATCAAGTTTTTAATGTTGTTTATATGTCTGTGTGGTGTTTTTAATATGCTTTAAGACAAACCATGTGCAAATTCATAAGTGAACACCAATGCTGAGTATTTTGTCTTTAAAGCTGCAGTGATCTTAAGACAATGTTTCAAAAATGTGGTTTGAAATCGCTAGTGTTTGTGACATCACAAACTACCTTATAACCAATCACGTCAACGTGCTGGCGGGCTTTAGCATATCATTAACTGACCACGCAAGGGAGTCTCAAAAGAAGCCAGGTTTCCCGGTTTATTTTTCTGTTGATATGAAAAATCGGGTAGATTTGGCAATAATGCAGGTGTATTACGATGCAATTATGAACTATATGCCTTTCTTCACTGACATTCTAAGTTGTTCAAAACCTTTCTAAGGATATTGTTTTTTAGAAGGCAGCTGTCTGACTCTGAGATGAAGAATGTGAACATGGTTTGTGTAACATTAGCAACACATTATTAGATTATGTAGTCAAGCAAAAGGGTAATCATATTAATTACCGTTATGTGTCCGACGTTGTAAAAAGTGATACCATTGTGCAGCGTTTACCTCAGTAAGTTTATCGAGTGGATCTCTGAGCTCGTCCGAGTGAGTGGAGGAGGGGCTAATTAGCATATTCATTGATCTGTGTATAATAAATGAGGCAAGGGTGTGGAGTTGCATTCAAGCTGTAACACAGTTCGTATATACGGGAAGAAGGAGGCGGGAACCGGCGAACATTCAAACAAACTTTAATCTCAAAATAAACAACAGAACAAAACGAAAGTAATGCCGGCAGACCCTCGCGGACGTCTGCCGGCCACACAAACATAATAAAACATAACATAAAGTCCAGGCCTGGTCCTCTCTCGTCCTTAACTGTCGTCGCTCCTCCTTTTATGCTCCCGGAGCTCCTCCGTGAGGGACTCGAGGCCGGTGCGCCTCACAGGTGACGATCATTAACACTCGCGTCACCGGCCTCGCGCCGTTCCCTCACGGCTCTCGCCCGCCCTGCTCGTCACACAAGCTATTTTAAGGGATGAAGAATTTTTCACAGGAAAAAAAAGTTGAAATATGTCATTTTGGTGATCAAATATGGGTTTTAAGGGATAAAATTATTGACTACAGGGTAGGGCTGGGCGATATATCGCATGGCGCTCCATTTGAAAGCAGGTGATGGCGATTTAGCGGTAATCATGGAACCGGCTTTACTGACGAAATGCGCGTGACAATCGCATGCGATATATCGCCCAGCCCTACTACAGGGGGAGTTTNTTCGATAATGAACGCGATATTGCGTAGCTTGTCAGTGAACTACGGCTCTGTCTATTAAATGGCGCTCCATTTGAAAGCAGGTGATGGCGATTTAGCGGTAATCAGGGAACCGGCTTTACTGACGAAATGCGCGTGACAATCGCATGCGATATATCGCCCGCGATATATCGCCCAGCCCTACTACAGGGGGAGTTTAATATCTTGCGGTTCTCGGAGCAAGTGAGTCGAATCTGAGCCAGTGCAGCCCCTGATTCAGGCCGATGTTTCTGTGATTGATTCATTCAGATAGGGCAGTTGGTTTGACTGATTCATGAAAAAAAACACAAAAAAAAACATGAATCAAGTGATTAGTTTGCAAATGTTTAGTTGCAGTATATTAGTTTCTGCGTGCTGTCAGTGACAGCAACTCAAAAACTCCTGAACATTAGCGCAGGAAACACTGTCATCCCTCTTAACAGATGAGTTGTTAATATGTACGTTGGTGTTTTCCATGATGAAAGGTGTCTGGCATCACCTGTCAGGGTGGAATTTGTGATTTCTGTTGTTTACATCCTGGGCTTTAGACGTGTCAGGTTTGATTGGCCATCCGCTACACGTCCTGTTTAACATTTCTCTCACTGAATTAAAAAGCTACTTGATATTTTCCCTGACGTCGCCTCCATAGGGTATTTAGCAACTCCATCGTAGAGAGTATAATCTGTCATCGCCAAAGAAAAGGTTTTCTGTGCCTTTTTGTCTCCGGAAACGCTTTACACAGTGGACGGGAGGGGAGATCAATGAGCTGTCAATCATCACGCACAGGGCTTGTCATTTTCCGTATGATGGGAATGAATGCAGGTGGGCAGATGGGAGCTGGAAGCTGCATCGTTTCTTGACGATCTTCTTAAAGTGGTTTAATCTCCAGACTCTTGTAGTGGTGGACATTAGATGAAGGGGAGAATTAGACAAGACTCTTGCTAATTAAGTAGCGCTTTCTCTTTAGAGTTTTGAGTTCTTTGTACAAACCCTTGACACTCGTAGGATAGTGGGGTTGTCTTCTTTATCTAATGAATTTCCCAGGGACCTTGAGTGCAGGTCTTTAAACAAACACAATTAGAAGTGTCAAAGCACCGGCTCTTGTTAACGCTCAGCAATTTACCACTAATTACTAGCGTGTTTTTAACCATAGTTTGATATGTACTGTGCGCACGCAGATCGTGGCCTCTGTACTGTCAAGTTAAACTCTTTCTCAACCCTCTCCATCAAATAATTCCAACAATGATGGCTTGGTGGTGGACAAAATCATTTTATTTGGTTTTAATTCAATAAGGCAAATATTTTTAACAGTGATTTACATAAAACCAATACATTATACTATATGTCATTAGCATGCCCTGATGGAATCTGAATCTCAAATGACTACACAATTTTACAAATAATTTCAAAGGAATCGCCAAGTAGCAAATTGAATTAAATGTGAAATTATAAAATAGAAATACTGAAGTAGTATTTTCTTGTCAAATGTACTCCAATAATCTTTGTTTTATTCACTTCGAAAAATAAATCTTTACAGTGTATTTAGTGCAATACCACAAGGAATTTAATAGTTGTTATTCTGATTACAATTCCACTTACAAATCTTAATACTTTACAGGAAGCAACAAATAAAATACTGAAAACTATATATATTTAATGGTTAGTTCCTCTCCTTGATTCTGATTGGTCAATAGCTGTGTTTTATTCACGATAAAACATGGCTATGACCGCTTCACCCAAGGTTCTGTGTATCGCTACACAACAACCTTAGCAACCACTCTTAGGAACGTGAACTGTTTGTTCTCAGTATTGTTCATTGAAGCTTACTGTATTATGTAGAAGAGTATTGTGAGAAAGAGATCGAGTGAGCGAGTTTATTATCTGCATTCAGATTTAGCATTTTCCTTTAGGTCAGTCCTTTGTTCATAATAAAAAATATGTTTAAATGTCCGATGTATTATCTTGTCCTTTTAACAGTTAAGGGGTTTTCCCGTGACTGACAGCGCTAGTCAAAGCATTTGTCAGTTGCGTCTTGTTCCGTGTTCAGAACAACTCAGTCTTTTCAATATAAAAGTCTTCGCTACTGACTGACACACTCATAAAGACAGTCTTTGCCGCCATCTAATGGCGTAATAATGTAACTTCTGTTGCAGTGCACGGTCAGGGACTATTTTTTTTCCGGCGGAAGGAAGGCTTTTAGTGATTTTCATGAAAGTTGCATTGATACATATATTTTTTGGCTTTAATATTATTTGTATTGTGTGGTAACCGTTTATTAAAGCAATAAGGTACTCAAGGCTGGTGCTGTATCGTGAATAAATCATGGCTGAAGGGGTTGCTTCGCGTCATGCCTAACAACGCCCTTCAGCCGTGACTTATTCACAATACAGCACAGCCTCTCGTACCTTATTGCTTTTATATATATATATATATATATATGTGTGTGGGTGTGGGTGTGGGTGTGTGAGTGAGTGTATACGCTGTTTCATCCACATTTGCGAGGAGAATGCAGAACTTCTGAACTGAAAATGGTTAAAATTTATTTTAAAAACAGAACTGGCTCTGAATTGACCCGTTTTCATTTTCCAACCCTATCTATCAGTAGCTTTTATAATTATACAATATATTATCCAGTAATTATCCAATATATTTATTTAGTTATTTATATTAGCCAATAAATGAACTTGTAGTTTCCATTTTTTTAAAATCTGCTGCACTTTCTGCAAGTGCAGATTCTGTTCATGAGTGACCATTAATAACTAACTTCAGCTTTTAGAATGAAAAAATATTTAAATTATTGAGGCTTTCTCACATAAAAGGGTGTTGATTAAGGCCTGCAGTGTTGTCTAAAGTTATTACTGATTTTAGAATATTTGTTTGCGAGGAGCAAGCATGTGTTCGTTTTCGAATCCAGAGGCTGTGGCCGATTTGGAGACCCGGTCTAATCCTGTCATAATGCCACTTTGTCCCCTGACATCTGCACTTCTCTCTCTCCCTCTGAGTTCCTCTCTCTTTCTTTGTCTGTCTTCCCTTTACATTCACCCCCCAACCTCATCCTTTTAGGCGAGCGACCCACATCCAGCAACGCAATTAACCACTTTGATACGTCAAGTAATTACTTCATTTTTCATGTTAAAATGCACCTCATTTAGCGCGGCACAGAGCAACTGAGATGGGGAGGGCGGGAGAGATAGGTCAGCGGCGGTTTGAGGAGATTAGCACAAGACTCTCACTGTCTCTCATGGCTCGATGGATTCTCTCCAGAGAACATGGGAAATGCAGCGGAGGAAGTGGGATGCCATTTTGACCTTGGCAGCCAGCTGCTAACATGCACCAGAGACTTCCCCCTCGTTCCCCGCACGCAAATGTGGCCTTTTGCGAGGGGAGTGCCTCAGAGTTCCTCCCTGGGCCCCTTCACGGTTTTACCCCCCATTATTTAACAAGTCGCATGCCTGCCGGGCAAGTCGAATCTGTCACCCCCTGTGGAAGTGCGGCGTTTCAAAGGATAAGAGGAACTGTGTGTGCGAATACGAGCGTGTGTGGTCCCGTTTGGCTATGGAGACTTCGTACAAGCTTTTAGTCTGTCTAAATATTTCAGTACCACTTGTGTTTGGACCGCAACTTGGAACAGGACAGATTGGTATAGGGAGGTTAAATCCTTGGCAGAGTTGTTCTCTGTTAGGCAGAAGATTCATTCTCTTGATTTCTGTAATGTATTCTTCTGAGGTTTGTGCAGTAATTCAATTTGAGGTAATTGTAGCAGGAATCCATAATTAAAAGGATTAAAATGCAAGCCATTTATAGACGGCTAAAGAAGGGAAAAATCTAGTTCCTGTGATACCTCTGATTCTCAGAATTTCTCTGTCGTTGAGGTGAATTTTGACACTGCTGGGAATAAATAGGGAGGAAATAACATACAAACAAAATTACAGTGCCTGTCAGTCTATAGAGGGAACAAGAACACCAGCTAGTAA
>RJVU01051519.1:2029109-2084962 GCA_003731715.1 Anabarilius grahami | reverse complement strand
TTTTATTTTATTTTATTTTATTTTTAAGAAAAAAATGTTTATTTGGCAAGGATGCACTAAATGATCAAAAGTGACAGTAAAGACATTTATAAATTATATTTCAAATACATTCTGTTCTTGTGATCTTTCTATTCACCAAAGAATCCTAAAAAAATATTAGAATGATTTCTGAAGGATCATGTGACACTGAAGACTGGAATAATGATGCTGATTTATTTATTTTTTTACTATGCCAATATTTTATAATATTACTGTTCTTACTGTGTTTTTGATTAAATAAATGCAGGTTTAATTGGCAAAAGAGAACTCTTTTAAAAACATAAATATAAAAACAAAAACCACACTGACCCTTAACTTTTGATTGTTAGTGTATATGTAATTTCTTTGATTTGTAAAGACATCAGTATTTGCCTATGTACATTTGACTAGTGCTGTATACTTTGCACATTATACAAATTTTAAGTATGCGTGCAGGGAGTGTCACATTCTTGGATGACCTATTACATTTTCTGTATACGACAGAACACACTAGAGAATCTGATTAGTTTTATTATCACTATTTAACTTGACCAGCCTGACTATAATGGAAACCAGTCCGGTAAACTTAAGGCTGTTTTTTTCAGCAGGCTGCTGAATAATCACATCACCTCAGCAGTGAGGACAGTGCTGACATTTTGTGTTGAATTCAGAGCTTCTGAATTAATGATCAACACTGTAAATTCTTGTTTGCGCTAATCCCTGATCTCTAATCGTGCAGGGGTCTCGCTAAACTTATGACATCTCTAACTTATGACAGGAACATGACAACTGTGAGTTCACGCAGACTAATTGTGGATGTATCGAGCCACGCTGACATGATGTATAATTTTCCACACAGAGAGAAATAGAAGGAGGGCAGAAGAATGCCGTGTTGGGAAACGGTTTGACAAAGTGTGACAATGATGGAAGCCGACTTCTCTCTTTGCTCTGGGCCTGCTGCGATAGAGGATAGCAGGTTGTTTGCACGTTCAGTGCAGCGCTGACAGGGATTATCGAGGGGAGAGACGGAGGACGATTGCAAAGAGCTGTTCTTGCAATTCAACTGGCTGCACCGTGTTTTCTTCTCTCCAGCACATCCTGAGCGCTGCGCTGACACCAAAATAGACCGCGGGCGCTTGGATGTTTGGACGTTTCACACAGGTGTGTGCATTTGACGAGAACGTATATAGACCAGGCTGTGCTCTTACACTGCGTGACCATCGACTGAAAATCCAACACCGTGTTCCTGGAAGGACCTTTAGCCCTCTGTGTGCTTTCATTGTAGGCAGTGAAAAGAATGCGTGATGCTGATGTGAATGATCCAGTGACCTGCCGTCCCTGGGCACTAATAGCATGATATAGTGAATCACACTTTTTTACTAGCTCTCGCGAGTAATCGAGAATGATTACAGTTCAGGCTAGAAGAGTGTCAAGCTCTTTTGAGGTTCATGATCGGATTGGACAAAATGTTGCCTTAATTTTTTTTTTAGGCTATTATTATTTGCTCCTCTACTAGAGCTCCTAAACTCCAGAATCAACATGCTACTTTAATAACCTATATTGGGGTAAAACAGAAGAGAACATATAGAATTTACTGATTTCATTCACCTGAGGCCTTTAGATACATATACATATGAAAATGCTAATTAGGAACTATTTATCAAAGAATAACGTTCTTCAAAGAAAACCACTCACTGCTCTTGGCTGGATCACTTTAGCTTTAATAAATCATCTAAGTTGAATAATAACACAAAGTTCGACCTAAAAAATGCTCTGCAAATTTAATTATAGACCTGCTTTGCTGGCTCCAACAGCACTGAATCAGTATTTATGTATCATATCAAATAATCACTCAGTAGAGACTTGGAAACAGTAATGAAGTTGACTTTTATAATGTTATTCCTTGTACTGTGCCTATTACCTTTTATTATTGACTTAAGCGATTTGCACAAACTTCAAAGTGGGGTTGGAAATGCTTTGCACTGGGACCACAGATCCAATTTCACAGATATGCCAAGAACCAAATGCTGCACGTAATTAAAAGAAAGTGCTACGGCTTTAAGATGAGAGCAGAGGTTTTTGTGTCTGTCCTGCTGTAGCTAAAAATAAAAAGTGTATGAACATGGAAATGGATGGAAATGTTTTTGTAGCATATTTTACTTTTAATTTGTACCTCAGATCATTCCGTGGGCTGGATTGAACTCCTCCAAGGGCTGTATCTTTGACATCCCTAGTCTAGAAGAGAGTATCATGGCAGATTGAGCTAATTAAGAAAACACAAAGGAATTCAACCAGGGCTAAGAAATAAGTTTGGCTGGTTAGCATGGCCTCATTAACCCCTGCTGGTAGATGCTGTAACTACACCATCTGGTTCTAAAAAGCATCTCTGTTGTCAGCCGTTCAAAATGACTATTCTGTCAAATGGAAATGTAATGCAACCGAACTACACTACCCTTCAAAAGTTTATGGTTGGTAAGACTTTTTTTAATTTTTAGTTTCTGAAGTCTCTTCTGCTCACCAAGGCTGCATTTATTTGATCAAAAATATAGTAAAAACAATAATATTATGAATATTTTTACAATTTAAAATGGTTTTCTATTTGAATAAATTTAAAAATGTAATTTATCGTTGTGATGCAAAGCTGTATTTTCAGCATCATTACTCCAGTCTTCAGTGTCACATGATCCTTCAGAAATCATTCTAATGTGCTGATTTGCTTCTCAATAAATATTTCTTATATTATCCATGTTGAAAACAGTTGAGCTGCTTCATATTTTAGGGTTTAGGATTTTTTGATAATTTTTTTTTATATGTCTTTACTGTCACTTTCGATCATTTTAATGTGACCTTGCTGAATAAAATAAATAAATAAAATCTTACAACCCCGAAACGTTTGAACCGTAATTTAAATAGCTATTAGGAAGACATAGAGGGATAGTTCACTCAAAAATGAGAATTTGCTGACCCTCAAGCCATCCTAGATGGATATGACTATCTTCTTTCAGACGAACACATTCAGAGATATATTTAAAAATATCCTTAGTCCTCCAAGGTTTATAATGGTTGTGAATNCCCCTATTTGGGGGTGAGCAAAAACACGCCTTTTACTATATTACTATATTGCTGGCTAAAAAAATAAATCCAAAATTGGTTGAAAAAAATGGCTGGGTAAAAACAACCCAATCCCTGGTTTTGTCCATATTTAACCCAGCAGTTTTTAGAGTGTATTAGGAAGACATAGAGGGATAGTTCACTCAAAAATGAGAATTTGCTGACCCTCAAGCCATCCTAGATGGATATGACTATCTTCTTTCAGACGAACACATTCAGAGATATATTTAAAAATATCCTTAGTCCTCCAAGGTTTATAATGGTTGTGAATGGGGGGGGGGCTGCATTTTGAAGCCAAAGATAATACATCCATCCATAAAAAAAGTAATCCATACGACTCAAGGGGGTTAATAAATGCCTTCTGAAGTGAAACAATGCATTTTTGTAAGAAAAATATCCATATTTAAAACTTTAGATAGTCATATACACCTAGGATGGCTTGAGGGTGAGTAAATCATGGGATCATTTTCATTTTTGGGTGAACTATCCCTTTAAAAACTCAATCGAGGCAAAAGAGACTCCCTCTGAATATTGTTGAATACTGTTTTTATTTAATTAATTGTTTTAATAAATGAGTGTTTTATCTACTGTTTGTATTTTGTAACATTTTATTTCTGTACTGCCAATTATTTTTTCAGATTTTTTTGTTTTGTTTTTTGGAGGAGCCACTGACTCCCTGGCCTCCATTTCCAAACATGCCTTATTTGTCAGGTACCTCCTTAAAGTTTCAAACAACATTAGTTTGAGAGAAAGTCACAATTAAGGGATCTGAGCGGCGAGCGGGTGTTCAAGCAGATGCTGAAATGTGCGTTCTGTGGAAAACATGAGCCGTGCCCCCACTCCTGGCTGTCAGAGGCACGGCTGCCATGCCTTGCAAAGACAAACTCAGCCTAATAATATTTAATCATAACAGCGCTCTGAGCAACACAACAGCAATCCAATATTCCTCCGCTCTTTTCCTCTCTCTTGCACACTCGTTCTGTGTCAGGTGTGTCAGTGTGCGATAGATTAGAGCTGTGGGACTAGAATAATGGGGTTTAGCTCATAATACGATTGCCTGGATTTTAGTGGAGATTACATATCTAGTCTGCATGACCAGAGAAGAACCCTTTAACACAGGTAATTCCATCAGCTTTCATCAGGTTTCGGTGTATGTGTGCGTTCAAACACACACTGTGATTCACCACCAGGCAGAAATGTGGCCACTTAAGCAAGTTCAAGATTTTATTTTATTTAACCTAGAACGTTTTTAATTGGATTGATTATTTTAAATAAAAATCCATTGTTTTACTAGCCTTAAAACATGTAAGACTCGGAAAAAGCTTTGTTTATTGTTCAGAGAACGATAAAAACCTTTAAACCCAGCTCTTGAAATTGCATAAAACCAGATAAAATTTGATTAGAGCTTGTGATTTTGAGAAAACTCTTGCTATTTTTGTGTGCAATATGTGTCAGATGATTCGTGAATGGTCCGTGGGCGGGACGTCTGAGGTTGAGACTACTTTCTGCATAACAATTGTTTCATAAAAAGTTTCTTGGATCTTTAAGCCGTACCACATTTACACACTCTTCTCTGTCCTTGCCAAGTTCAACTCGCCTACATATTAGACCGGCGTTAATTCCCTAGTGTTGGAAATTTTAAAGCCGGGCTCCTGCAGTAATTGCAGTTCCTGATAATCTATAAATCATAGCTGTGAGGTCATCTCATAAGCTTTTATCAGCCCAAGATTAAGGAATACTCACATTTGCACCCCTCCTTCTTCTGTTCATCTCATTTTGAGGAATACTAGCCGCTGGAAAAGATTGATTATTCTTTCTTCACAACAACGCATTAGCTCTTAACATGTAATTTTGTCGCGTCCAAATGAGGGCAGGGTTATTTGCGACTGAGAGCAGTTATCATACCAAGTCTCTGGGATTGTTTAAGATAAAATGGTTAAATGACAATAAAAAAAGTTCACACCAGTTATTAAAGCAATTTTAAACACTCTCTGAGGTTTAGAGCCAACATGAAAGTGCTTAGAACTAACTTTTCTTTAGTAATCTGAGATACTGAAACAAGAAAATGTATTATTAGAGAGGAGAGGCATCAGTCAGAAAGGAAAGTTATTATACTTTAATGAGAGATTATGATTCCAACGCTCCTGGGAAGAGTGAACACGACTGAAGAGAGCCACCTCTGCTAAGTTTGCCCGCATGCTTTAACGCAAGAATCTCGTAAAGTAGCGTTATGATAACCTTAATTTAATTGCCATAAGTATCGATATGTAAAGCTTGGGACTGTTAATTAGCCTGACATGGCTGACTTGTTTTGATTTAACCTTATTTCCACCAAATCTAACATATTTTTTATTCCAAATACAATTTGTATTACGCTACTAACTTTACCATTTTGCCATATTGTTCACTCAGTTTGCTGGCGAAGATTATGTAATCTGCGCAGATTTAGCGAACATACTAAACTCATAAGTCAATATCAATAGTAAATATAGCCGAATTGAGCAGTGCCTGAGCATTTCTGGCTTACTTCAACACAAGGGAAAAGAAAAAAAAAACACCTAGCAATGATGAAGCACATCTGCCAATTTTTAGCAGACCCTGGCCAGATATAAACACTGATGTTGCGGCAGCGATCAAAATGAGTAAATGACCTTTGAAGCTTCAAATAAAGATTGTATGACATTGTTATGCCAGTAGGTGGCGACCATGTGACTGTTAAAATGTATTTGATAGAGATTCGTTCAAAAATTCCGGACGAAACAAGTCTTTATTAATTTCATGATTTATTAATTTCAAATAATTTTTTACATAATGAATGCATTTAAAATAAATATTTTTAATAGACCCATTGTAACATTTTAGACACTTATAAATATATACTCATTATAACATTAAATAGAACATTTGGTAAGAACCTGATATTTTTTTTTAGTTGTCTGTTGTTTTGTTTTTAGAATTGTGGGAGAACCGTGATCTGTATTTTTTATTTTTATTTTTATTTTTTTTTTCAAATCCAGNTTTAAATTAATCTGAAAAGAATATATAATATATTTGGCATCTAACTTATACCATTAGCACTGTACAATCTTAAAGACTTAGATGAAGTCTTTATGCACAATAACAAGGCTTTGGGACAATCATAATGCATTATAATCCAGGAAGTTTTGCGAAGTTCTGCAAACCACCCAATCCACCAACCACCCCTTTGCCTGCTTTCTGACACAGATTTTGGACTGCCCTTTCAATTTTGTTTGCTCGACTTTGCAAATATATTGTAAATATCGAGTGTTTGGGAAAGTAAGGATTCTAACGCCACTTTTTGACATCTGTTTTTTGGTTAGGGAGTTAAATTTGTTTGGGTTAGGGTTTAAGAACAAGTTTTAAAAATATGAAAGTTTTGTTTGTTATTTTGGCCTAGTCAGCTCCTAAATCAAGAGTCCCAAATTAAGACAATAAATGTTATATAGTATAGAGACCCCCTCATATGACATCATTGCAAAATTTGGTTGTGCGGCAGACAGATCATCAGCTCGATTCATCACAGACAATTTAATGCTTGACTGCCCTCTAAGTTGAGACACATTGGTCTGCCTAACAAGCTGGCAGCTCTGTGGCAATGAACATGACACTGATGAGGACTATGGCAGGGATCTTTTATTGTTTAAAGCATCATGACATTTCCAGCATTCAGCGAGAGGAATGTTGTCAGGAGCAAAATGTTTCCTGCATTTTTTTTTTCTTTTTTATATAGTAGTTTTAATGCTAATGTTCTGCTAGGGGTTTGAGAGACCACACAACCTTTTTATCTCTTTACCCACCATTGACAGAATTTTCTGTCATTTATGACACCTCTTCCCCACCATTGTTTGAATTTTCACTGGTATATGGTATGGGGCGCTATTACGCATCTTTTGAGAGAGTACAGATTCTCCGGAAGAAAAAAACAGGTTAAGAAAAAGCAGAAACAAGCGATAGAAGCTTTGCTTATGTATTAAGGCTGCACGATATATCGTGATTTATTGCAAATTTTATCGCACGCAATTTGACAAAGGCTGCGATTATTTTATGCGCAGCTTGTCAGAGCTGTACGGCTCTGTGATCAGTAGTAAATGCTTCTCCATCTGAAATCCAGAGAGCGCTCTCGCACAAACTCCAAATATGCCTTGCCGCAGAAGTAGATAACAAGCGTCATTACAGGAAATCCACATGTGCATCACGTGATTTTCTTTTTATTTTTATTTTTGTTTTTTGTTTTTTTTCCAAACCAGTTCACATGCTAAGATTTTCTGATTGGTGTGCATACTGTAGCAGTTTTCTATATTTTCTTTGGTGTTTTGTTGCCAAATTATTCCCAAACAGAACCAGCATCAGCACTTTGGGTAAAATTCAGATGGAAGGCTATGTTTAGTTAGTGATTAAACAGAGGGTTAAAGCTCCAATGATATCTGTAAAATGGGTTTTAATCAGATCAGGAGGACACAATGAAAAATTTTGAAGGGAAAATAAGAGGTCAAATTTTTAATTACTATTATTTTCACCAATAACTTTATGGAATCCAAAATATAAATACACTAAATTCTCAACTGAACATGACAGTTAAAAGAACAAATAGAGAATAGTAAGGACAAAAGACAGTCAAACATGCCCTACTGTATAATCTTACTACATGAATGAGTCTAGTTTTTACTCAAATAAATGGTCTGAGATATTACCATGCTGGTGCATAATTTTGGGTTTCGATGCATAAATTCATGCTGCCTATTGCCTGGAGATGGAGAGCAATGTTTCATACAAACAGCAGTTTTCTGCTTCAGAGTGTCTGCAATGAAAAAGAATCATGCATTGTTATTTTGTCCTTGAAGGGAATGCTTTCTGTATAAATCTACAAAATGAGACTTTTCTGCGTCGAAAACGTTTTGAGGAAAGGATTTTCTGTGGTGTTTTATTGAACAGATAAGAGCTAGCAGCTGTCTGGTAGCTTGTTGTAGGTTGTCACTAGTAGATGTTACAGTGATGTTTGGTGATGGTCTGTCATATTTCTGACATGAAGACCCTCACACAACTGTAGATTGAAGTGGATTTGAAATAGCTTTGATGTGGTGTTGCCAGACATTCCAGGACATCTTATTTCTTGTTTCAACCATATTACAAAGTAGTGTAAATGAAATTGCGAGTAAAATTTTCTCGTTTTCTCAGGCTTTAGACGAAAATCAACTCAAGGCAAGGATTAGTCAAAAATGAACGTGCATTTGTGTTTTGTGTGTGAAAACATTCATCACCAATTCTTTACCACAATAAAATGCCTGTAAACACACTTTTTTAGTGACTAGTCTTACACTGTATCCTAACCAGATGCTATGTGATAAGATTCCAGTTGTTATTTGTCTGTCCACACCAGATGCGACACGACTAGGAGACTCAATCAAAAACCACAGCCAATCAGCCAATCAGAAGAGCGTGAGGGCGGAGTCTCTCTGCAAGCACACAACACTCGCAATGAACTGGATACGTATATAATCAAATTCAGAAATATTACACCATTTTAATATTATAAAAAATACTTTCAGTGGATATGTCACTTTCAGGTCACACAAAATGACATTCAAACTCACATTATATTCTTTCGTCACACTTTATATTAGGTGTCTTTAACTACTATGTTCTTACATCAATAAAGAAGTACAATGTACTTATTGTGTTCATATTGTATTGCAAAACACTTTTGCTGCTATTGAGGTGGAACACGGGTAAGGTTAGGGACAGGTTTGGTGGAATGGGTAGGTGAAGGGAAGGGTCTGCGGTGTAATTTTTAAAATATATTACAGCTGGTATTTTTTAAATATAAGTACAATGAAAAAACGTGTTTGAACACAATAAGTGTATTGTATCAAATGATTAGTTAAAATGTTAGTACATAGTAGTTAAAGACACCTAATATAAAGTGGGACCAATTATTTTAACATTAAATAAAGCACATAATCAGTACCTGAGATTATCATTGTCTGATTAACATTGATATGGTGTTATACACCTTAGTTAAGCAAAACTAATATTTTTTATAACAAAGTAATGCAAAAGTAGCTCAGCCTTTACTTTCCATAAATAATAGTAGAAAAAAAGGGTAAATTCCTACTTTTATATAGGAGAAATGCAGTTTGTCTGGAATTCTCTTTCACTGTGCAGAAGGACAGAGAACTGTTATAAGTCAGGCAGTATAGTGTGAAATATATTTGGGGGAAAAATAGACATAGTGACCTTTCAATGCATGCAAAAAGTGCAAATTGCAAGTTAATATAGACCTACATGGCATCTAAAGTGGATTCAATTTGCTTATGTAAGTGTGATTTCTGTGACATATAAAATGAATGTATATATTTACATTAATTTAACGAGATATCCGCACTGCCAGAGTGTGTCACATTGAAAGAAATCTGGCAGTGCTAATTGGAATATGTAAAAGGGCTAGTTCAGCCAAAATTAAAATTTGCTGTTAGTTACTTACCCTTGCTATTATTTATTTATTTATTTTTATTTCAGTGAAACAGTAAAAGATCAACCATAGAACAACAGTACATTCTTAGTGACCACAGGTGTCAATCTTCAAAAAGGAAAAAGAAAAAGAAAAAGAAAAAAACAGTAAACGTATCTTAGAAGCACTGCTGTATAATTTCGGAAAACTATTATATGAGTCATATGAACGTTTTTGATACTTTTATGATGTTTTTTCTCCTTTCTGAAGCTTGACAGCTGTTGTTACCATGTGAACTGAGTGAACATGGTGTTCCTCATTTTGTGGTTTTAACTATAGCTACTTTAAAGTGCCTCCATTATGCTATTTTTAAGGTTTGTAATTTTGTTTTGGTCTCCAACAATAGATTAGCTTGCATCAAAACTCAAAAAAACACTTGAGCCAGAGTCTGAAAATGGTTTGTTTGAAGATTCAGTCTCTAAACCCCTCCTTTCTAAAAGCCTGCTCTGCTCTGATTGGTCAGATGCATATAGTGCGTGTCGCAAACTAAACGCATATTACCGTATCTGAATTTCAGCTCCAGAGGCTTCTTCAGCACTTGATACATAGTGATACGAACAGTAACAATAGTGTCATTTTTTCTTTGGAAGTTGATGCAAAGTAGATTTGCAATGTTGAAAACAGCGACTTCTCGACATGTCGACAACATGAACCAAACTCTTCCAGACCTCAGCTACAACTACAGTGTTTGAGGAAGGGTCAAAGTAGACGTTGTTCGCGGGCAGCCAATGAACACGGTCATTATGCAAATTTGTTACTTTGTTAAGTAGGTATGTAACAGGAAGTGAGTCTGGAATTGCTTGTTTCAGCAGTTCAGAATGTATTATTTATTTTAGGAGACAATAACTTTATTTGTTGTGCACTTTGATCTTTAAAACTTTGCAGACCTTTTACATTCACAAACAGCTAAATTACACAGTGCATGAAATGTAATATCCAAAAAAGCATAATAAGGGCACTTTAAGTCAGACCTCTCTACTCAAAGTCTCTGTTCCGTCCTGTTACTGCAATCAGTAGATTGCAGGCAAGTATCAACTCTGCTATATCCTTTATAGCGGTTATTAAAGATGGTTAAATATTGCTTCCCTCAGGTAATGCGGATTAAATGATGTACTGTGTGCAGGTACACTGCAAGCTGAAATTACAATCGTTATGTAGTGTATGGGGGGAGGGAAGATGGAGAGCTCATGGTAATTACGCTGCTGAAATAACCAGATAGGGTTTTATTACCAAATTTCTCCAGGCGGCAGCTAATGATCAACATGGGGGGAAAAAGATCTTCTCCTCTCAGCCTCTTTCCTCACGATCTCATTCTCTGAAATGTAAACTGTCTGCTAATGTGAATGGACACTTGTTAAAGAGACTGTTTTTCCATTTTTAAGCATTCTCAGGCTATAGTGTTAAGTGCAAATGATGAGCAGGGGGAATAAAGAAACAGCCTTTTATATATATATAGCCTTATATATTATATAGCCTAATCAGTTGATCTCCACCACTATGTCACAACACTACTATAATATGTGTGTATATGCAGTGTTTGCAAATGTCTCATTAAGGGAAACCACAGGATCATTAAAAAAATAAGATAAAATAAATTAAAAATGTAATTGTCTTTGTGAATGTTTATTGCTGAACACTAAGGCTGCATTTATTTGATACAAAATACAGTAAAACAGTAATATTGTGAAAAATTATTACAATTTTAAATAACCATTTTCTATGTAAATTTATTTTTTCTATTATTGAATTTTTTAGCACCATTACTCCAGTCTTTAGTGTCACATGATCCTTCAGAAATTCTAATATGCTGATTTGCCACTCAAGAAACATTTCTATTATTATTAATGTTAACAGTTGTTTAGGATTCAGATTTGTTTTTTGTTTTTTTTGCAATAGAAATATTTTTCAACCTTATAAATGTGTTTACTGTCACTTTTGAATGCAACAATTTAATGTATCCTTGCATTGATAGTATTAATTTCTTTCAAAAAGAAAAAAAATAATAATAATTGGACTGACCCCAAACTTTTGTCCTAGGCTATTCATGTAACAATTATAAAATTGTTATGAATGAAAGAGGTTGATACGGATTTAGTTTTAACCTCAGGATATCCTATAGATACCTCAGCTTTAGGCTGCCCCAGACTATCTTGTCCATATTATACACAAAACTAAACAGCAATAGCAGAATAGCCAGTTTCAGTCTCATAGTGCTGGATTCCGTGAAATGTCCTGGTCTCAAGTGCACCTAAGTCATGTTTATAAGGTAACGGATGATACTATAGGTTGTTTGCACATGACGTCATTGCTGTGGCTGGAGGGCTGGAAGTGATTTTTCTATATAGGAATCACTATCACAAAATCAAAATTCCTGTTTTGCGTCATTTATGGTTGCTTAAATCGATCAAACCGAGAAACCACAAGAAGCTTTTATCATTTACATTACTTTTGTTTTTTAACTTTAAAAGTTGTCGTCTTTAATAGCATTTTGCATATGCTGATACTGAAACTAATATGGATACCTGTATACCTGTTTTGTATAATTTTGTATAATTCAATTCACAGTGATCTGGTTACCGTGAAAACGGTGTAACACGCTGTTGCTTCAGCCATCATATGGTAGAAAATGTCCAAATAAAAAAATGCGTTCAACAAGCTGACAGAAGTCGATCCATTTCTTTGTTGGAAGTGTGTAAATGTAACTGTAGTTTTAATGTTGTCTTTGTAAATATTCACTTTCCCATATGACCACGGAGAAGAATCAGAGGGTCACATTCAGTGGACAGACACCAACACACTATATATATATATTTTTAGTATTTACTTCAACAGATGACAACCAAAATCAAACCCATAGAAGCTTGTGAACAGTTTTGTGGTGACCGCGTGCAAGTTATGCTCATTCACAAGCCAAGTGAGAGTCATACTTGCAAATGTAATTTTAATTATTAAACCAAAACAAAATACAAAACTTTCAAAAACACTCAGCAATGTGGTTATTTTATTGAGTGATGGGCAGTGGGTTCAATGTCATTATTAGATTTGCTATACGGCGTCTTCCCATCACCTCCTCAACCTGCTTCCCTTAGTGTTTTTACACTTAGAAAAGGTGAAAATTGCAATACACCGTCCAGTTTTTTCCCTGAATGACGATGTGAGTTCCTATTTCAATTCTTGATTCAGCATAAATGACCTACAATGGTGCCATATTTCACAATCATGACAGAAAATCAAAATACTGCCCTTAACTAGTCACTAGTAGAAAGGAAGCACGATATAAACAAACCAGAACTGAACACAGCGTGACGGCAGCTTCACATTTTCTATATCTACCTCCTCGATGGCAGGCAAGTCTTTCAATTCAGTAGAAAAATCGCTCCTCTTCATAACATAAGGACCATGTTCAACATATGTTGTGATTTTCTGTTTATACCTTTCTAAACCAGCACAGTACAGACTTTCCTCCATCTCATCCATTCGAATTTTCACTTCTTGCCCTCCACCTGAATTTCGCGCGTCACCAGAACCATGTTATTGCAAACAACCTATGGTCTCTTTTGAGGAGCAACTAACCACTGGACTTGTCATAGTTTGCCAGGTTAGTAGCACCAAACCTTTAAAGAAAAGATTCAGAGTGTTTTTTGAGGCAGTTGGTTGCAATAAAACTAGATAGTTAGGAACGGTAGTATCATGTTTTCTTTACTTTTGGATGGAAATAAAGTCAGCTCACAAACCTACACACATTTCCACTAATTTGCTTTAGTGTTTTCTGTACAACCATTATTCAAATTAGTTCCAAAGTAATGTACTATTATGGTATACATTTTATTTTTTATTTTTTACCTATTTAGCCAGTCTTACATCCTGTCCAGAATGAAATGAAAGTCTAAATATATCAACAAGTCTGGTTACACTAACTCGCCTTTACCTTACTCTGTTTGAAGCATACACACACAAACATACACAGTCATAGAGCTTGTTTACTGCTCATTCTGCACATCTAGAGCGAGTGTGAATCTTATCCTCCCGCACACAGTGACGCACACACATTTACGTGTGCACATTTGCCTGTTCCCTGGAGGTGTCTGACAGCAGCCAGAGGGCTGCTAAGGGGCCTTAAAATTGGGAATGATGTGGCTGGAACATTTTCTCTCCCTTCTCTATCACAGATGTGTACACTCTCCATTCCCTCATAACGGCAGTTCCTCAGTCATTGCTGTTTATCTCATGTCTTATCGGCCAATATGCATGGGAACCAGCTGAAATACTTTTAAACAACATGTCTGTGTGAGTTTGAGTGGGTTTGCATGTATTTGTTTGGATGTGTGCATATGTTTGAAGTGAATCCATGCCCCCCAGTCAGCTGAGCTGAAATCAGCCTAATTAAATGACAAAAGGAGGACAGGCGGTCTTCTCTTTCAGAGCCTCCCGCTATTCTGCCTGATGCATAGTTGTTCTGGCAATACAGCTCACTTGAATTACACACAATCAGTGATGGACTTTATGAATCACTCAAAGGGACCTTGTTCTACATTTTTGTTGCATTTTATTGTGAAATCCACACATAAACCAGTTGCCAGATACGAATGGTTTGATGTGTCTGAAATCCAGCCTGTCTGTGACTTTTGCAGAGTTTGTGTAAGGCTGTTTCTTAACATCATATTTAAGGACCTAGAACACAAAATTAAATGAGCTTTACAGATAAGCGAGCAAATATTTAATGACTGTAAGCAATGCGTATAATTCTATTTACATAAAGACGTGTTTAAAATGAATTAATTCTTTCAACTATTCCATCAAACACATATTTATTATTCTCTCCACAACCCTTTGAACCACACAAACAGGATAGTGGGATATCATAAGCAGCAATGTTCAGATTGCGTTCATACTACATACATACTGGAAGTGGAACATACATTTTTAATGGTCACAATGTAAGGTCCTCATCAAATACAGTAACATGATTTCGGACGCAGCAATGTTTTTTTTTTCTGTATTTTTATATTTGATTGAATGCAGCATTGACATTTCTATTAAAATCTCTGCAGTTCCCTCAAAAACCCTAAGGGTTCACGAACTCCCATTTGGGAAGCCCCGCTTTAAAGAATCTATTTGTAAATTATATATTATGTGCTCACGCAGATGTAGAGGATAATTGGCTCATTCATAAAAGGCAGGAGGTGAAGTTGTTTTATGAAATGATGCATCTGCATACAGCAGCATCAGGTGTTGGCACGCCGTTCACTTCATCAATATGTGTGTCAGCAGTGAGAGACGCAGCTGTATGCAGGGTAATGTAGTCCGTTCCCCAGCCAGGAGCACAGATTACACATGAGGGAAGAGAGAAGGCTGGAATTAGTTTATTCTTGAAAATGAGCAGATGATCCCAGCCTGTGTGTTAGACAGACGACACTATCATGCGACCACCTGCATTCACACGCTCCAAGACTTCAGTGCGTCATCAAATATGCATATGCATGTGTTTTGTATGCTTTTACTTTACTAATGTCTAAGACATTCATACATTGGTGCTGCAAAGAACATTTATTGTTAAGAAGGGAATAAAGGGTGACTTTTTAGCTTTGCTTCTTTTCATTTTATGTGTCGTTCTGTCTGTAGCATTCTGATGGAAGATATTTGCTTGGCTTGAGCTTGTTGTTTGTCATGCAGGGCTCTGTGTGAATGATATGCATATAATACCAGGAATTTAGCTTGTTTGCATAATCCATTTGCATAATTACAGCATTTGTGATCTGAGTAGCCTAATTGCATTTATATAGATGGCGGCTGATGAGAGTGATTCTAATCGATTGTCCTGGTAAAATGAGCAGGTAAAGGAATATGAAAGGACTAGCTGAAAAATTTGATAATATGATTTCATTACTGAAGAAGAGTCAGACGCTCTCCTGTCAGAATGAGATAAATGCACATAAATGCCACCATAATGGCGTAATTTGGGAAGCTCTGGATTTTCTTTAAACCCGGGTTGATTGAAGAATCATAGGTAGGTTTTAAGTGTGAATGTTGACTCCGCATTTTAGTTTTGTTCATGCATTTTGTGTATTGTTGATGGTGGAACATAGTCAAGGTGACAAAGGCAATGCTGTGTTGCAAAAAACACACTGTAAAACCCGATGAGTTCAGAATGCTCAAATCTTTTGTAAACCAACTCAAAGTTAACTAACTCAAAGATTATGTTAGTATAACTTAAACATTTTGATTCTGCACTACACAAACTTGTTGATTACAATTTAATTGAAATATTAAATAAACATACTCATCTTTATGGTTAAGTGTTAGTTAGCAACAGCATACTAGCATGTGCTAATGTAACTATCAAAAAGCATATCACTATATGCTTGCATAAATTGATCAACAAGCAGTATATATAGCCTTGAATCTAGCAGCCCATTCTCAACCTGCAAAACTTTAACATAACAAAAACACCTTTAAATACCAAAATAACAGAGCATTAAACAATCACACATCTCCCCCTATATTATTAATCTTGTGCAGTTTTATAACCTATATAACAGGTTTGCACAAAATAACACTTAATTCCAACATTTATTCTCCTTACACAGACGCAAAGCATGCTGGGAACTAGAAATCTGCTCCAACTGAGTCAGTTTAAGTTCTGCTTACTAATATCAGATTTTGAAATTACATAACTTTTTTATATTAAGTACAATGAACTTTCAGTAGTATTTGAGTGAAACAAACTAATTTCATTTAATTAGTTTAAACTGTTCAGTTTTACAGTGCAGCCTGGATGGGTTTTCATTGTGTTTGTGTGTGTGTGTGTGTGTGTGTGTGTGTGTGTGTGTGTGTGTGTGTGTGCATGCGTACCTTGTACTCCTGATGTTATGGGGACCAAATGTCCCCATTTTGACCTTATGGGGACATTTTTGGGGGAGTCCCCATGAGGAAAACACACTGTTAAAAAAAAAAAAAAGTAAAATTTACGGTAAAAAAAAAAAAGGCAGCTATGGTTGGCAGAACCTTACCATAAAAAATACGGTAGCAACGTTTAAGGTTTTACGAGACAGCACTTAGTTTACTGTCTATTTTACAGTTCAAAACCATATAATTTAAAAGGTTTATATTGTAATAATTATGGTTCATAACTTTATTTTACACACTGTAAAATGTTATTCACACAAACACTAAACACCATCATGGTAACACATTAAATTAAAAAAATACAATAAACATTAATTTAACAACATTAGATGTAACATAAAACCCTAATGTACATAACTGATTAGAAAAAACTAAAGAAACAGAGTTTCTGTTTCAATGAAAATACATCAAATGTATGTTGTGGGAATTGTGGGAATATCGATTTTAGTTTTTTTCACTGTAAATTATTCAATGACTTATTTATTTTTCACTTCCAAAAACTCTTTTAAAAACCGTAAAATTGCATTAAATGTACTGTTAGATCTATTACATTACGGAAACTTTCTGTAAACCAATTAACTGTTTTTCACCGTACCATTTTTACAGTCTTTAAAATCACGGTCATTTTTAACAGTGCAGCTTATAAGTCATAATAAATTGAGTGTTTTGAAAATCTATAAATGCAGAAAGTTGTCTGTAATGGGTAGGTTTAGGGCTAGGGAATTCAGACCTTCTGAGGAGAATGGAGGGTAACAAAGCATCTCACCTAAAACACATTTTGCTTGCATTTTGTTGCACTACCACTAAAAGGTTTGTTGAGAAAAAGAGAGGAGTGTGTTCATTTTATTCCGACTGAAATTACTGCGTAATTCCGATTTCCAAACTCATAAGAACTTCCTAGGAGGATTTGAAGTCCTTGCAGGATGTCCCTGTTCTATCCTTCAGACATATTTCTCAGTCGCAAAATTGAGAATATTATCGTGGGGAAAATAACTTCTCTCAGGGCTTCAGCCATGATGCCTGGTTGCAACAGGAAACGAGGGTGTGTTTTGGACTCACATCTGAAGATCCCCTACCTTTTATATATTTGCCATAAGGGGAATCATGATTTGCTACTGATAACAAGAAAGAGCCAGCAGGTGTTATTCTGAGAGATGGAGTGTCAGACTCCAAAATAGGTGAGGCGGAGAGGGACAGAGCAGGAGGCATTTCTTGTTGAAATGTACTATGGGTAATATTCTCACTTTTGACTAATGGTCACATACGGCAGAAATGCAGGCTTTCTCCAGACCTCTATTGCTTGACATAAAAGCCATTTTACTGTGGCTTTCTTTCATCTGTGTCTTGGGAGTGCTGCGCTTCTATGGCCCGAGAAAGCCTTGCTTAATCACTTTTAATGGCGACGGGGTTTACAGTCTACTTATGGAAATATCAATACCTGCAGCTTTATGAGAAAGCCTATTTTATCAGGCACATTTGTACGACCGCAACTCGTAGCGAGGTCACCGCTTTGTTTTGTTTTTTTAGAAATTGATCTCATATGATCGGACCTCTGAAATGGTCAAACTTTCACCCTCATGACCACAGAACATGAGTGTGGGAACAGCATCAATATTCTTTTATGAGTGCAAAAACACAGAATTTATTGTGGATGACACAAGTTCATGTTTATCATCCATATGGTTTATGAACTTGTGAGAAATAGTTTCAGCTCTGGCCCTCATGTTCGGAGGAGTGCGTAGGTTTAATTGATTTCTCAGGGACATGATATCACCGTTATGTCGATCTCTTCTGGTTTCATTTTGCATTTTAAATGACTACTAGTATAAATAGTGTAAGCTAATCTTTGCACATTAGTGGTCTCATGTGAAAGTCTCCACTCTCCATGTAAAGTTTTCATGCGAGTTTATTTCAATCGAATCACTCAGAGTTTCTCACTTTTCAGATTGCATGCGAATCGCTCAGCCAGATGGATAATTACCTTTGCCGACTGCAAAGCGGCACAGCTAACAAGTTGCAGCCTTCCATTTGAATTTCAGCATCGACTTCATAGCACTTTACTTGTCTTTGATTTGGAAAAGAGAGAGAGAGAGAGAGAGAGAGAGAGAACGAAATGAACCCCCACGGTGATTTGATTTAATTTACTGGGAAATATTCCTTGTAAGCTGCATGGTGAATCTGGAGAGGTGGAGGGACTAATGCATTTGAAATGATCACCTGCGCTTGAGCATTTTGAAGTTGTTCTTTTTCTATTTCTCTGTGTCACGAGTTTCATCCTCATATCACTTTTTTGGCTTGACTGTTGTTAGCATTTATCGCTAATATCCTCCACCTCAAATGTACTCTGGCACAAATTAGCAACCCAGTGAGTTAAGAGTAAGTTTTATCAAAGTGTCCTTCCGTTCTTCTTGTCGTCATTTCTCCTCTTTCATTTTCTACATCTGCTGCGATTTTGAAGCTTCTAACTTGTTGACATCTTTCTCTCCCATAAGGCCACAATGTGGAGAGAATGGTGGATAATTTTTACCACAATATGAGTCATATTTTAAAACTATTTATGAAGAAAAACAAAAACTGTTCTTTAATGATTTTCTGAGTGAGCAACAATAAACAAGGGGGTGCAGCTTAAAATGTAAACTTCAAATTTTAAATTTCAGTCGCTGGTGATGGAAAAGAAACAGTATTGTGACGTTAACTCAACATAACATACCACAAACTTGCCCTTTTCCAAAATTGTTTGCATGTAAGCATTGATATCATTAAGTTGGCTTGAAAAAGCCTAGCCAGAAAGTTTGAAGTAGTTTTAAAAGCTTGAAGTTTGAAGGTTTTCAGTCTGAAATAGTTTGTTTTAGTTTAGTAGTTTTAAAAGCCAGATGGATGGACGGACGGACGGACGGATAGATAAGAAAGGGTAGGGTACTCATAAGGTACATCATTCTAGATTCATTTTAGTGGGGCTGTACAATTTGTTCAAAAAATCAAATTGCGATTATTTTGACCAATGTTGCAACTGCAATTTTTAACTACAATATGACAAAATTAGCATTTAGCTACTTAGATATCAATGGTAAAAGGCTAAGGCTTAACAAAAATGTTACATTTAGCCATGAAACTCGTCCTACAGCATTTGTGCTGCATATATGAGTGATACCTCAAATTGTGAGGCTTGTTGAGGACAGGTTTGCTGTTATTTTCCAAGCAACTCAGACTCCTGGATAATAATAGAAACTAAAAAGCCCTTTTTTTTCTGATGGAAGGACCATCTTTTCACTTGGACCACTAATACCAACCACATAGAATGCTAAAACCACTTTAGCAACTGCATAGCAACACCCTGGAAACTACCCACATTATCATATCATGGAGGTATCATCTGCACAGGCAACTACAACTCACATTTTCTTCAGAAAATGCAAAAATCTATTTATCTTCGGCCTAACTCAGAACATCTTACCTTCACTTCTCATCTGTAATCAATCTGTGTTGGCCAGTGTTTCTCTCACCACAAAGGGAACAATTGCAGCCCGATTTTGCTATTCTAGCCATGCAACACTAGCCAGAACCAGCCTTAAAGGGACACCCAGGACAGGCCCATCAGACAGAAGGAAGATTCAGAAATCCTGTGCTCAGAGCTCTGGCTAGACTTTTACACATCATCACCCAAAACATTTCCCAGACACATCAAACTGTCGTATCTCCTCATGCCCAAGTCATAAGTCTCTTTTTCTCTCAGTCTCAAATCCCATTTACTTTCTCCATAGAGAAATTGATTTTTAACAATAACATATAAAATTTTCAAGACACATCTACCATTCACCAAGTGGTGAATCGCCTTCTCCATAAATCAGAACTTAAATTAATAATAATAAAACTAATAATAATTTACATTAGTTTCCCCATATTCCCTATGAATATCTACACAAGCCAAAATCCTGTAGAGATATATTGTATATATTTATCTCGTATCACTCTACGGTTTCTTTCTTCTCGCATTATAGAGTAATTTCAACTTAAATAAATATTTCATGTCCATATATTTATTTATTTGGTAAATCGCGGCATAATAACCATTATAATGTACATTCAGCCGGTCATTATCTCCAAATAAAGCTCTTCAGGGTGGCTGACTGCACATTATATGTTGTTATGTGTCATTTGCAATGTTTGCTGCCAAAATGCAGAGGAAATTGTAAACTACTGCAGGTTAAGTTTGCTCTGTTGATGTATTTCTTGTTGTCCGTAAGAGTTTTTTGTCTGTTACCAGTGGTTTCAAAGACATTTGTATTGAGCGGCTCTCCATCGCCGATGCCAGTGGCCTTGAGATGCTGACTCCTCTCGGGGTCACCCTGAGCATCACATTTATAGAGCCTGACGTAATGTTGGCACGAGCACTGGGACCATTTGTTCTCTCTGGATGGGCGTGTGCCAGCCAGAGCTCTGGTAATGGGCTGGGTGGCAGACGGAGACAGTGGGTGCATGAGCACTTGAGTATTTTTCCATTCTGACTAAAGCAATGATTGTGTCTCAGAACAAAAGCTGAGAGGTGGACCGGCAGTGCTGCCATAAAGATCTCCTTTCACAGAATTCATTTGAGTCCATTTACAATAATGATGTAATTTCTGTATGTTTTTTTCTACCCTCTGTGACACAGGATTACCCTTGTGTGCACCTCGATGTTGGGGAATTACTTTTCATGTTTTCAGTACTCCTAGATAGATAGATAGATAGATAGATAGATAGATAGATAGATAGATAGATAGATAGATAGATAGATAGATAGATAGATAGATAGATAGATAGATAGATTTTGACCAATGTTACAACTGCAATTTTTAACTACAATATGACAAAATCAGCATAACTAAATAGCTAACCTATACTGCTAACTTTACATTTTTCAGTACTGTGACATTAGCTCAATGGTTTTTAAAATAGGATGGCCTCTCCAGTAAAAAGTTGTAGCATGAAAAGTCATTACTTCGCTATGACTGTGTTTTGTGCTAAAGTAGACTGAGGCAATAATCACAATTTAATTTCATTTGGATTTAAACCATTCACTCGAGGAATCATGCTATAGTATTTCCAGATTTTTTTTTCTTCCAAATTATAATGAAATATTTTATTTTATTTTATATATTATCAGGACATGAAAAATAGGATGTTTAGGACCCTACATAAAGCAGAGATATTTTATTAAATTATAATAATTATAATAATATTTTTTATGAGAACATTTATACATGTTTTAAAATATATTCTCCCATTTGCATCAAAGTAGTAAGACTCTTGTAGCTTAGCTCAGGACCAGTTTTAAATGGGTAGCTTGACTTAACTATTTAAAATAATGAGTTGCTTGTGGTTTGGCAAACTACTGAATTATCTTTCCCAATACCGGTCTGTCCAAACCGCAGAGAATCAAGTTGATTGTTCATTAGTGCTTTCTGTTGCAGCAATCCTACACCTCAGTGTTGTTCATCAGAATGACTCATTATTCACTACTTTGCGATGGGAGTCATTGAACTGAGATCAACATGTCACCAGTGGAATGCTCCTGTGCGTGTTCACGTACGAATGTGTGTCAGTGTGTTACTCCAGACTGAAGGCTGTGTCGGTGCATGTTCTTTATTAGCCGTTTATCGGAGTAAACTTAATGAACCTTGCCCTTGGCTTGACTGTTCTATTGTTGCTGTACTGGAGCGAGGGACCATCTGATCAGTACCGTCTGTACAGCACTCCAACACCTTCTGTCAACTGTGAAGTGTGCATCTGCTGCCGTATGTGTGAGTGTGTGTTTATGCATTTTAGATGCCATTATAGCTTGTACTCTATAGGCCTCACTTATAAAACATGAAATTATGTAAATCAGGAATTGAATGCATAAGAATGTATTTACATTTGATTAACCAAAAAATTAGATATGCTTTATGAATGAAGCCCAAAAGATTAAAAGGTCAAGACTTGGCTTGTCAGACGTAAAACACACATTGCAAAAGTGCAATTGAGATGAATGGGAAGCTATTTTCAACCTCCTTGGAGGTTACTAAGCCAACAATGTATATTTTAATTATGATCCAAAGGTGCACAACACCAGCACGTTTAATAGAGACACAATGACTGTTAAACATTCTTCAACAACCCTTAAAGCTGGTTAAAAAGAGTGGTTACACTTTATTTCGATGGTCCACTTTAGACATTCTACTAACTATAAGTAAATAGAACAAGTTCTTCGAAAAACTAGAAAAAAAAAAGATCAGCATGAACTCCCACATTAATATTTTCCTAGCTGTGTGAAAATCTTTTGTTAGTGAGTTATTCATGTAATAATCCATCTGGAATCATCAGCTGAAATGATCCATCTAACCGTTCATTTACTAAAGTAATAATCAGTTCATACACGAGCAATTACTGCAACAATGTCAGTGACATCTCTATAATTATCATACGAGACAATAAGAGACTCAGGTGCCGGATGAGTCAGTTGGACTCCATGCCTGTAGTCTCCTGGACAGAGGTTTCATTGGATGGTTTCTCCATGCAGACATGATGTGTATGGGTCAGTGACAAATTTTGAAAAGGAGAAATCTTTCTTCTCTCCACCACCACCCTCCCCTATTGTTTTGTTGGTGTCATACTGTACCATTTGATAACCTGAATTAAACATAAAAAAAAATCTGATATATTTTAAAGAGATGTGTTGACATTAACACAGTCATTGGACTCTACAGAGTTCATTTCTAATGTAATTTCCTGTTTTATTATTTGATTGTCACGTGACAACAAAACAGCTTCCTGCATGTTAGTTAAGATAAGCTTTGATTTTGAAAGTTTCCAAATATCAATAATATTTAATATTTTAATAATCAAAACTGTTATTAAAAAAGTAATTGTCGTCCTTGTTTGCATTAATTGCATTTAAATGTAATTTTAAATTGCTGTCACGTCATTGACCCGTGTGTCTTCTTAGAAAAAGACGTTGTATTTCTGAAGCAGAACAACTTCCCTCCCTGTCGTTACAAAGATGGCCATACACACACAAACAGGCTTTGATTTCTTTCCAGCATCCTGCAGTCCAGCCTTTGATTATCGCACAAGGTGACATGTGCCGGTTGAGGGGTGCCATGGTGATGCTGGTGTGACAGGTGCAGTCATCAGACTGACTGGAGGTCAAACAGAGAGGCCAAACAGCAAGCCAAAGCAACCCAAACTAGGGCAGGGCGTCACGGCAACCGAGCGCCTAGACGACAGGGTGTCATGGTGACGGAGGCCGGAGACAATCAAGGATAAGAGAACGAGAGCAGTTTCAACGAATAACAAAGACAACAACAAATAAACAGTTGTGGAAAAAATAGAACTAGATTTTTGTATTTTTCCGAGAGTATGTAGGCTAAGCATTGTTTGTTCATGCAAAAGTCGGCACAGTGATGCTGGGGTGTTTGCGGTGGTTGCTATGATGTTTTGGAGTGTTTTAACATGTTTATGTGCAGTTGCTAGGGTGCTCTTGGTGATTGCTAGTTGGATGTTTACTAGCCAAAGCGAAAAAGCCCACCCAAAAGTTTGGTCACCAGATATTTCAATTCAGTTTGTTTATTTGTGTATTTATTAGTGCTGTCAAATCGATTAATCACGATCTAATTGCATCTAACATCTAATCTAATCTATTTGACAGCACAAATATTTGTATATGGGTCATTGACAAATAAGGTTTTTAAAAGTGTAAAAAAGCATAATGGAGATATAATTAATTTTAAAGTTTTATCAAATGTTAACAATGAGATTATGTGGTTTTTATAATCAATTAACACTGCTTTTGTCATTTTTTACAAGATAAACAAAATTTGTCATCAAAAAAGTAATTCGGTTTAACCAAAATTTTAGCTTTTACGGAACACTTTTGGTTATACGGAATGACAGTATTTTCTAACAATGCTAACAGGCTAATATCTAGTTAGATAGCTAGTTAGCTTGCTAGCTATCTAGCAAAAGGACAATTAAAAATGTTATATTTAGTACAAGTTTTTTAAATATTACAACATTTTCCATGTTTTATAGCGGTTGTACCAAATGACTGATGTTTTGGGACATGCGTATGAGCAAGTGAAAACATGAATTTTTCAAATAGTTAATAGAGAGTTAGTTACTTTGCTTCATGACCATGTGGTACTTTGCAGGTGTCTGAATGATGTCACATCCTGTCACATGATATTGACCGTATGACTTGATCCAAAATGGTCCCATTATATTGGTTACTCCAAATGGCATCAATTAAATTATTTTTTCTGGATATTCTTTCTCATTACAAAGCAACGACTTCTACATATAATTTTAATACCATTTTGCACTATTTTGATGTTATAAAATCATGCCAGAATAAAAAAATATATACATTTATTACATTTTAAGATATTTTAATCACAAATGAAATGGCTGTATTGGCCTTTGGACGGTTAAACCGAATGACTTTTTGACACTTCAAAATCTTTAAAATACCTTTTATATGTAGCAAAATATAATTAAAATATAATATAATATAATTTGATTAAATCCTTTTGGATTCAATAAAAGAGATCTAGTTTTACTACCCTACTTACTTTGGATGTCATATCTTTGTTTTTAATTATTATTGAGGCCTTTGGACAAAAAAATGACCCGTCACGTCATTGACCCATATGTTTCAATATTTACAATCATTTAATCTGGCTTGAGTTTTTCCTTCAATGCACTTCTATGGGTTTTTAAACTATTTTAATGGCAAAAAGCAATGCCAACACAGGCCCTGTTTTTTACTGTACTAGTATCTTTGAAGTCATATGATACTTCTGTAAAAGAGTCATCTAATTAACTGTTAACTGATCTCAAATTTACCAACAATAACTCTTTGACGAAAAGAGCCTGCAACGTTAAGTGCTGTTATCTGGCTTCTCTTTTCATTACGAGAGACGTGCGAGTGAACGAACACATCTTTATGAATAGGGAGACGTCAAACACAATGAAAAACAGGTGGCATGATATTCCCTAAGCTTCCTGCGAGTGCTATTGTATCGTAGCCCTAGTTGCCTGTCACATTTGACAAAAAAAAAAAGACTACGCAGCACAGCTAATTTTCTTGGAACTCATCTGAAAAAGTCATATAATTGGAAGAATGACCCAAGCTGAGATGCTGACCAACAACAAGCATTTCAAGGTTTTCTTATTCCTTTTGTATTTTCACAAGGGCGATAGAGTTGACTTTTGGGAAGTTGCTGCATCATAGAGCGATCATTATTCATGGAAGAAAGCATCAGTCATGGCACTTATTTGTAAACATGTTATTTTGGAGGGGGAGGGGGGGTAAGAGAGGACGGCCAGAACAAAGGAAAGAACATGTTTCCTAATGACACAGCTCTGCTTCCATGTTTCCGTTTTAATCAAGGTGTAGCTCGAGCGTTGCTTCCTCTGGCTTCTGATTGTATTCACCTTGGATGCCATAACCTTGACGTCAACATAATAACCCTGCGAAAAAAGATTATTACGCCAGGAACCTTTGATTGTGAGTGCTTTTAATCCATGTCCATGGAGCTGTGAAAAAATAAAAAAGAAGCTGTTTTCACATTTTACCTCTTCTCAAATATCATTAAATGGTAGATGTTTAGGCCACAAGTATAGATCATAAATTAGATGGTAAATAAGAAAACGTGCCTAGTTATTTTTAGATTCACAGAGAAAACGAAAGATGTTGGTATTTTCTTTGAAACAGATCCAGTTGTTTGGTTCTTATCACTTGAATTTGTGTGCTTGATGGTGCTTAATTGAAGATGACATGAAAAGGATATCCTGAACGCTTTTATGTATGATGTATTAGTGAAGGTGGTGTTACACTAAGCTTTACAAATGCAAAATTATTTCAGACTCCACATTACAGTATTAGCAGTATATAGTGTGGCATTAAATCTTCCATTGATCAATTGGACGACAGAACGTGCATTTTTTTCTACTATAGTTTTTCTATAGTTTCAGCTGGACCATCTTGGGTCAGTTTCATCCAGCCCAACACATCAGGTCCTCATGGCAAGTCGATGTAAGGTGGATATCGGATGTCTGTTTGAGGCAGGTCTCGTGGAGCACCAATTTGCATGTTAATGGAAAATGCAACCCTGTCAGCAGAATGGAAATCACAAATGAAGGGACAAAATGGAAAGAGAACAGAGTTTCCTCTTCAAAAGAACAGAGCAAGAGTAATTTAGTTAACATGGCTGAAGCAGAGGGTCATTTGACATGATCAATCTGCAAATGAAATGATATCATTAAGACGGAGGAAGCTGAGAAATAGGTTTGAAATGCATTTATCGAAGAGGCTGGGGAAGAATTGATATCACTGTTGTGACCTACCATTTCCCAGGCTGAACTGAACATGTGATGTACTTCTTAGTAAAGGTCATTGTTGTAAAATGACTGTCTAATTCCTTTGCTACTCTTACTGTTGCTTTTACTTAGTGTTAGACTTATGAAATATACGGCGACAATTCCTTTATTTTTATTTTTTATGGAATATTTCAGTGTGTATTGTAAGTGATTTATCCATGCACATCATTATTATTATTTTTTTTATTTAAGTGCCCCCATAATCTTTAATCAAAAACATGATCTTTTCTCGATAATAACCTCTCCCTTCCAGAAACCTGTCATTCACATAAGATCGCAAAAAATTGCAAATGACAGCGATCCAACAAACCAATCAGTTCCCTATTCCTTTCTTCTTTTTTTCATCTATTTCACTCAGACATACATCACAGTAGGGAAGAAAAGACGGTCACAGTTTCGCACTTAAAGGGTTAGTTCACCCAAAAATGAAAATGATGTCATTAATGACTCAATGCGTTCCACACCCGTAAGACCTCCGTTCATCTTCGGAACACAGTTTAAGATATTTTAGATTTAGTCCGAGAGCTTTCTGTCCCTCCATTGAAAGTGTATGTACAGTGCACTCTCCATGTCCAGAAAGCTAATAAAAACATCATCAAAGTAGTCCATGTGACATCAGTGGGTTAGTTAGAAGTTTTTGAAGCATCTAAAATACATTTTGGTCCAAAAATAACAAAAACAACGACTTTATTCAGCATTGTCTTCTCTTCCGGGTCTGTGTATATCCACAGTGACGCTGCTTCTTCTTCTTCTACCGCGGTTGGCATCCAGCTTATTGATGCATTACCGCCCCCTTCTGCTCCGGACAGTGACGCGATTAGGACATCCGCGACATGCACACCTATGCACCATTTAAAAAAATATAGCAATACCAAAATACAAACAATGTAGAATAGCTTGAATACAGCGTGCGTCTCCCTCAGACTGTAAACGAAGCTCGGGCGCACCAGATAACACGTCATCAGCGTCACTGTCCAGAGCAGATGGGGGCGGTAATGCACCAATAAGCTGGATGCCAACCACCGTAGAAGAAGAAGAAGCAGCGTCACTGTGGATTGAAAGCAGCTATACACAGACCCGGAAGAGAAGACAATGCTGAATAAAGTCGTAGTTTTTGTTATCTTTGGACCAAAATGTATTTTAGATGCTTCAAAAACTTCTAACTAACCCACTGATGTCACATGGACTACTTTGATGATGTTTTTATTACCTTTCTGGACATGGACAGTGCACCGTACAAACACTTTCAATGGAGGGACAGAAAGCTCTCGGACTAAATCTAAAATATCTTAAACTGTGTTCCGAAGATGAACGAAGGTCTTACGGGTTCTGAACGACATGAGGGTGAGTCATTAATTATATAATTTCCATGTTTGGGTGAACTAACCCTTTAAACTTCTAACCACAAGTATTAAACTTTGCTGCTTAATTTTCATCTGACAGATAATAAAATAGGCAAAACTAGTAAGAAACTAACTAGCAACCACCCATGAAATTCTAGCAAAACCCTAGCAACCACTTAGCAATGTCCTAACAATCACATTTCAACATATATGAGCCAAATCTCGACATAATTATCGGATATTCACAAAGAAGACCCCCAACCAACTACCAGCAGCCAATTGTGTAGCAGCTGCTGTTCATCATATTGTCAGCAATTGTTGATAAAGAAAAATTTCATGCAATATTGTAAATATTTCCATTTTAAACCATGAAGGCGAGCCAGTGGATATCATACAAGCAATGTGCAAACTTTGCGCTAGAGTTATGCCGGTGAAGAAGTCTCAAACCCGAGTCGGTTATTCACTACAGAAATTGAAAGTAAAAACTGACTGATATTTTTACATCTGATGCTGCATTAACAGCGCATATTCTCTCAGAGACGATGAGCGCTGAGTCTACTTCAACATGTGCTGATAACAGAATATAACTCTCTTCATTTATTTTCTTAATATTAAGTAGTGAAAAAAATGTTAAACTTAAACAATGCTTAGAGTTAAATTTTTTTTGAAATGATGAGTAAGCTAATCTAACATCTGAAAATTATCCTTGCAGCACATCGGTTATGCAGTGATGCATAATAAATGCAGTGAGGCAATAATAAAAGTAACAATAATAATAATAATTCAAATACATCTTTTGTCGATTTCTCTGGCTTTTGTCGATATACAATATTAAAGTCTATCGACGCAACCCAGCACGAGGGGTTATCGCGTGCCCATCCACTATGCCACTGCCAGCAGCCTAGTAGCAACCCACAACACCACAGCCAAAAACACTCAGAACACCATATGGTTCCAACCGGTTCAAACCATATCTCAGCACCAGAATATCATTAAAGGTCCACTGAAGTGCCTTGGAACATGTTGCTTTATTCACTGTGTTGACGTAATTTTCAATGAAACAGGAAGTCAGGGTAGGATATATCTAAAAGCTCCTCCCTTTTTTTCAAAATAGCCAATAGCGTTTCGCATAGATCACAGCCCGGCCAGAGCCTTTGACTTCGTTACACCCAATTTTCCTCATAATCTCTAACCGTTTCTCCTCCATATTTCTTTAAAATATAGCATTGTTTGTAGAAATCAAATGTGTCCGAACGTTTTGTGGTCTGCGGCGACTCGCGCATATGATCCGCTCTGTGCTCTTGTGTCTCTGGATGGAGCAGACTGTGTTCGCAGTGCAGCAGTTCACGTGACACTAACATGATAACGGTCTTCATTCGCATCAATGGAAAGCATATTTACACTGTCTGAATTGTTCCCTATCCTCTATATAGTGCACTATGTGCCATTCACCTAATAGAAACTAGTAAATGTCTGAACAAGTGACCGATTTCAGCCGCAGCTTCAGCGTCTGTTTATAGTGTAGGAGGGGGTGGGACTTCAGATTCTAGAGAGCATTTGATTGGGCAGAATATTTGATGAGAAGCTGAAGTCATTAAAATCTGTGATCTATTTTAGTGGAAGTGAGAGACTTCTTATATCTCCTAAATGCGAATTTAGTCATTGTTTTGGAACACACCAAGTTATTCATAACCTTAAGGCTAACATATTCATACTAAAAGCTAAAAACTTAAATTTTGATTTCACGGAGACTTTAAGACATGAGGGTGGACAGCCAACTAAAACACCCTAGCAAAGCAATTTGCTCAAAAAAAACATTAGCAACCATCCACAACATAAAGTAGCATCCTGCCTGGATTTTTTTTTGCAGTGGCAAGCACCACACACATTTCCTTCAGCAAATGTAGAAATCGTTCTCCCTCTCTCTTTCTGTCTCTTTCTTTCGTAATTGTCATCACTGAACACAGCACTTTATATGCAGACCAGTTGAGTAACCTCAGGTGCTTGACATACAGTCTTTTGAAGAGGAAACTCATTCAGAAGAGGTGTTTTTAAATAAAGGAAATGCATTTCATCGGTGGAGTTTGAGGGTGAAATTGTTTTCTTCTGTGAAGTGTGTGTTTCCTCCCTTTCTCTATCTTCCTCCATTTCCTGTGGTGCACAAGGGTTGTCTGTCAAAAATCTGAAAATCCTCTCAAATTCACCATAAAGTTACTGTGGTTTGAAAGCTCTCACACACATAATACACTGCTAGAGCGGGAAATGTGGGGCAAGTTCAAACAGAGACACGCTCTCCCTCTCTCTCCTCTCGTTCTCAGCGCCCTCTCTCTTTCCAATCTCATTTGTGAAATTCATTTTCCTGTCACTGTGACTCAGTCTCTAATTCATCCCTCATGATTCCTCATGTCAGTCCCATAATGCCATGCTCCTATGCCTCCTCAGAGACCATTAGAGGAGTGATAGGGATGGACTGTGTCTAGCTCAGTGACGTGCGGGCGGTTTGTGGGGAAGGGGAAGGCAAGGACTTATAGGCCATCAGTGCATTGTCTTATGTTGTACACAAAATTGGCTTTTCCAAAATGGTAAGCTCCTGTCTGATTGGTTGGCTCTGCGCAATTACCAGGAGTCAGGGTGCAGAGGCTTTATCATTAAAAATTGTATCATCACAAAAAAGATGTTTCTAAGTTCCCAAAACAGTTAAAATAAGCAAAAATTAGCTGGAGCTGCGAGAGTTTGGAAGGTTCTTGGCATTGGAACTGTACCGTCTTAAATTATTCAGGAAGTGCTCACTGAATATTGTATAAAAATGTATAATATTCAGTGAGCACAACTATGAGTTCTGGCCAATTTCAGATTTACGTCACAGAAAAAGTGAACTTTGTTCGTTCACTTTACAGTACATGTTGTTCAGATGTCCACACCCTCTCTAAGCGGGTGGTCAGGCTAAAGCTCTGATGGAACTGTAACAGTAGTACAACACAAACTTGGTACCAGCACCACAACCAGGACATAATACCGTTTCCTCAATCAGTTTGAAGGGAGTGGCAGTAGCAATTAAACCATTTTGACTCCATCTGGTAGATTAAAAATGCTGAATGCCTGCAGGAGCCTGAAAATTACAGAGTGGCAGCCCAAAAAATAACAAACTCCTTTCAACATTGCCATCACGTTGTAATAAACACATGTCTGAATCTGAGGAGGCTGTTCTTTTCTTCAGTTAGTTTGTTTTCCCTTGATAACAGACGGGAGTGACAGGTCTCCCTCCAGGGATAAATATTTAAATTCACTTGGAAATAGGGCTGGCTTCTATAAATGGCCCGCGCATACAGTACGCCTAGTGAAAAAAGTGACGAAAAATTTCTGAACGTCAGCGTGTATAGTGGATTCATTATTATGTGTTGTTGATGTGATTGTTGCTGCATTATTCCACATTTTTATCACACATTATGGATGTAAATCAGACTTTGTGCCATTATTTGCATTGTGTGCACTCACACAAACATGTCAGAGTGATGGAAATATCGATTCTGGCCTCTCGTTCAGGAGCAGGTATGGAGCTTTAGTCCTGATGAGGGATGAGGGCCGAATCTAACGCTGGTTTATGGGACACTGAAGCACCAAATGGCCCATGTTATTAGCTTGATGACAAGAGAGGAATGAAGCTGCCATGTTAGGAATAGATTAACTCCAGAGGAGGGTTGGTCATGAAGAACCGCTTCTTTAAATCTGGTTCCATAAAAAATAAAAATAAAATAAATACTGGCTCTGAATGATTTTCATGATGTTTGGATTTGGTAACGTTTCATGAATGTCTGTATTCTCTGCAGATGTGGACAGAGCATCAGAATATTCTGTTCATCCAAGTGACTTGTGCATTCCTAGACATTTCAATAATGTATGTTTGAAAATAAATTTAAGTCGTCATTTTATGAAAATATTGGCATCCTCCCTAGCTCTCCTTGGTGGGTTTATAAGAGTTAATTTGAGAACTGGGGCCGGTTGCATAAACTGCTAAGACTAGACTTACAAGTTAATTATCCAAGTTTTCCCTTAAAGACTTTTCATAATTTAAGTCAGTTACATAAAAATGGAGATTGGTGTAATTTGATACCAAAAAGTAAGACTGAATACCCCAAACTAACTGCTAGTAGGTCAGACTAGTTCTTAAAGGTGCAATGTGTACATTTTAGGAGGATCTGTTGACAGAAATGAAATATAATATACATAACTATGTTTTCAGTGGTGTATAAAGACCTTACATAATGAACCATTGTGTTTTTAGTACCTTAGAATGAGCCATTTCTATCTACATACACTACATTTTGTGCTGCCATACAGTAGCCCTTAAATTGACAAACTGCTCTACAGAGTGCGTTTGCTTGACTGACTACTCTCTACTGTCTCAGATGATGGCATTTTTGTCCTGTGTTGGCCACCGTAGCTTCTCTATATTGCACTTCGCAACCTCACCGCTAGATGCCGCTAAAATGTACACACTGTACCTTTAAGACATAATGGCTATGTTTATGCAACTGGCCACCGGTGATGTCCAGTTGAAGAGCAAACCATTCTAAATGATTTTTTATTTTTTGTATTTTTTTTTGCAAGTAAAATGATTTGTTCGTGAATAAATTGTGCTCGTGGTGGTATATCATTTGTGAATGAATTGGTGCTTCAATGATTCATTAATTAGACACAAAACGACACTGACCTGTTGCCACCTATTAGTCTAGCAACACAATCTCATGGCAATTCGTAACTATTTTACATTTTGGTGGAAAGTAAAGGCCCTTTCACACCAAAAATGTAATGAATAAGCCTCAGGCTGAAGGAAATGCAAATTTACGTATTTACAGTAGAGGGCGCAGCTCAAACAAACCTTTCAGCTGTGCTGCCATTAAAAATCAATAAAAACAAACAAACAAAATGTAACATGAATGTAATGTTTATCTAAAGTAATTTTTGCTTATTATTATGGCTGAATTGGATAACCGAAGAACAGCAGAAAAGACATTGGTTAATAAAGTGAAATTAAATACATACAGTTTATGTTATTTAACATTTAATTAATGCAGTTTGCATTTCACTGTTTTCATTTTGAGGAATACTGAATATGTTTTTTTGCAAGTGAGATGAGTAAATGCATGTTCACATTTAGTCTATACTCTAGAACTACAGTATTCATCACACAGCGCACAGAAGGAATCTGCACTTACTCCTGCTTTCTCTCAACATGGGGACAGGAGAGGTGTCAGTGAAAGAAAAAAATAAATAAGTAAATAACTTGTTACTTATTTGAAAAAAGTAACACTGATATTTTGTTGTAAATTTAAAAGTAATGTGTCACTTTACTAAGTTACTTGAAAAAAAAGTAATCTGATTAATTATAGTGTGTAACCTGGTTAGGACCTTCATGCTTATATTTTTCTAATAATCATACGTTTTGTACGATTCACATTGTACGAATTCATACGACATCACAACCTCATAACATAGTAACGTTCAGGTTGAGATCAGGTCGGGTGTAGCAATGGAACCCATTCAAACAAACATTGAACAAGTCACAGTTAAGCTCAATTTCTTTAGATTCCCACCCCTACTCAAGAGACTCTAACTTTGATTTATACTTAAAGAGAAAATACAAGAGCAAAAACCATTGAGAATGTTGGCATGTCATCTTGGGTTAAAAAAAAGAACTAACCAAAAAAAAAAAAATGTTGTTTTCTGTTGCATCTCACTGTGTTCTGATTATGTTGATCTTGATATTAGTCATCTGTCCTTTGTCTCAATGTATTTTAAAGTGATGCCATAAAAATCTCTTGCTTCAGCGATTCTTCCATTTCCTGCGGTAACTCTGGCAGTCACTTATGCCTTATCACACCAATTATGTAGAGACATGGCGCTTTGGCTTTTTTTTCCCCCCTCATCAGATGCTCATCTTTTCCCATTTCATTTATTCGTCGTCCGGCTACGGCATGTGGCTGTCTTTCATATACAGTTCACACAGTTCTCGCAAACACAAGTCAGCGATCTCCGATCTCCCTCGACGATACATTTTTCAAAGCCCTTTGTTCATTGTAGGAAATGTTAGAAATGTTAGTTGTTATGGTGAAAATTAGAGGCAGAATTGAAACCTTAGCGCTCCAAACAGTATTGTATTACACAAAGTGTATGAATAATAGATGCCTTGTGTCCGGGATTCACAGAGTGGTGTTAAAATGAAAGTGTGTTTTCAACAGAACGGTATTATATTACAGCATTATGAAAGTGTTTGGCTTGAATGCAGGTCGTAATGACGTGTTTAATGTGGGTATGTGTTTAGGAAGCTTTTTGTTTGATTGTTTGTGACAGATGTGAGTGACATAAGGAACAGAAGGGATTTTCAGTGTGTTGCTGAACTGGAGCTCTTCTGTGAAGAGATGAGGTGATCGAGTTAATCTCACACCACTTTATATTTAGCAATTCAAGCTTTTTTCAAATCAACATTAGGCCCAATTTTTATCACTCAGCAGCTGGTGGGAAAGAGAAGCTTTTAAGCTGGACTGAGAACAGTGCAGCCAGCGGTCTGTGATAACAGCCAAGGGCACAGTCTAGTCACATGCTGTAAAACCAAAAGCATAAGTTTGGATTTTAACACTCATTTTAAAACCCTTTAAAGTGTCCAGACGTAGATGTTTTGCCCAACACAGTCAAATTGTCTGTTCCAGCTGAAAATGCAGTGATTGAAAACAAACAATATATTGACTTATAAAGACAGTTTCAATATTTTACTCATCTGTCACAACAATATAACACACTTGAATTATCTTCATTTGGGCAATTAATTATGAATATCATGTAATTATTTTATATAAATGAATGTTTATATCGGTATTTATCTATTTTCATTTTTCAATAATAATAATAATGAATAATTTCTTTTAAAATAAATATAATTAAAATGAGGAGGTCCTTGATTATGATTTCACTTTTTTAACTTTAGTTAGTGTGTAATGTTGCTGTTTCAGCATAAACAACATCTGCAAAGTTACGACCCTCAAAGTTCAATGCAAAGGCAGATATTTTCTTTCACAGAAATGACTTTTTAAAGACTACAACAAATGGCTGGTAGGGACTACGACAAGCTTCTTCCTTGGTTGGTGACATCAAAATGTACATAAACCCTGCCCCTGGGAACATGCAACAAAGGCGGCGAGGCCATGTTGGGCTGCTTTAGAGAAGAGGAAGAGTTGTTGTAGTAGAGTGTTGTTGCCATACCGCCATTTTACGCCGGACTTCTTCACAAACAAGGGTCAATTCAATGCTGGATTTGCACAAAAGATTATCATGACGGCACATGCTAGTCGATGAGTTGAATCAACTCCACAGCAACTACATACATTTATCCACTAACCATTCATTAACATCCAGATGCATTCTAAAAGTTGTAACTTCTTCCTGAGTCTCTCCATCAGTGTCCAACTCCGGTTTGAACAATGTAAGGCTGAACACCCTTACTGACAATCATCATTTTGGCTGCGTGAGATTCTCCAGCTTTGTTGTCGTTGAGCAACTGAAGCTCTAGCTGTTAAAGCTCCTCCCTTTTCTGGAAAGGGGGCCGGGAGCAGCAGCTCATTTGCTTTTAAAGGGACACACAAAATCGGCATGTTTTTGCTCACATCCAAATAGGGGCAAATTTGACAAGCTGTAATAAATGATCTGGGGGGGATTTTGAGCTGAAACTTCACAGACACATTCTGGGGACACCAGAGACTTATATTACATCTTGTAAAATGGGCATTATAGGTCCTCTTTAATATCTGTACTTGTGCTTTATTGATTGATTTTTTTTTCTTTTTTTCTGTTGTCTTTCTACATTAGACATTTGTTTGTGAGGACTTGTATATAAATAACCTGCAACTTTAATTATGCTTACTAAAGTTACAGTATCTTTTAACATGTTTTTGAGGACTAGAATAGCTATCAATTACTCATTTTATCTTAATGTTGTCCAACCAGGATTAAATAAATACACAGACCGGCATGTTGCAAATACTAAATGACTCCTTAAGGATTATCTTCATTATATTCTTGATTATATTTGACAGTGCAGTTGAGCTGATGATACCACATCAATTCCCACGATGCACTCTGCGTCCTGGCGTGGGTGGAATGTTAGTGTTATTTTCCACTGTATTTAAAGTCAAATATATTCAGCATAGTTTTCTCTTTAGGACATTATGTTTATCTCATACAGCTTCATGTTCATTCACTCTAGGTCTATGCTTTGGAAGTTATGACCTCAACGCACAATCCTAAGTAATTTTGCTCTGTTTGTGTCCACAGATGGACCTCTAGGACCGAGAGGCTTAGTGGAGGCCACAGAGATGTGCACCCAAGAGTGTCTGGTGTTGGGCCACTCAGACAACTGTTGGATGCCACCGAGCCTGAGCTCGTACCCTTCGCCCAAGTCCCCCGTTTCCTCTTTCAACAACCAAAAGGAGTGGGCTAAAGAGAGACTGCTCAATGGCCACACCCTGACCCGCAGCTGGAAAGGTGAGCGCGGAAGCCAGGAGCAGTTTGGGGACAGGAAGACCTACGGGAGCTCGGAAGGACATTTTGGCAGCGGCGGTCACATGGCCGACATCCCGTTGGCCAGCCTGAAATCTTACCAGCCCGCCTCTGGCCCCGACAGTCCTAAAGAACAGCAGCTTTAAGAGTGTTTTTGGGTTCATTTTGTGTCCGTCTTCTCTCTCTTTCTCTTGGATCATCCCAGCAACTTTTGAGAGCTTTAGTCCAATCCTCTTATTTCCCCTCCTTTTCTTAGATCGATGCCTATGCGATGTGATAGTTACGTGTATGGAGTAGACTTTAGACTTTATCGCTTATGCAGGACAGTATACTATGCGAATCCGACTCGCGACGGCCCGTCCGCAGAGATCTTCTCGTGCAAATCCATAGCTGCCCTCAAACTCCCATGGTTTGCTGCAAATTCACATTAAAAGGGATCATCTTATACTTCGTCTTGAACAGAGACTGCAAACAAACCGTTCAGGATAAACAAAACAGGGCTGTGCTCTATGTATCACGGTTATAAAGAGAAAAAAGAAAAAAAACAAACAAAAAAAAAACAATATAACGGCTGACCAATATATACAAATATTGTGACGTGGTTGTTTTTGAGCTGTTTTGGGACTATATTAATCTACACCATCTGAGAAAATGGAATCTACAAATGGAGAAAGCATTGTGCTAATTAACACTGTTAGTGAAAATCGTTTAGTCTGTCATCGTTGAAGTGTTTGTAAATAGGACTTAATACTAACCGATTTTATGTACTTGTAATAATCACATGGAATAGATCAGTGAACATGACAGCTGTCTTTTATCATTCATTGTGGGACGCGTTGTTTTTATCGGCCTTTTGTCATTAACGTCATTGTCTTCTGGAACAGAGGACCACAGTCTGGATGTGTAAAGCAAGCATACACACGGTTACACACATGCACAAACACACTTAAACACACACACACACACCCCCCCTCTGGAGGAGAATTAACGAACGAATCCTGGATGATAATGTCAATCGGTCATGACATTGCACAGTTGCCCAGTTTTTTGCATTTACTGAGTCGATGAACCTGGTAAACTTATTTTTTCAAAGCTATTTTGTATTATTGATGTAAATGCTCAATTTCTACATACTGAAACGGAAAGCTTGATGTCTTTTCCTCAAAAAAAAGAAAAAAAGATCAATTACAATTCAACAGCAATATATTTGTAAATTCTCGACATCTAATTTCAAATGTCATTCTTGTACATGTTTAAATGAACTCGTGCTTTAATTGAGAGTAGTATTTGAGAAATAAGTCCTTTTTCTTTCATAATATATCGTGTATGCCCACGATTTTTGACATGCAAGAGAATTGAGTGTAGTTTTCATGTCTGTGAATTCATGACATATGCTACGTATCGTACCGATCTCAACAAATGCTGGCTGCGAAACATCAGCAGCCCCTAGTCTCCGAATGCCGAACACAGTAAATGTTTGTCAGGCGCCAACATACTCAGTCATTCCAGAGGAAAAGGAAATAAATAAAAAATACACTGTCCAAACTGGAGAAGGTATTAAAAGACAGAAAAAAAAACAATGAACAGAACGTGATCAAAAGAGCATGTGCATAATTTAAGGACTGAGATTTTGGGTTGATTTCTGTTTTTTCTTTAAATGTTTGGGCTGTTCTTTTTTCCCTTCTTGTCACATGGCATGGCAGCCAGTTCAGACGATGAAACCGCATGCTTAATGAGACGAAATAGCTTTAAAATGACTTAGTTTCACCTTCTTTTCATTCAGTTGATGATTATTGATTTGTAACGCAGTGAGGTCATTCATTTTGTATAGCACCTTTATGTTTGATCACAATATTTAAAGTACAAAAAAGGGTATAAAAAACAATATGAAAAGAGACAAGAGTGGGTGTGAGTTGCTTTCAGCAGTATGTTTGTTGGTTGTGGGGACGTTTGACATCATAGATATTTAAACAGTTACTCCTTGTTACTGCTCTACAGGTATACCGCTACTGCAATAAATGTTTTAAATTTGTGCATGTTTGTGCCTTTTTGTTTCTCGCTAGATTGCCTCGTCTTCAAATGCTACATTTATTTTATGGGAATATTTAACATAGGCTTCTTCTACCATGTACTTATGGTCATTAAGCAGTTTTATTGCTCAGTGGTTGATCTTTCAGAGCTCAGGAGATTTAATGGTGGTCTTTAAAATATCACTAAATATTGCTTTTGATGAGAATTTAAATGTTTGTGTTCATATTAAATTCTTGAACTTTTAAGTTAGCAAGTTCTAGGTCTTTTTTATTTATTATTATAATTATTATTTTCCTTCTGGAGACACATCTGAAAAGCTCTGAGTGAATCAATTGAGTTGAGATCCCATTGATTTGTCTTTCCTACAATCTCAAATATATATGTGACCCGTGCTGGTAAAATGAGTCGGAATGTGCACAGGCTAATTACGAGCTACAGGCAAAAGTCAAACATTTTGATTTTGGTCGATTTCAAGGTTTTCACAAAAATGAGTCCATTAAGCCCTCGTTTAGTGATCCAAATGCTTCAAATAGCAATTAAACATCTAAAAGTATCTTTATTTGTATGTTTTCTGAGAGGAGTAGCTTTCCTTTGTCCATGGAAAATGCCGGTTTTCTCTGCTCGCTTCACCACTCGCGCTTCCCCTCAGCACAAGTACGGTATTGTTTTAAAGCGCAGCATTCCAACTTTGTAAATATTCATAGCAAATTTTTGATGGCATGAGTCTGAACCAATGAAATGTGATTTTCAAACTCATGCTGATCGATCAAATCGATCTTACTCACGCTGACAGACAAACCCGAAGCGCGCGCACAAAGATGCCTCAGAATGCGCGCAATCCCGATATACACATATAAACAGAATTACAGCACTTCAAAATATTGAAAAAAAAGTTGAATATATATTTTTCCTATAGATATTTGGTTTTGTTGAGGTGTGTGCCAAATTATGTGTTATTAACAGGGATTTTAAGGTATGGTCGCTAGATGATTTTTTGGAACCTTCAAAAAAAACTATAAGGGGTCATTTAATGCCACTTTTACAAGATGTAAAATAAGTCTCTGATGTCCCCAGAGTGTGTGTGTAGTTTTAGCTCAAAATACTCCACAGATCATTTTTTATAGCATGTTAAATTTGTCACTTTTTGAGGGTAAGTGAAAACGCTGTGTGTCCCTTTAAATGCAAATGAGCTGTTGCTCCCAAAAAAGAAGCCGGAGATTCAAGAGCTTGTGTTAGCAGTTCCGATTACCTCATGCAGACTCACTGAAAATGTCAGAAACTGTTCAGCCTTTTATGTTCAAACCGGAGTCAGACAATGATGGAGAGACTCAAGAAGAAGTGACAACATGTAGAATGCAACAGGACTTTCTGAACGGTTAGTTGATGAATTTATGTAGCTGATGGGGTTAACTATCTTAAAGTCATTGATTAGCATATTCTGTCATGATAATCTATAAGTCGCTTCTGTTGGAACTGTTGTAAGATCCTACAGAGCCAGAGAATATATGCTGCATGAAGATAGAACAGGTATAGTTTAGTTTAATTACGGTTCTAACTTATATTGTCATCTTGGTTTTATGACATGCTATTGCATTTGTGTCACGTACTGTATTGTAATAACATGGCCTCGCCCCTTTGTTGGGTTTATGTAAATTTTAGGGTTAGTGATGTCACGAACCGGGAAGAACTTCGTTGTAGTCCCTACCAGCCATTTCTTGTAGTCCTTAAAAAGCAATTTATTTAAAAGAAAATATCTCCCTTTGCATTGAACTTTGAGCGTTGTAACTTTGCAGATGTTCTTTATGTTCTAACAGCAACTTTACACACTAACTAAAGTTAAAAAATTTAAGTCAGAATCAACCACCCTTTTAACTCGATTTTTCTCAAAATTGACTTTGCTGACTCAATTGGCTTCAAACAGGTGTAGCTCAGTCATTTGTTCCAACAAATCATACATCATTTTGAAGGTGTTTTAATAGAGATTGTAAAAATATCAATAACTAACTTTTGAAAATGTGCTCATTGCGACTCATTTTGCCAGCATGTCACATATATACAGTACATATTCTGTCCAGTTGCAAAGTGCATTGTAAACAGTTAAGAGCCAATAATACTTAATAATGCCCCACTGACCTATTAATTAGATATATTTAGTTGAAATTGTCACATTCATAACAATTATTGCATAATTTTATCTTTATGCATTTTTGTACACCATTCAGCTACAGTACAGAACTCAGCTTCTTAACAATATCACAAATACTGTACAAGCACAAAAGCAGGTCTTCAGCAGGCCCAGATGGAGTCTACAAACTGTTTTCTCATTTTCTGCACACACAAACAAAAATTCTGTAGAAATGCACTAAATGGTAAATCTATGTGTGTTAAACATAGCTGAGAGTACCGCACTCTCAATGAGATGTGTATATATATATATATATAATCAGGGGCGTTTCCTCCGAGGAGGCAAGGGAGGCAGTGCCTCCTCAAAAAAACTGGATGAGAAAATAGTCGATATTACAAAAATAAATCAACGCAAATGTTACAAAATTTGAAATTAATAAGTGTAAAAGTCACTCGTTTTTCAAAATAAACACTGTCAAACAGCGACACCCGTAGGTGAAGTTACAGCGGGGAGTCCGCATCTCCGCGCCTCCCTTCAGCTCATAGAAACAAAGCAGAGCCCTCTAAGCTTGCGGTGGGTTTAGTGGGGGGTAATTGAGAATGAATGGGAGAAAGTCACGTGAGAGGAGGCAATGCCTCAATTGCGCTATGATTGGATATGATCGGTTATGATTGGACATGATTGGTTCGTGCGATAAATCCCGCCTCTTGTTTTCGTGCACGTTCTCGTCGAATCGCCCTGAATGAAGACAAAAATGGCGTTAATGGGAAGACTAATTCAAAAGTAAGTAAACAACTGTCACTTACATATCACCGCTTTGTGTCATGTCAGAATCAAACTCGAAATGGTCTGAAAACATGATGACTGCGGGGGTTTTTAGTGAGCAATCAGCGTGGTGAAATTAAAGGTACATCTTCGTGTCTGTGACCACTGATCAGTGTGTACAAGCTTGATGACTGCTGAAAATAAAATGACTATTAAAAAGAAAAGCTGAATATTAGTTTATAAATAGTATACATTGTTTAAATTGTTACTGCCTTTAGTTATTATTTTGGAATAAATGTAAAAATGAGTAAAAACTCTAACTTGATGAAATTTATACTTGGTTTTAATAAATAGAACACTGCATAGTGTAAAAATAACAACATAGAATTTTATTTGGTCTCTCTATTTATGTAATGTTAACTTAAAATTGTGTAACGGACATAAATGAGGACTTTGCCTCCTAATTTTAAAACACCACCGCACACCACTGATATATATAACTTTGCAGACCTTTTTCATGCTCAAACTGCAACATTACACGCTAAAGAAAGTTAAAAATATAAAAAAAGTATAACAAGTCCTCTTTAAGAAATCATCCAAGCAAGTAAAGTGAACGACGGGTGTGGAATCTGCGGATGTATCTGCTGAGTTTTATGCACAGATTCCATGTGGTTCTGCTCACTACAAAACACTGTCAACACTTTGTGACCTTCGTTTCCAGTGACTATTATTGAGACAACAGATCACAAGTTAGTGTGGGCCGAACACATTGCCGAGTTCTCGTTTAGCTTTCTCTCCTCATTCACTCGTTCACCATGTTTACGGCGGTGGCGTTTTGCCCAAGCCGTCAATAGAGTTTTTGTTTACACTGTCTGGTGCTTGTGCTTTGGCTCTGAGGCAAATTGCTAGGAAGTGAATTTAGCATGAAACTGATGCCCAGTAATGAAGGCCAAGCATACAGGCGAGCAGTTGGAGTAATTATATTTCTTTTGCTTCCCCCCCACCCCTCCACTTTTTTCTCTCTCTCTCTGGTTTCTCCTCCTTCTGTTGATATGTTTATCTAGCCTCCCCCAGTGGACCTGCTTAAATTCTTATTCTCCACGCTATCTATCGACTTGGGCTAGAATAGCTTCTGAAAAGCTTCAAAGCTAATTGCCTTGGAAGTGCAAGGGGAAGCAAATTAGTGTCACACCACAAGAAGTGAAAGAAACGTTCCTATTTCCTATTCATATGGCTTTGTGAGAACAATTTCCGATGTGCACCAGGCCTCTGCTGGGCCGTGAGCGGCAGACGTGCGGGCCCAACTGAGATTTAGTCGAAGAAAGTTGCCGAATTTTCCTGAGTGCTTATTGGACAAGGCACAGAAACTGAACAAATCTGTCTTGAAATTGTGTGCAACATCGATAGGGCAGAAAATAATGAGCGGGTACTGGTCTTTGTGTGGAACAGGAACAAGAGACGTGATCCTTGGTATGGATTCATACAGTGCCAAAGACACATTCCAAGTATAAAGTGAAAAAAAATTAAAAATCTGTTGCATTTACAAATTCTATATGACTTCCTTTCTTCCACTGGGTTTAAAAGAAGTGACAGAATTTTCACGCTACTATTTTCCATAGATTGATAGAATACAGTGGCTTTCAAGGGGCTTTCAAGCTTTTCAAAGGACCAAAAGCACTATAAAACGGTCAATACAGCCTTCTGAAGTCATGAAATAGCTTTCTGTCAGGAACAAACCAAAGTCTCTCAAGCAAAACCTTTTTTTTTTTCTGAAAGAATTTAATACGTTTATTCAGCAAAGAAGCATTAAATTGATCAAAATTCACAGTAAAGACAAGTACAATGTTACAAAAATGTATATTTCAAATATGCTGTCCTTTTGATACTTTTATTCATCAAAGAATGCTTTTGTCATCACAGGAATAAATTGAACTAAAAAAAAATGCATATTAAAATAGAAAACAGTTATTATAAAGTATAATAACTTTCACAGTATTACTGTACTTTTACAGTATTTTTGATCAAACAAATTAGTGTAACCTAATGTTGTCAGTCACATTATTGAAGTTTATTTAGATATTGTACATAAAGCACATTTTAGGGTCTTTTTATGGCAGGTCAAATCACACTTTTATACATTTAGAATAATTTCAAATCCATATAACTTACCTTCATCCACAGAACACAAAAGGAGAAGCTGTGATAAATGTGCTAGTAGCTCTTTTCCACGCAATTAAAATGAATTGGCACTATGGAAGTATCATTAAGTAGTTCATACAACTTAAATGTAGTCCTCTCACATGAAGCTATCACATGACTTCAGAAGACTTAGAATATAATGCTAAAGTATAGACTTTTACCATATTTTTCTGTGCTTTGCAGCCATTTTGGAGTCCTCATTAGCTTTTATTTAAAACATTTCCAAGGTATTCTTTAAAAAAAAATCCACAAAAGAATACAAGTCAACATGAGAGTGAGTAAATAATGACAGAATTTACATTTTTGGGTGAACTATCCCTTTACTTTTTTTTTACTAAATAAATTAATTGATTCTTTTGAAATCCAAACGGGATTAGTGCTGTGTTTTCAGGGCTGCAGCCCCAGTCCCTTTTCTCCCTCAGCACCCACAGTGACACTGGCAGACAGAGTATTTAATGAGAGGATAGAGGAGCAGAGCCACTATATGCATTTATAGAATTTTGAGTCAAACAATGTACAGCAGAAACAGCTGCGTCAGGAGAAAAAAAAAAAAAAAGTTTGTGATAGAAATATTGGCACTGATCATTTTAGCAGAGAAACTGTAAGGAGAAAAAAAGATAATAAAGAGACTGACAGCCATTTTTTTTCTTTAGAAGGTTATTGAAATGTAGTCTCGTTTGACTGAAATGTTACGCAACCAATCACACTTTTGTTCCACGTCATGTTTAGGAGCGTGAAAAGTCGATGTCCCTACAATAACAAACCGGCATGCATCTAATAAATGATTCATTCAAGAACGTTGTGCGAGTTTACTGCAACAATGGAGGCGCAAATTTCAAATACTTCTGAAAATCCAGTGTTTAGTTGATCCTGGTAAGCGTTCATTGTCACAGTTGTAAAAACGACAGCTTTCTTCTTCCACGAGTGGGGTTTGGCGTCACGGCATTTGTTTTCCGGCGGACTATTAAAGAACACGACACACACGTCTCCCGGAAATCCTGTAGAATTCAACCATTCAGATGATGACTTCAAAAATCATGAAGTGTTTGCAGTGAAGTGTGTCATGCAGAAAAATAGCCAACGATCCGTGGGCGTGACGTCTGAGGCTGAGGCTAATTGATATATAACCAGCCTTTCTGAATAAACAAAGCTGCAATGTGTCTTCTCTTTCAGGTCAACTATGGGAGTAACAATTTTCTTTTTTTAACATTGTGTCTTTACTGTCACTTTTGATCAATTTAATGTGTCATTGCTGATTAAAGCTACAATATGTAAATTTTTCGCCGCTAGATGTCGCTCATTCAAAACAAAGGCGTATTTTGATAACGCCTTGATTTCACGGAATCATGGGTTGTGTTGTCTTCACGTCTACAGCTGGTGGAAAAGAATCGGGATGGGACTCCTGGCAGAAATCATGTTCATGGATGAGATTATTAACGTTACTGTAGTATGAAACAGCGCAGGGCCGAGTGTTGTGAGAGCAGAAACGAGGCCGCTGGAGCGATTGCTAATGAGAGAAGAGCGCGACACACGTCTCGAGCGGAACTTTTATTATGCCGCTTCCGCTTCTTCTGTTCATTCGAATGTGGGGAAACGCAGCGCTGTTTATCATATTAGATATATTTGTGTGTTGAAAGTTGTTACTCTGCGTTAGCTCGGCGGCTGCTATGAGACAGTTGTTGCACACTTTAGTAAGCTAGATCGATATTAGGCATGGTAAGTACTCGCTGTAAATCAAGAAAACGAGATTTAAACAATAAGACTTACTGTGTTTAGCAATATAACATGATTAGTTTTCTGTCGATGAATGTATCCATCCAAACAGTTGCTTGCCAGTCTAATAAAACACAATACATTAAAGAGTCTTTGGTGTTTCCATGGTTTCTACAAAATAAAACCGGAAACCGAGGGCAATGCGGGTATAATGTCATTGATAAGCAACGCATGAACACATCCTGAGTCCTGGTTAAAATTGCTTATTTCTCATTCTTGGAAGCATTTGGTATAATGTAAGTACACAAGTCAACAAAATATATAACATTGTTCTAGTGGTTTTTGGATATTTTAATTAAAAAAAATGTACATATTGTGCCTTTAAGACTATTAATCTCTTTCAAAAAACATCTTACCCCAAACTTTTGAATGGTAGTGTACATTTGAATTTATCTTTATCGCCCCCTGGAGGTTTCCGCTCTAGGAATCTGCAATGCATTTTTGTACTTGTGTCTGGCCTTAGCATAACTTCAGTAGACTTCCAGTAATGATAGTGCTAACGGCAACATTTCGAGGGGTTCAAGACAGTGAGAAATTTGTTACATGATCTAAATGCCATTGATTCTACTTCTGTTGTTTGAATCAAATTCTCTCAAAGACCCCGCAGGCTCTTGGTAGACCCTATCAACAGCACTTAGTAATGAGCTGATCAATTCGGCCTTTCCCTGTTGTGTGTGTTTCTTTGAATACACTGATCTTTCAGACATTGGTGTTAAGTAACATCCAACAAATAAATGCATCGATAAATACAACATTAAGCACTGTTTGCACTGCGCTAAAGTGGCGTGTGAGCTCACACGTCTCTGCTTTGAAAAAGACAATGATTTGTGTCAATGACATGCATTTGCTTTGGAGTGATTTACAGTAAACATTCGCGTTCCTCGCCTGTGATCTTTATTGATGCTTTCCAGGGGCTTTTGTGCTATGTACAAGGGCATAGATGTATTTACTCTCATTCGCACGTTCTTAATTGCCTATTTACCTGTTTCCCACTTAAGGCCACTTATTCCTTTACGAGTTTAATGAAATTATTATCCAGCCTTATGGTAGGCATAAACAAAAATCCTTAACCTTAATATGTAATCTACACCAGTGCACCAATTCAAATCTGAGTGTAACTAATGGGACTAATTAACACAGTATGTAGCGTAGCCCGAACGGAGGATTTCTGCTCAAACGGCCTTCTGGGATGCGCATGTTTACAGTTCTGATAACCAGATTCATAGGATGAAAAAAGACATGTTCACAGGACCACTAGACCCCTAACTGGAAAATGTGTTTAATAATTTATTAATTTATCTTGAGACAGATAGAAATGTGTTGCTGAGATTTGCTATTAGACAGTTCATAAGCAGTTACTGAAACTCCAAAGCCACAGCATATTGACTTGCATCTTTAATCAAGTACAACAGCAAACAAATACCAATAAATGTATAGAAGATCAAATAAACAAGCAGATGCCGATTTTACAGTGAGTAACATATGGATATGATGCAAATAATAAACTCTTTCTGCAGCAATATTATATATGTTCGATGAAGTTATATGAAGTCGGTACAATATGTAAGCTTTTTGCCTTCAAATATCTAAAAACCACTAGAACAATGTTATATACTTTTGTTGAGTTGTGTACTTAAATTGTTTAAATCTAAAACATTTTAGCAATTTTCGCCCCCCGACCCTCAGCTGTCAAGGCCGTGGGTGCGTCTCAATCAGCTTCCTCGCTTCCTAGATCGTGAATCAGTATATTGTGTACACAAATCCGAGCACTGGTAAGGACTGTAAGGACCGTGGCTCACTACACATCACTGGTATTTATGAACAACAGCAGAACTGATTTCTTTCTGACATTATTAGGGCCCGAGCACCGATGGAGTGAGGACCTTATACGACGTTAAATTGCGAAGATCTAGAGTTTTCACTGAAGGGCATGTCCATGGTGGCCTGAGAAAATTTGATGTTTTGCCATGAAACAGGAAGTTGTTGCATACAATGTCCCATCTGCCCCAAACTCCAAACTTCATATGTTTTTTCAGAGTCCTGACTAGAAGACATCTACATGCCAAAATTCAGTTAGTCATAGTGCCACCTGTTTTACACTGTGATTAACTTCTCATTGAGATTTAACCAGAGCAACATCATATTTGGTCTAATCTTAAGGCCTTAGTGATGTTAAATTGCAAAGAACTTGAGTTTTCGCTGAAGGGCGTGTCCATGGTGGCCTGACAAAGTCTGATGTTTCGCCATGAAACAGAAAGCTGTTGAAAGTCAGGCATACAATGTCCAACCCGCCCCAAACTTCACATGTGTGATAAGAGTCCTGGCCTGAAGACATCTATATGCAAATATTTAGTTAGTAATAGCGCCAGTTGTTGGCAACAGGAAATGGCTTGCTTTACACTGTAATTCATGCCCTGAAACACATTTAAATATGCCATGAACTACCAGACATACTAGAAACACGTTAAATCATGCAACACTTGGCTAAGTGCTAATGAATGCGATTAACACCACCAAACAGGAAGTTGTTGTAACTCAAGCATGCAGTGTCCAATCTGCCTCAAACTTCACGTTCAAGGGCCCTTTCATCGCCGCTCTTTCATCGCCGCTTGCAGCTTTAATTTTTTAATGGTATTTAAAGTACATTATGATAAATACTTTGCTTGTTACATATATGTGTAACATTTCAGCCATAAATAAATTATAAATGTTATCTAGATTATGTTCATTACCTGTCTAGCTATGTATGTTTATGCTTAAATATAATTAAATGATGGTTTGCATTTAAAAAAAAAAAAACATCTATCACGTCATTATGTGTGGTGAGTTGGCTTGTGCAGTTTGTTTCAAACCTCAGTACTTCTGTTAAGGGAACATTGTGAGCATCGATGCTTCCTGGAACTTTTAAGGGAGCGAATGGTTCAGTGCACTGGAAGGATTGAGACAGCCCCTAAAATGGCCGACACTCTGATCAGTGACTTCACTACTGAACTAGGGAGCTGATTGAGACTTACCCCATTTCTTAATAAGCAATCTTGCACCCTTGTGTTCTCATCAACCATTAAAGTCTGGTTCCAATTTTCAAGTATGTGACGGCTTGTGAAAGTAAACATTTGTTGTTTTGTTTGCCATAATTTTAGAAAACCTGCAGTACTTTTTAATTGGCATATTTAAAAGAATATTACAGTTTTTTTTTTTTTTTTTCAGTTTGGCACATTTTTCGAAACAGTCTTAGCATTCTCTAAACTGTAAGTGCAATTGTCACAACAGTTTGCTGGAACATCAGAACTCTATTTTATGTCTGCAAAAGTAGTAACTCACCCAAAACATGAAATTACTGCTTCAAAACCTAGTTATTGTGCAAGTAAATTGGCCAATGCCACCAAAATAAAAAATGTTTTTGTCATCATTTTTAGATGTTTTTTTGTTTTTTTTTTCGCCATGAAACATTTGTTATATACAGTGGGTACGGAAAGTATTCAGACCCCCTTACATTTTTCACTCTTTGTTATATTGCAGCCATTTGCTAAAATCATTTAAGTTCATTTTTTTTCCTCATTAATGTACACACAGCACCCCATATTGACAGAAAAACACAGAATTGTTGACATTTTTGCAGATTTATTAAAAAAGAAAAACTGAAATATCACATGGTCCTAAGTATTCAGACCCTTTGCTGTGACACTCATATATTTAACTCAGGTGCTGTCCATTTCTTCTGATCATCCTTGAGATGGTTCTACACCTTCATTTGAGTCCAGCTGTGTTTGATTATACTGATTGGACTTGATTAGGAAAGCCACACACCTGTCTATATAAGACCTTACAGCTCACAGTGCATGTCAGAGCAAATGAGAATCATGAGGTCAAAGGAACTGCCTGAAGAGCTCAGAGACAGAATTGTGGCAAGGCACAGATCTGGCCAAGGTTACAAAAAAATTTCTGCTGCACTTAAGGTTCCTAAGAGCACAGTGGCCTCCATAATCCTTAAATGGAAGACGTTTGGGACGACCAGAACCCTTCCTAGAGCTGGCCGTCCGGCCAAACTGAGCTATCGGGGGAGAAGAGCCTTGGTGAGAGAGGTAAAGAAGAACCCAAAGATCACTGTGGCTGAGCTCCAGAGATGCAGTCGGGAGATGGGAGAAAGTTGTAGAAAGTCAACCATCACTGCAGCCCTCCACCAGTCGGGGCTTTATGGCAGAGTGGCCCGACGGAAGCCTCTCCTCAGTGCAAGACACATGAAAGCCCGCATGGAGTTTGCTAAAAAAACACCTGAAGGACTCCAAGATGGTGTCTTGTCCTTCATGTGTCTTGCACTGAGGAGAGGCTTCCACAATTCTGTCTCTGAGCTCTTCAGGCAGTTCCTTTGACCTCATGATTCTCATTTGCTCTGACATGCACTGTGAGCTGTCACAAGGTCTTATATAGACAGGTGTGTGGCTTTCCTAATCAAGTCCAATCAGTATAATTAAACACAGCTGGACTCAAATTAAGGTGTAGAACCATCTCAAGGATGATCAGAAGAAATGGACAGCACCTGAGTTAAATATATGAGTGTCACAGCAAAGGGTCTGAATACTTAGGACCATGTGATATTTCAGTTTTTCTTTTTTAATAAATCTGCAAAAATGTCAACAATTCTGTGTTTTTCTGTCAATATGGGGTGCTGTGTTTACATTAATGAGGAAAAAAAATGAACTTAAATGATTTTAGCAAATGGCTGCAATATAACAAAGAGTGAAAAATTTAAGGAGGTCTGAATACTTTCCGTACCCACTGTACGTTTTTTTTTTTTTGTGTGTGTTTTTTTGTTGACACTAACTGCTTTCTGTAAACAAGAAAGTCAGTTGTATCTACCTGAACGCTCTTGTGTGTCACACTAAGCTTTTTAGATACAGATTCAGACAGTAGGTAAAGGTTTTCTGGAAAAGTCAATACTGTAGTAAAAGAAAATGAACATTTGTATTTATACAGTGCATTTGTTTTTGTAGATATGTGTTACAGTATTACACGTAAACTGAAAATGTACAGTTGCTTGTTTGTTTTTACACACACTATCATGTTTTCTTCTAACAGCACCACCACATATTCTTAGTAAATCATTCCTACATTCTTATACCACACATTCTATCTTCCTATTGCTCTCCCACAACAAGCAACTGCATTTAAATTTTAAGTTTATATGTAACACATTTCTACAAAAATGAATGTACAGCTGCTGCTGTTTAGGGTTGTGACATTCCTCCATGTTCAAAAATGGTAATGATTGTGAAGGCTCACACGATGAAAGAATGTTTAGAAGTTTGACAGTTTCACTGAGAATCAACTCATTAATTCTGATCAACAAACCATGTGCGTTTAGTTTGGCAATTTGTAGACAGTTGTGCTTACTCTTTCCACATGTGCCAAAACACATGCAATTTGCTTAAATCAATAAGAAATTAAATTCTGATATGAACAAGAAACTAATTGTTCAGAGTTCTGAAAATATTGTTCTGAGAAAAAAAGTCTAATTCGAGAATTGAGCCAAAGCGAATGATAAAAACTGTAACAATGACAAAGCATATTAAATATATATACTCATTTACAAAAATACTCATATAAAATAAAATATATCAAATAATAACAATAATGTAAGTAAATATTTTAATATGTTATGACATCTGCGATGTTATGTTTTATTTATTGTGCATCGGCGCTGTCCCACTGCTTAATATGTGCTGACAATCAGTTGAGCAACAAGATCACAGCGCATCTCAATTCTCACAAAAATGTGTTCTGTGTCCTTCTGAGTTTGTTCTTTCAACGTTGCATGTTAGGGTTCGGACTGTTAGAATAAGTTGACATGTAGTTGCAAAGTTACTTATAGTTAGTAGAATGTCTGAAGTGGACCATCGAAATAAAGTGTTACCGAAATGGCTTCTGGAACAAAAACAAATGTAGGACACGACTTGATTTTGTCCATGGGGAACTGATTGGATGATTGTGGTTTGCTATTGGTGGATCTCATTTGAGTGACAGGTTGCCCCACCCTCGTGTCAGTAAACACATCATCACTGAAGAGAAGAGATGTCGCTGCAAGAGAGAGGCAAAGTTATTTTGATTAAAGATTATGAGGACACATGAATAAAAAAAAAAAAGGATAAACGGATACATTTAAAATAAGTACAGTAATATTCCATTAAAGGTGACCTATTATGAACCTTTTTACAAGATGTAATATAAGTCTCAGTTGTCCCCAGAATGTGTCTGTGAAGTTTCAGCTCAAAATACCCCATGGATTTTTTTATTATACCATGTTTTAATGCCTATTTTTGGGTGGGAGAAAAAATGCTCTGATTTGGTGTGTGTACCTTTAAATGCAAATGAGCTTGTGCTCCCTGCCCTCAAGGGCCCTGTCCCAAATGGCACCACTTTCGTGACATAATGCCGCATTGACTGTAGGGAAGATTTCTGCTGCGGAGCTCGCACCAAGCTTGTGATTCCAATACACTGAGGCATAAACAATACAGGAGAAGCTCACACAGCTAATATAACCCTCAGAATGGATCATTACAAACTTTTTGTGATGCAGCATATCAGAACACGTAGGTATGGCATGTATTTTGCGAATGTTTTCTAACATTCGATTCTGAATGAGTTTGATAGCGTGCTGCACGACTAACGTGGCTAAAGCTACGAGAGACTCAATAATAATGAAAATGTGTTTATGAATTATACAGACTGCAAGCGTTTTTGGGTTAAAAATGAAAACACCACTGTGTCCTTAGTTGCTCAGATGCCAGTAGATCATGGAGACTCATATGTTTAGCCGTTCACAGATCAGTGATAATGTTTACATAGCTGAGACATATCACAAGCTCAGGGACAGTCGTTCTTGAGTGCTGCTGTCCTGCAGAGTTTTTCTGCGACCCAACTCACCTTCCTTCACGTTGCTTTAGTAATCCTGAAAACATTCAAGTGTGTTTGATCAGGGTTGTAGCTAAACTGTGCAGGACAGCTGCACTCCAGGACCAGTGTTACTGGTACGCCATTGTCAATGTCACCTTGTTAAAACAAAATGGCGGCGCCATGGGTGGAAACACACATTAAGGGGCGGTAATCTTATAATAAGATTCTGGAGCGAAATCTGAATGGCTCTTTTTTTTTCACATGCTTGCAGAGAAAGGCTTACCAAAACAAAGTTTCTGGGTTGTCCTTTTTCATGTTTTCTGGGTTGGTAGATGTACCAGGGACCCGATTATAGCACTTAAACATGGAAAAAGTCAGATTTTCATGATATGTCCCCTTTAAAAAAATCGATTTCATCACCTTTAAAACACTGACACTGTATTTGTACACAAGCAGACTGCATCTTGGCTAGATGTTTTATATATACAGTGAGGCAAATAAGTATTTGAANAATCATACATTGTGATTTCTGGATTTTTTTTTTTTTAGATTGTCTCTCACAGTGGACATGCACCTACGATGACAATTTCAGACCCCTCCATGATTTCTAAGTGGGAGAACTTGCAAAATAGCAGGGTGTTCAAATACTTATTTTCCTCACTGTATATATATATATATACTATATTTTACACTGAGTGTTGCATTTGTCAAGTTGTATTAAGTTAAAAATACTTCAACTTTACTTTTAAAATGATCTCTCAGGATCCTGTTTCATTGCATTGCACTCTATCAGTTTTTGACCGTAAGAGCATGATGTTTTATGTAAAGACCCTTTAAAAAAACATTGAGGTCAGAACGTGACTCATTTCAATCACAGTTTAGAGCCAAAGGTATCTGTTTTAACACTTGGTTGGCAATAAAATCATTTTTTAGAACCCCTGTTGCTAAAAAACCTTCATTTTCAGGTAAGATTTTTCCAAGAAAAGGTTTAAATAATGTCCATGGATCACTATGTGTTGCTATGTGGTAAGGATATTTGAGTTCATTCTCAGAAGAGATGTCAAATCACATTCTTTATTCTGTCTGTGCTGAAAAGTCTCTTGTTTAGTGTTTTATGCATGAGTGTGTGAGAAGACAAAGGCTAAACAGCGGCTACACGCTGAGCTTGTCAAGGGAGGTAATTAACAGCACAGGGTAAAATCACCTGCAGTGTTTCCTGCTTTTTAGGACACACTGAGTCTATCAGGCAACATGTACAACCAGAGCCGAGAGGAACCATCATTAGCAAGGGCTTTTGCATCACATTGTGGTGTTTGGGAAGTATGTGTGTGCGTCTATGTATTTGACAAAGAAAGTGAGTTTGTGTGAGAGAGAGAGAAGAAAATCAGTTTATTAACATTCAGAAAGTTTCAAAACCATGACCCTGAAGAAAATCAAGATAACACAATTGTGAAAAGACATGCCTAGTTTGCTTCACAAAAAAAGTCAATGGAATTACTGTGGATACAATTACATTGCAAGTCTCTTATAAGTCTGCATTTATTCAACTTACAATAAATACAGTAAAAACATTAATATTGTGAAATATTATTATAATTTAACATACCTGTTTTCTATTTTATTGTACTTTTTAAAAACGTTCTTTATTCCTGTGATCAAAGCTGAATTTTCAGCATCATTACTCCAGTCTTCAGTGTCACATGATCCTTCAGAAATCATTCTAATAGGGTAAAATTTGCTGCTCAATAAATGTTTCTCATTAGTATCAATATTGAAAACAATTTTTTGATGAATAGAAAGTTCAAAAGAACAGCATTTACATGAAATAGATTTTTTTTGTTGCATTATAGATGTATTTACTGTCACTTTTCATCAATTGAATGCATCCTTGTGGAATGAAAGTATTAATTTCTCAATAAATAAAAACTTACTGACCCCAAACTTTGTTCTTCCCAACTGATTCCTGCTCACTTACTCTCTCTTTCCTGCAAATGATTGGACTGCTGCCATTTCATTAAATGCTTTGTTTGTACTTGGGAGGAAGTTTTGAAAGTTACAGTATGCTTTCTAGGGCTTCAAACTCTTTTATATCATAAGATCACAGAAAATTTGATTCATTCCGATATGAGTCCTTTAAGCCCTGCTGCTCCTTTGGGCATTACAAAGTGGTAAAAAGCCGAGAGGATTTTACCTGTTTCCATCTCTCTCTCTCTCTCTCTCTCTCTCTCTATCATGCAGAAACACACACTCAAACATTCATATAAGACCAATTTCTTACAAAGGAGTGATTGAGCTCGAGGTAGAGCATTACAGATGCTCCTTTTGTTTCCACAGGCGAATGTTTGATTTTGTCAAGCAGCTGCAGCTACGTGTAAATACACACTAAAGTGACTCTAACTTTAAAATGGCTGCTGTCATTAGTTATTTTCCCACTTTCACTCTGATGGTCCACAGTGGGCTGTAATCCAAATGTGTTACAACCAAAATCTAGTGCAAAGTGCTGGCTCCATTTTCAGGTTGAATTCAATTCTGAGAATAATCGGGTCTCAAAAAGTAAACTTTATTTCGTTGTGTGCTTGGCAGTCTCTAAACCTTGTGAGCTGCCAACCTAAACTGTATTTTTGGTCACCTATGTGCATTCAGGATGCTGTATAGAGATGCCACTCAAGCACAATCATGGATTTCATTGTATTCACACACATCAAAGCATGTGTGTGAGGAAGTTAGTGGGAAAAAACTTGTTTCGGGATGCAGAGATTTCCTGTTACCAGGCAGATGGAGTCCGCAGGGAAAGGTTAACCCATCTGATCTCTAGAGGTCAACTGATCAGCAGGGTCAATAAAGGCCTGATACATCTTCAAATTGCCACCAGACATTTACCCTCTCTCTTTCTGTTAGCTCATTCTTTTTCTTATTTCTCTCTCTTTTCACAGATGGAAAAGTAACAAATAAAGAGCAAATCAACCCCACAGCAGAATGGAGGTCTATCTTTCATTTTCAGTGTCACATCTATACATTACTCAACAAAGCAAGTCAGTGAAGGTTGTGTTAGAATGAGGAATATTCAATGTAAGGCCATCAGTTATACACTGTAAAAAGGTGCTTGTTTAACTCAAAAAATACAGCCAACTGTTTGCATGTTTTTGTTGTTTGTAGTTGTTTTATTAATTATTCAAGTAAATGCATTGGATGAACTTAAAGTGTCATGTAACCA
>RJVU01051519.1:2014921-2029088 GCA_003731715.1 Anabarilius grahami | reverse complement strand
CTCAGTTTAAGCCTGTTGGAGCAATAATAATATAAAAAAGAAGATTAAATCCAATGTTAATATATTTGTATAAATGTATTAAGACTTCAATATGTAAATGATGGGTTATGATTGACTAACCTCTTTGTATTGTAAATTTAGCTTTATTAGTTTCTGCTTGTTTGGGTTGATTAATTGTTATTACCGCATACTTAGCACAGGTCAAATTAATCAAGTCATTAAAACACATAATTAAAGCAATCAGAAATTCCCCTGTTATGTTTATTCAAAATCTTTACATGTTCCTTCAGGATTCAAATGCAAATCTCCTCACTATCAGATCACTCAGAATAATACTTTATAACAGTGCATCCTTTGCAATATGAACACAGCTCTTTAAAAAATACAGCATTAAATAGTGCAAATAAGTATATATAGTACTGTATCACATATAATAAGTAATACAGCAGTAAGTTGATTGCATCTGCTTTAATGTGAAAGTATGATGGGCCAGTTTAGGTCATCTGCTCTGTTATCAGCAAGGCAATGGCTTCTGTCCTTAAATCACATATTAGTAAAAAGTTTTGCTTTAAATTCTATTGGTTTTTCATTCATTTGGCAATAAAATAGCATTTCACTTTCAACTGGCTGGATCCATTAGACCAGTGGTTTTAGAGTGTAATACCCCTGAGGAATTGAACACCCTCTCTCTTCCATAAGTCACTGTCTTAATGAGTGAGTCATCGAGTCATTTATTCATTCAGTAACGAAGCAAGTGGCTGTATTTATGAAAATGTCATTGAATCAATGACTCTCACGATTCGTTCAAAGCTGTAGATTTGTTCACGGAATACCGCTGTGTGTTGCTTGGAGACCAAAGAGTTTATATATGCGTACCCCAGTTTGGGAACCACTGCATTAGACGATCCTCTGGCTTTTGGCATCAGCAGCATGAGATGGTCTTTCACTCATCAGGAGAGGCATTGCAAACTGCATCGCTGATTAAAAACCTGTGGAAAAAGATTCTGATGGGTAGTTCAAAGATTATTACAACATGCAATCCAGTGATCAAAAGGCATATCTTATCAATAATGAATGTATGATGCATTCTCAAAGGTTACACTTTATTTCGATGGTCCACTTTAGACATTTTTCTAACTTTGCAGCTACATATCAACTAACTCTCATTAGAGTATTAGACTCTCTGCTTAATATCTGCTAACACTTTATTTTGATGCTCCCCAACAGACATTCTACTGACTATAAGTTACTTTGCAAGTATATGTCAGCTAACTGTAATTAGAGTATTAGTAAACTGTTAGGTTAGGTGTTAGGGTTTGGGTTAGTCAAATAAGTTGACATGTAATTGCAAAGTTACTTATAGTCAGTAGAATTTTTAAAGTGGACTATCATTAAGTGATACCTTTCCAAAATGTAACAACTCATGTAGAAATTTCTTTCAAAAAACTTCAAGAATTGGAGACTGAAGATTTAAAGGAATATGTCACACAAAAATAAAAATGTTGTCATCTTTTCCTCATCCTCCTGCTTTAAAAAAAAAAAAACATCTAGGACTTTCTTTGCTCTGGAGAATGAAAATTGGCAAGCTCCCTAAAAAAAGAAAAAAAAAAAGAACACTATATAACTTGTGTTTGATATTTGCAATAAGTCATACACAAAGTGTAAATTAACTTATATGGATAACAGGTCAAACGTTCTGCCTGTGATCTCCATTTGTTTCACTGAAGAAAGGAAATAGTCTCAAGTTGTTCTGACCTTGTGCTGAGTAAATATTGGCAATATTTGTCAATTTTCTGTTTCTACGCCATCATGTACTGTTGAAATCATGCAGCAGTTGCCAAATTTGTTGCTTCCAGCCCTTCATGTCTTATCGAGATGTAGCCCTAAGAGTAATTGAAATAAAAATTACATTTTCAGCTCCAAAGCTATAAAATGTTCCCTGTCACTTCACCTTTCCACTGAATTAAAATGGAATTAGTGGTAATTGTCGGAGCTTTAGGGATTATATTATTTAACAGGAAGCCTTTTGAACACCTGAAAGACTTTGTGGAGATAAGAGATTTCCATTAAAATCCCCCTAGACAAGACACCAAAGGAGCACTGCTGAATCAAAAACCTTTTACACCTTCATATGCTAATAATTAGACAAGGGACTTCCAGTTCTTTCTATGTGACAATCGATCAGATGATTGATTTATTAAAGCACAATATCTTTAAAGGCCACAGGACACATAATGGTCATTAATTAGCTGACCGCCAGGGAAACTGTAAAATGCTTGAGTGTTGAATTGATGACATGCAGGCAAACAAATTGTGCTGTATAAGGAATATTGTGAAAGAGAATATAAGTGGGAAATATGATATACAATTTTTAATTAGCTTATTTTAAACCATTCACTGTCCAGATGCAAGTTAATATTCTTTATATTCAAGCTCATGTTTGCTATCTTGCAGGGAAACTCTTTTAGCATGCATGAACTAAACTTTACAAGTAGCCAAAATGACAAATTATGACATACAAGATCTTTAAAAAAATAAAATAAAATAAAATAAAATCCTCAGAAACAATACAATGCTCGTATTGTGTATATACATGTTTTTATATTGTACTTATATATATAAAAAAAGGTAACACTTTATTTTACAGTGTCATTGTTACATATGTTACTTGTAATTACTATAGTAATAACTATAAATTATGCATAATTACATGCAACTAACCCTAAACCAAACCAAACCCTAATCCTAACCCTATAGTAAGCACATGTAGTTACTTAATATTACTCAGTACTTAAATGTATTACAGTGTAACAAAGACACCTTAAAACAAAGTGTTAATTTATGTAATTATATTTATAATTACACTGACGACCCTTCCCTTACACCTTAACCCACCCTTCAACCTACGCATACCACCAAACTTGTCCCTAACCATACCCGTATCCCACCTCAATAGCAGCAAAAGTGTTTTTCAATACAATATGAACACAATAAGTACATTGTACTTATTTTTTTATGTGAGTACATAGTAGTTAAAGACACCTAATATAAAGTGGGACTGTAATTTTTTTACACATATTTTTTAAAGAGATTTCCAGATGTCCACTTGAGCGGACAGCATGCGTTTATGCTTTAAACTGAAGAGATACTGTATTAAACATAATACAGTAATAACACAGCAATATTGTGTGTATTTAACAAACCACTCAATAAATTTAAATAAAATCATATGAAATCTACAAAATATATACAAAAAATATAAATGTGAAATTATTGCAAACGCAATTGAACTTCATACAAGTTGAACTTTGATATCAGAACTGTGATTCCATCAAAGATACACAGAGATCTCTACAACCTGTCAAGGTAAAACTGTGGAAACCCAATTCAGATGGTCCCTCCAGTGTACATCGATTTACCCTTATTAGCTGATAATTATAATTATGTTCAAGATGGACACATTTCTAACATAGCTCTCCTCTGAGAAAACCTAGTGATCAGGTGTTTTCAATCCCATCTGAAATGAGCAGTGTTGGGGGAAACGCATTACAAGTAACATGCATTACATAGTCAGATTACTTTTTGTTGTAAGGAGTACAGTAACACATTACAAGTTACATGCATAATGAAATCAGATTACTTTTTGATTTAAGGAGTAAAGTAATGCATTAAAAGTAATGTGCATTACGTAATCAGATTACTTTTTGATATAACAAGTAACGCAATACAAGCAACATGCATTACGTAATCAGATTACTTTTTGATGTTACAAGTAAAGTAACGCATTCAAAGTTATGTACATTATGTAATCAGATTACTTTTTGATGTTACGAGTAATGCATTAAAAGTAACACATTATGTAATCAGATTACTGTTGATCTAATGAGTAAAGTAATGCATTAAAAGTAATGTGCATTACGTAATCAGATTACTTGTTGATGTTATGAGTAAAGAAATGCATTACAAGTAACATGCATTATGTAAGCAGTTACTTTTTGATCTAATGTGTAATGCATTACAAGTAATGTGCATTACATAATCATATTACTTTTTGATGTTACAAGTAACGCATTAGTCAAGTCGAGTCAAGTACTTTATTGTCATTGTGTAACACAACGAAATGTATCTTCTGCCAACCCCAAGGTGCATTAAGAAGACAATACAAATGACTAACAACATCTAATTACAATAGTTTAAAAAAAAACATGAAATAGTTACTAATAAATAGTTAAATAATGATATCATTCAATAGATAATACTATAAAAAATAAGCCATTAATTAAGACAGTAATTTAAAATATAGCAGCATAAATGTTCTTGTTGAATTTATTGAGCAGGAACTTATTTTTCTTGGTCTGGGAGATAGAGTTCAACCAAGTTATTGCTGAGGGGAAAAAACTGTTTTTCAGTCTGTTTGTGCGTACACTGATAGATTGAAAGCGTCTTCCAGATGGGAGGAGCTGAAACAAATTGTGACAGGGATGAGTGATATCCTTAACGATATTATTACAAGTAACGTGCATTACGTAAACAGATTACTTTGATCTAACAAGTAAAGTAATGCATTACAAGCAACATGCATTACATAATCAGATTACTTTAACAAGTAATGTGCATTACGTAATAAAGTAATGCATTACAAGCAACATGCATTACATAATCAGATTACTTTAACAAGTAATGTGCATTACGTAATCAGATTACTTTTTGATGTTACAAGTAGCACATTACAAGTAACGTGCATTACGTAACCAGATTACTTTAATCTAACAAGTAAAGTAATGCATTACAAGCAACATGCATTACATAATCAGATTACGTAACCAGATTACTTTAATCTAACAAGTAAAGTAATGCATTACAAGCAACATGCATTACATAATCAGATTACTTTATCTAACAAGTAACGTACATTACATAACCAGATTACTTTAATCTAACAAGTAAAGTAATGCATTACAAGAAATATGCATTACGTAATCAGATTACTTTTTGATCTAACGAGTAAAGTAATGCATTACAAGTAACATGGATTGCGTAATCAGATTACTTTTTGTTATGAGTAATGCATTAAAAGTAATGTGAATTACGTAATCAGATTTNATCTAACAAGTAAAGTAATGCATTACAAGCAACATGCATTACATAATCAGATTACTTTAACAAGTAATGTGCATTACGTAATCAGATTACTTTTTGATGTTACAAGTAACACATTACAAGTAACGTGCATTACGTAACCAGATTACTTTAATCTAACAAGTAAAGTAATGCATTACAAGCAACATGCATTACATAATCAGATTACTTTATCTAACAAGTAACGAACATTACGTAACCAGATTACTTTAATCTAACAAGTAAAGTAATGCATTACAAGCAACATGCATTACATAATCAGATTACTTTATCTAACAAGTAACGTACATTACGTAACCAGATTACTTTAATCTAACAAGTAAAGTAATGCATTACAAGAAATATGCATTACGTAATCAGATTACTTTTTGATCTAACGAGTAAAGTAGTGCATTACAAGTAACATGGATTGCGTAATCAGATTACTTTTTGTTATGAGTAATGCATTAAAAGTAATGTGAATTACGTAATCAGATTTTTTTTTGATGTAACGAGTAAAGTAATGCATTACAAGCCACATACATTAAGTAATCACATTACTTTTTTGATATTAATGCAAATGACATTCTAATAACTCAAATACATTTATTTACAGTTAAAAAAGTTACTGCAGATGAAGTATTTTCAAAAACAACAGTCACAGAAATAGTATGAATTGTAGCTGAAATATAACTATTGATGCATGATGTCCACTATAGTGGACAGATGATCAATCAGAATTTTATCCCAATCTAAAATCAATACTTGAAAAATTTAACTGTGATATGACTCATTAGATATTGTTTGATAATACAACATACCTGCATGTGTCTCCTAGGATAGAAGGAATGGATGGATATTCGGGAGCAATTTAGTATTTCTGACTGGCCATCGGCCTTCTTGGTTTGGAGGGGAAAAAATCAACATAAAACTTCTTGTATAGGATGATACACTAGGGTCCACTGTATAGGTTGATGTGCAACTTTGCCATCAAAACCCATGCATATGCAAGAAAATGCTTTTTGATAGCTGTCCACTGTAGTGACCTCTATGCATGAAAGTGTTAAAATAAATAAATAAATAATTTTTCGACTAATTGTACAGTATAGGTAAAAAGAGTGCCATGTCACTGACCCGACTTCAATTTAATGTATTGTACTGTACTGATAAACGTACTTTAAACTTCATGTACCTTCAACTGAAACTTTAAAGGCTTGTTGGAATTATTGTTTTGTCATTCATGGGATGGGGGCGTGGCCTCTGATGAGGGAACGAGTCTCTCTGATACTGTTGCAGACAACTGATTCATTTCACATTTCCTCATCCACGAATGCGATGTAAGATTACTTCAACTTTTATAATACAATATTGAAAGTGGGATGTTCTGTATCATCAGTGCATAATTTTCAATGTCTTTATATTCATATTCTGTCACTGTCTAGACAGCGAACTGTGCTGCTACCTAAGATGACAATGCATAATCAGGCTGCCTTATTGTTTACCCAGCGTCCCTCTGTGTCTTCATATTAATCATTAGCATTGAAATGATGTTCCAGTCGCTATAATGAATCGGCTTATTTTCAGTATGAAACTAGCTTCTTTTAATAACATTAATGGAAATGACTAAACTCTGCTCATTTGAGATAATTTAAAGATGGGTTTAAGAATGACTTGAATGCCTTTAGAGAAATGAAGTGGATCAGAATTATGCTCCATCCATAATTGCCCAAGGCATTTGCTGTGTTTGTGTGTGTGTGCATGTGTGTGTGTGTGTGCATGTGTGTGGATGTGTCTTCTTGTATATGGTTTAGGAGGACAAAAAGGGAATAATGACATGGGTATTACAACGTAAACATGGTTTATGAGGACACTTTCTGTAGGTTTAGGGGTAGAGTTAGGGGATATAATATACAGTTTGTACAGTATAACAATTTTTATTTCTAGGGAATGTCTTGGAAACCCAAAATAAAATAGAATAAAATAAAATAAAAATCTGTAATCACTTATCCTCATGTCATTTCCTTGCTGACGTCGCAGTCTTGTTGGAACGTGGTGGCCATTCACCAACCATCCAGAAATCCATCCATTTAGACAATCCATTGTAGTACGGCATTAGTCAGTGAATACAACTATTTAAAAATGAGTCTTCATGTATTTCTACACCCACTGTAAATGTTTCTCTTTGTGAGGTTTGGTTAGTGGTGGCTGAAATGCATCTTTATGCACAACTGCCAGCCAGCATTGAGAGCTTCTTGAGACTCCAGAGACACCAGCAGCTTCAAATACCTGTTTGCTGCTCAACACTGGCTTTTTTTATAGCTGCCCTTTTAATACAAGACATTTTTTTGACAGGAACTTTTAATTAATAAGCCTTTATCTGACCGAGTTCTGCTCTGTTCTAAATCACTCACAAATCTTATGATAATTAGATAATCTCCATTCAGTTTTCACACAATATTAGTTGTTTTCATTCCTTTTGCACAACATTGCACCATTTCATGCTTTTCATCTTCAGAAAGATCTTTCTTCCTCCCCATATTGCATGAGAACTGTGACTTGCTTAATAATGTGGAACAACCTCTAAGTAGGGTTTTCATAGATCTGGCAAATTATTTCGTCTGAGATTGATACCAGTTATCTAAAAAGACACGGATAAATAAACAAACAAACGTTTTCTTAGAAAAACTAAAATCTGAATGTTTATTCTACTGAAATCTTACTGATATGTCACTTACATAATAATTTGGAACGCGGTGTACATCTGCAATTAATTTCTGTAATTACATTTATAATTACAAGGTTGACCATCCCTTACACCTTAACCTACCTTTAAACCTACCCATAACACCAAACCTGTCCCTAACCTTACCCGTATCCCACCTCAATAGCCGCAAAAGTGTTTTTCAATACAATATGAACACAATAAGTACATTGTACTTATTTTTTGATGTGAGTACATAGTAGTTAAGGCCACTTAATATAAAGTGGGACCCTTTAAACTCTTTTATTGATGTTACCAAGACAAGGTGAGGTTAAATTTAACATGAAAAAGTTTACCCACTTTTTAAACTCAATTACATTATCAGCTGTGACAAACACAACCCCAAATAAACTGAATGCCCTTTGAGAACATTGGAAAAACACTGATACTTGCTCAGTGTGAATATGGGTATTATAAGGCTGGTCACTGTTAAGTAAAAACGTGGCTTTAGAATCTCCAGAGGTGGTTATATAGAACAGAAGTTTGCAAAATGAATTGCACATGATTAGTAGATGAATTTATTCTGCTGAGTCTTGCCTGCCGTATTAGAAAGACGAGAGGCCGCTCATGCATACTGATTTGAGGATCAGAGAGGAAACGTATAATATCTTACATTATGGAGAGACGCTAATGGCATCATGCTGATAAACTCGATTTATATAAAGGACATGCACAAGGTCTTCTGTGTAACGAATTCAATTGCACAGGTGGATTTGTATATCAAATGAAATCAAAGTGCAGCCAGTTTGCCGTTGCACATGAATGGAAGACACTTCACTTTGATAAGAGTTTTTTATGTCTTGTTTGATTGCCAGTTCTTGANNAAAAAAAAAAAAAAAAAAAAAGGCCTGGGGAAGGAAAAAAAAGGAAAAAAGAACAAAGTGGCTCATGCACATAAGTGTTATTGCATTAAACACAGTATACATGAATACAATTATACTATCAATAATAAAATTAACAGAAATATTTGTAATTGCTGGCTGTTTTTTTTTTTGTTTTTTTTAAATACATTAAGTGGGGTTTTTTGCTAATACTCTGAATTTACATTAATCCTAATGCAATATAAGACCTATTTGGCTGTGGTTAAGTAGCCACAGTGAGCTCCAATGTGCAATCAAATATTTTATATTTAGATGTGAGATTTATTTCTGAGAAGCTTGCTAATTATTGATCATAACTGCCTAATGGGGTGCCAAAAACAATCTAACACCTCACATTCAAACAATATGTTCAACACATGTTGTCAAAAATGCATTTAAATTATTAAAGTTAGCTGAGAAAGTAAAACATCACATAATGAAGTATCTGGACACACAACTGTTAAATTGCTATTTCATGTTTTTAAAGGGATAGTTCACCTAAAAAAATGAAAGTCCTGTCATCATTTACTCACCCTCATGTTGTTCCAAACCTGTATAATTTTTTTTTTGTTTTGCTGAACACAAAGGAAGACATTTGGAAGAATGTTTGTAATCTCGCCCCCCATTGACTACCACAGTATTTATTTTTCCTATGGTAGTCAATGGGGGGCAAGATCTGTTTGGTTACTGACATTCTTCCAAATATCTTCCTTTGTGTTCAGCAGAACAAAAACATTTTTTACAGGTTTGGAATTACCTGAGGGTGAACTATCCCTTTAACCATTACATTACCTTACACTAAGGTTGCATTTTTATTAGACAAATTTGTTTCTAGCATACTGGTCAATTTTTATTTTCTTCACAAAGAGTAGATTTTTGAGCAAGTACATATCCAGCCAGTGTTCAAAGCTATCTCCTTATCTTAGCTTGATTCACAAAGGTAAGCTTGTAATAATGTTTTATAATAAGAGTCACCTGGTGGATTTCCGCGGGAAATTCGAGCATGCAGCAGTTCGTCTTTGCGTCATTACGTCACGCCTGTAAACAGAAAGGAAGGAGTCCCGTTCAGGCTAGTCGGTTTTATCATGTGAGGATGCTGCTTGTAGCGGAACATTTATAGTCTGTTCTCACAGCAGCTGAAATAATTAAAAGTCAATGTGATACTGACAATCATCAGTGACAACTGGAGATTCACCCGTAGTCAAAAGCAAACTACTTCAGACAGCAGAGTGGTTACAGAAATTGAAATCTACAGGTATCACTAATACACACTAAATACACAGTCACGCAATGCTGATGTTAACATTAACAATTTGAGAACAAAGTGTAACAGTAATAATAATTTGTAGCGCAGTAATAATAATCCAGGCTAAGCGATCGTTAGATTGAATCATCATTGACAGCACGATTTATTGTAGGCCTAATTCTCAGTTGGTCAGAACAAAAGTGGCAGAAATGTTACTTACTTGTTCGGATGACATTTTCCGGTGAAAATTCTTATATTGGTCATACTTTCAAGATGTAGAATCTGTGATTCTGAAGTACAGTATCCACACCGGTGTAGTGATTGTGACCGAGGCACAACGCACATAACGATAACAATTCCGCATATAACTGCAATTGCAGGTTTCAAACAGAGATGGCGACAAAGAGGAAAAATGCCGGACTGCAGCTTTAACATACCCACTACAGTTTTTAGGCAGCTTCACTTGACTTGATGGCAAAATATTTGAGATGTGCTCTAGTGTTAGCTGACCTAGGCTTAACCATCAAGATGCCTGGTACTGCAGTGCTGGAAATATACATTTTGCTGCTTATAAATATTGCAGGTTTCAACTAAGGTCTAAAACCACAGGCAGAGAGTATATTTCTAATTTACTGGAAAATGTTATGCTCCCATGACAAATTTTATTTGCAATGAGCAGTATATAATGTTCACTCTCCAATGGAAAGGCCATCTAATAAACATGAGTTTTAAAAGGCAAACCATGTTGTTAAAAGTTAGTTGCCAGCAAGCAGCAAACAAAAAGTTGCTTTCACAAAATCTTTCTTGAGCACTGAACCGTGATATTTGCATATGAAGTCAGTCATGAAGAAGTTGCACGGCAGCACATTTCACCACTGTAATTTAGACAATTAAAAAGATGGGTAAACAATTCCTACAAAAAAAAGAAAAGATAAATTATTAACTGTTCACTCAAGAATGTGCCATTCCCATTGTAAAATCAGTATATATGATCTAATATTAAAGTGGACCTATTATGCTTTTTATACATTTTAAACTTTCTTTAGTGTGTAATGTTGCTGTTTAAGCATGAAAAAGGTTTGCAAATTTACAAAGTCACTCCAAAGGGAGTTATTCTCTATATCAGTGTGCACTGCAGTGTTGGGGGTAATGCATTACAAGTAACTTGAGTTACGTAATCTGATTAAAGTAATGCATTACTTTTCAATTTACAATAAATTATCTAATATACTTTTTCAAATAAGTAACACAAGTTACTTTTTCACATTTATTGACTGACAGCTCTCCTGTCCCCATGTTGAGAGAAGTGCAGAGGTGTTGTGTGCGCTGTGTGAACATGATGCTTATTGTAGTTCTAAATGTGAATATGCATTTACTCATCTCATTTGCATGAAAACATTCAGAATTCCTCGAAATGAATAAAAACAGTGAAATGCAATCTCTGAATTTTATGTAAACCTGTAATAATTAAATATATCAAATTACACAAACATGCTTTATGTAAACAATGTCTTTGCTGCTGACCTTCAATGATCTAATTTAACCATACTATAAGCAAAAAATACTTTAGATTAGATTTAGAAATAAGAGTGTTGAACTTCCTTCTCCTGTATCTTATTCTTCTTTAATCCAGAATGGCAGCACGGCTGAAAGGTTTGTTTGAGCTGCGCCCTCTACTGTACAGGCGTAAATATGCATATTCGTTTCACTTTTGGTGTGAAAGGGCCTTAACATTTGTCAAAATTGAACTTTTTTTGTTATTTGAAAAACAAACAAGCAAGTCTAGCCCAGGTGAGAAAAAGTAACGCAAAAGTAATATAACGCATTACTTTCCATAAAAAGTAACTAACACAATTAGTTACTATTTAGGTATTAATGCAATATTGTAATTGTATTTACTTTTAAAAGTAACTTTCCCCAACACTGGCACACTGTTTCTGAACTTCCTGAAATGCCTCCATTGTAGTCTTGATTTTTCTTCCGGGAATGAACGCATCGCAATATTCCTCATTTAAATAATTCCCAGCCAAGGCATTTGCAAAAAAAACACTATGCGTTAATAGTGTGTTGAGACTTGCGGTTATGGTAAGGGGCGTGATTTACAAAACACACTCGAAGCAGTTGACCAATCACAACACAGTCATCCAGCCAACCAATCAGAGCACTTTGTGCTTTTTGGAAGGAGGGGCTTTATAGGCAGACTGCCAGCAAAAATCGGACTTTTTGCAAATCCAGATTTTATCATGTAAAAAAAATAAAAAGTCTGGACAGCAAAAAACAAAACAACAACAACAACAAAAAAACACATTTGTAGGTGATTTGAAAAGCAATTCAAATCAGATTTTTACAGATGCGTCTCAGTCTTGAGGATCTGGCTGCTCAAATTGGATTTCAAACTTTTTTTGCACCACTCTTAACGCAACAGACAATGATAACATCAAAACTGGTGACAGAAATGCAGGAAGTATACTGTATTCAAACAGTATGTCCAAAGATTTTGGTCGTGACAACAGCACAGAGAATGACAATATTTACCAGTTCTGCACCACAACTCTACAGGCCGCATATTTAGAGAACAAGATGATGCACCTCCATTTTTTCAGCATCCGTTTTGAAAGCCTCATCACATACAGGTCCTTCTCAACAAATTAGCATATTGTGATAAAGTTCATTATTTTCCATAATGTAATGATAAAAATTAAACTTTCATATATTTTAGATTCATTGCACACCAACTGAAATATTTCAGGTCTTTTATTGTTTTAATACTGATGATTTTGGCATACAGCTCATGAAAACCCAAAATTCCTATCTCAAAAAATTAGCATATTTCATCCGACCAATAAAAGAAAAGTGTTTTTAATACAAAAAAAGTCAACCTTCAAATAATTATGTTCAGTTATGCACTCAATACTTGGTCGGGAATCCTTTTGCAGAAATGACTGCTTCAATGCGGCGTGGCATGGAGGCAATCAGCCTGTGGCACTGCTGAGGTGTTATGGAGGCCCAGGATGCTTCGATAGCGGCCTTAAGCTCATCCAGAGTGTTGGGTCTTGCGTCTCTCAACTTTCTCTTCACAATATCCCACAGATTCTCTATGGGGTTCAGGTCAGGAGAGTTGGCAGGCCAATTGAGCACAGTAATACCATGGTCAGTAAACCATTTACCAGTGGTTTTGGCACTGTGAGCAGGTGCCAGGTCGTGCTGAAAAACGAAATCTTCATCTCCATAAAGCTTTTCAGCAGATGGAAGCATGAAGTGCTCCAAAATCTCCTGATAGCTAGCTGCATTGACCCTGCCCTTGATAAAACACAGTGGACCAACACCAGCAGCTGACATGGCACCCCAGACCATCACTGACTGTGGGAACTTGACACTGGACTTCAGGCATTTTGGCATTTCCTTCTCCCCAGTCTTCCTCCAGACTCTGGCACCTTGATTTCCGAATGACTTTGGACCACTGAGCAACAGTCCAGTGCTGCTTCTCTGTAGCCCAGGTCAGGCGCTTCTGCCGCTGTTTCTGGTTCAAAAGTGGCTTGACCTGGGGAATGCGGCACCTGTAGCCCATTTCCTGCACACGCCTGTGCACGGTGGCTCTGGATGTTTCTACTCCAGACTCAGTCCACTGCTTCCGCAGGTCCCCCAAGGTCTGGAATCGGTCCTTCTCCACAATCTTCCTCAGGGTCCGGTCACCTCTTCTCGTTGTGCAGCGTTTTTTGCCACACTTTTTCCTTCCCACAGACTTCCCACTGAGGTGCCTTGATACAGCACTCTGGGAACAGCCTATTCGTTCAGAAATTTCTTTCTGTGTCTTACCCTCTCGCTTGAGGGTGTCAATGATGGCCTTCTGGACAGCAGTCAGGTCGGCAGTCTTACCCATGATTGCGGTTTTGAGTAATGAACCAGGCTGGGAGTTTTTAAAAGCCTCAGGAATCTTTTGCAGGTGTTTAGAGTTAATTAGTTGATTCAGATGATTAGGTTAATAGCTCGTTTACAGAACCTTTTCATGATATGCTAATTTTTTGAGAAGGACCTGTACGTGGGTACACCTATCATTATCAAAGCAACCCATGCAGATAGGTTGGTTATGTCTGGACACACATCTTATCTTGCAATTAATAGTGCGGACAGTCTGCCTGAAAAGATCTGATTTGAGAAAATATTGGGTTTGCCTACAGTCTG
>RJVU01051519.1:1964376-2006874 GCA_003731715.1 Anabarilius grahami | reverse complement strand
TTTATTCAGAATACAACATAGATGACATATCAAATATTTAAACTGAGAAAATGTATAATTTTAAGGGAAAAATAAATTGACTCATGGCATCAACACATCTCAAAAAAGTTGGGACATGGCCATCTTTACCACTGTGTGGCATCCCCTCTTCTTTTTATAACAGTCTGCAAACGTCTGGGGACTGAGGAGAAAAGTTGCTCAAGTTTAGGAATAGGAATGTTGTCCCATTCTTGTCTAATACAGGCTTCTAGTTGATCAACTGTCTTAGGTCTTCTTTGTCGCATCTTCCTCTTTATGATGCGCCAAATGTTTTCTATGGGTGAAAGATCTGGACTGCAGGCTGGCCATTTCAGTACCTGGTCTGGCAGTGTCATGTTGGAAAATGCAAGGTCTTCCCTGAAAGAGACGACGTCTGGATGAGAGCATATGTTGTTCTAGAACTTGGATATACCTTTCAGCATTGATGGTGCCTTTCCAGATGTGTAAGCTGCCCATGCCACACACACTCATGCAACCCCATACCATCAGAGATGCAGGCTTCTGAACTGAGCGCTGATAACAACTTGGGTTGTCCTTGTCCTCTTTAGTCCGGATGACATGGCGTCCCAGTTTTCCAAAAATAACTTCAAATTTTGATTCGTCTGACCACAGAACAGTTTTCCACTTTGCCACAGTCTTGTGGCAAATGAGCCTTGGCCAAGAGAAAACACCTGCACTTCTGGATCATGTTTAGATATGGCTTCTTTTTTGACCTATAGAGTTTTAGCCGGCAACGGCAAATGGCACGTTGATTGTGTTCACCGACAATGTTTTCTGGAAGTATTCCTGAGCCCATGTTGTGATTTCCATTACAGTAGCATTCCTGTATGTGATGCAGTGCCGTCTAAGGGCCCAAAGATCACAGGCATCCAGTATGGATTTCTGGCCTTGACCCTTACGCACAGAGATTGTTCCAGATTCTCTGAATCTTTGGATGATATTATGCACTGTAGATGATGATAACTTCAAACTCTTCGCAGTTTTTCTTTGAGAAACTCCCTTCTGATATTGCTCCACTATTTTTCGCCGCAGCATTGGGGGAATTGGTGATCCTCTGCCCATCTTGACTTCTGAGAGACACTGCCACTCTGAGAGGCTCTTTTTATACCCAATTATGTTGCCAATTGACCTAATAAGTTGCAAATTGGTCCTACAGCTGTTCCTTATATGTACATTTAACTTTTCCGGCCTCTTATTGCTACCTGTCCCAACTTTTTTGGAATGTGTAGCTCTCATGAAATCCAAAATGAGCCAATATTTGGCATGACATTTCAAAATGTCTCACTTTCAACATTTGATAAGTTATCTATATTCTATTGTGAATAAAATATAAGTTTATGAGATTTGTAAATTATTGCATTCCTTTTTTTATTCACAATTTGTACAGTGTCCCAACTTTTTTGGAATCGGGTTTGTATATATATATATATATATATATATATATATACACACACACGTGTATGCAGCTACTGTAAGTGATGAACAACACATTCATAATATATTATTATGTGAATCAACTCAAAATACTTATTAGTATAACTAGTGTTTGATTGCAACAAAATATAGGCTAGTATGTGTAACATAGACAGTTAAGCCTCTCAGCACATTAGTTGGGGAGAAAATGAGCTAATGTATTTTCATTCCAGTCTTGTTCAAGAGACAGATTTTTGCTGTGAGATCAAGTGTAAAATTGAACAGTTGCACTCTCTCTCAGTTTCAAACATTGTAAGCGGCTGTATTTAACCAGGGTAATCTCATTCACATTTGCATGTAAAATGCACACGAATAGACACTGACACTGAAAAAAAAAACACAACACATTGACAACATCCAAAACACTGATCCTTTTATGTATGAATAACTTGAGATGTTACAGATTTTTATGAAGTTTTTATAAAACAATGCATTAAATATAACCATAAAGGCCACAATAGACAACTACACTAAATAATGGTAATGCATTGAACATTTAATAATGCAATATATTGTGAATAGAATAAAATAACCTTTGAATTCCATTAACATGACTCAGTATTCTGTGAGCCATCTAAGATTTTTGCAATTGTCCATATATTATATTGTGCATGAAAAAGTAAAAACTCTTTCATTTTAAATCAGTATATGATGTAATATCATCATCTCTATATTTAGTTAAAATAAGTAATCACACAGGTAAGGCTGAATTACAGAACAGTATATTTCCAAAGTGAAGTTCCCAGGGCTCAGTCATGTCTGTTTGTGTACCGTTTGCATTTGTAATATACACTCACCGAGACCTGTCCTTGAGCACTTGGCCTCATGGGAGACAGGACAAAATAAAGGCAAAGCTGAAAGCTCAGCAACCAGGATGACCTCTTCACTGACTGACACACTCCACAGAATACTGTCACAAGTACCTTCCATCCTTTTAAAAACTATTGGTGTGTGTGTGTGTGTGTGTGTGTGTGTGTGTGTGTGTGCGCGCGCGTTTTTGTGACATATCAGGACGCAAATGTGTATAATGACATGGGTATGACATAGGTATTACAAGGAGAGGGTGACTTATGAGGACATACCGCATGTCCCCACTTTCAAAAGGCTTATAAATCATACAGAATTAGTTTTTGTGAGAAAGTAAAAGTGTGCACAGTTTCCTGTGATGGTTAGGTTTAGGGGTAGGGGTAGTGTAGGGGGATAGAAAATACGGTTTGTACAGTATAAAAACCATTAAGCCTATGGAATGTCCCTACAATTCACAAAAACAAACGTGTGTGTGTGTGTGTGTGTGGAAATGAATGCAAGACACATCCTAAATAGCAAAGCTGCAGGCTAAAGATGGGAATCCTAAAGAATTTCACTCAAAAAAATGAATTGTTGGATTTACTTAAAAAAAGAAGTGTCAAGTGGTTCCACGCAACTATATTGAGTAATTTGTACAAACAATTTAGTTGAATTAACAAAAGAAATTCAAGTAAAGCTGACAAAATTTCTTTAAGTAAATACAAATCATTTGAATGTCACTGTTACATTATATTTATATGTGCAGTTTACTTAATAATGTTATGTTGATTATGTAAGGTGAACACATTTTTTTTTGTGAACAATTGTTTTTATTGAATAATCATTTAAATAATAAGGATACAACTTATCAGAATGCAGCCCCCCACCCCAGATCTTCGGAAATAGTACATCATCTCTAGATCCAAAAACAAGTGAAGAAGATCCAAGTAAACCAGAAGGAGCGGATAGAAGTTGCTTACGCTCAAGTAAATTAATGAAATTATCAAACATTCAATAGCATATAAATTGAAACTGCCTGACATTACCGAGAAAAAATGTTGAACATACTAAGAGATAAATGACTGTGCAAGCTTTCGGGGTGTTGATTGACTCGATTTGTTCCATCTGTGTTTTGATCATCATTCTGAATCTGATCTGGACAAAGTCTTTGTTAAAAATATGATTTTCTCAGTGTTTTGTTTGTTTTTATATTCATATAACAAAATATTCTGGGGGACATGAACGTTTTATGAATATAATCAGAAATACTGCAACTTGCTGGCAACTTTTTTAGTAAATGCTGGTGGGGAAAGAGTTAATAGAATTCATTTATCACAGCAAAACTTAATTTGTTTTTCCAAGGTGTATCTTTAGCTAAGCTGATTTGAGTAGCACAGGAACTGTCGAGTTTATCAGTAATAAAGATGGTTTATTTCTTGCCATTGATGACCACAAGTAATGACTTTTAGTTCATTGAAACTGATTCACTGACTGACTGACTAATGGGATTTAGACTAATGAGTCTCTGGGACTTGCTTGCAAATCATTTTCAGTGATTTATTCAAAAGAACAGGATCAGTTACATTTAAAAGTAATGCATTACAATATTGCGCTACTCTATAAAAAAAAAAACTAATTGCGTTACTTATATACTTATATATATATACTTAATAAGTTAAGTTACTTTTGCATTACCCTGAGCAGGGCTTGCTTGTTTGTTTGTTTTTTGTTTTTTTTAATAACAACAACAAAAAAAGTTATTTTTGGCAAATGTAAAAGCCCTTTCACACCAAAGGTGAAATGAATAAGCCTCAGGCTGAAGGAAATGCATATTTATGCCTGTACATTAGAGGGCGCAGCTCAAACCTTTCAGCTGTGCTTCCATTCTGGATTGTAAATAGGATGCAGGAGAAGAAAGTTCAACACTCTCACTTCAGAAAAAAAGGAACATAAATGTGATGTTTACTAAAGTAATTTTTGCTTATTAGCATGGTTGAATTGGATCATCGAAGGTTAGCAGCAAAGACATTAGTTAATAAAGTATATACATAAAGTATATTTGTGGAATTTAACATATTTAATTAATCCAGGTTTTATTAATATTCTGAGTTTGCATTTCACTGTTTTTATTGCTCTTGGGGAATATTGAATCTCTTCTTGTGCAATTGAGATGAGTAAATGCATTCTAGACTACATGCCTTACATGTAGTCTAGAACTACAATATCCATCATGATCACACAGTGCACACAACACACCCTGCACTCCTGATTTCACTCAACATGGGGACAGGAGAGCTGTCAGTCAATAAATGAGAAAGCAAAGTAACTTAAGTTACTTATCTGAAAAAGTAACTCAGATATTTTGTTGTAAATTTAAAAAGTAATACATAAAAGTAATCTGATTACATAACTCGTGTTATTTGTAATGCGTTACCCCAAACACTGCATATGAGCCATTTGGTCATGAATCAGACTACAGCGCTCATGCTGTGTTTGCTGTCTACAACTAGAATCAGTGTAACAGGAAACACTTGTGAGAGTAATCTGTCCACATTTATGAAAGATCGGAAATGATCAAGAACCGCTAAAGGAATGTTTCAGTAAAAAAAAAAAAGAAAAAAAAAAAAAGAAAAAGGTTTTGAATAAAAATCTCTTCTTGATTTCTAACTCCTCTGCAGACCCTTATTTCTCCAGAGCATCACAGCTCGAACACATCAGTATGAGCCGGTGTGGCCTGACCTTTCTCTGTGCTCCTAATCTTCTTTGTGCAAATTACACTTGCATATTTTTCTGAATATATTGTAATTAGGCATATGTATTCCAACGGGCTGATAAGATATAGTCACTCTGTAATCTCTCATTTATATGCAAAGCAGAGGAGTTAAAGAGCTTATGCTTTCTTCGCTCTTAATGCGTCCCCCTTTTCGCTTAATCAAGTTCATTTTTCCCTCACGTTCCTGTCTCCACAGTCCCAACTCACGCTGAGTTCTCAAAGTCTGAGTTTACAAGCGGTGGGGCGTCGCTATGAAAGACAGACGCACCGAACTGCTGAATTGCACTTCTCACGTTTATTTCAGGAGGCAAACTTTTGGATTTAAGGAGTATCATAGCAAAAGATTTGATCATGCATCATTTAAGACAGGGACTTGTCCCCAAACATTTTGCTATGGATGATTTTGTCCCCACCACTTTATGACAGCTTGTTTTTTTCTGGTGACAAAGTGAAAAAGTAAGTTGCAGCAGGAATGTATCTAATCAACACACTCTCATATGGAAACATCAATCTAGTGACTTTTATTCAGCATTACCAAAAACATCACCTGTGTATCATACAGTATTCAAACTTTTAAATGTCACTCTAGTGCTGACTTTTCTTTCCTGGAGAATCCATTACTTTACCTAGAGCTATACTTTAAATATGATAAATAACACAAGAACGCTGTTTTGGTGGTGATGTTTCCCGGGGAACCAAGTACAACATCAAGTACAACATTCCAATCAACCAATCAGATTTGAGGGACAAATTATGGGTAGGGTTAGGACAAAATTTTCAAACAGTTGTTCCAGGATCAACAAAATATGTCTTGCTTTCCCTTATGAGACTGTCTTGATCTAATACAGATAAATTGTCAAGATAGTTTAATTTAGTCTTGATTGAAACATAGAGGACATGATTTAATCAGTTGGATTGATGGAATCAGAGCAAATAAACTTGTATTTTTAGGTGTAAAAAGGATGCTGTACTGCAACAGCGAAACCATTTACACAGAAAACTTACATTAATGCGCTTACAGCCTCTGTAAATACATAAAATCATCAGCACAAGGGGATTTGAATTGAAAAAGTCCATTCTGCCTCTCCCAGATCTAATTTACGCCACATAATTATACTTTTCTACACTACAATTCTCATGACTTCTCTCATAGATATATTCTCAGAAGAGTTCAGTCATTACAATTCATCCTGCATTTGGCTTTCCACAGAGTCTACCTGCTGCCATGAATTATTGTCCACAGGCCCTCACCATTTAGAATTAAGCTCCAAACAAATTCATTAGCACCCCCAGTGTGTTGAATTGACTTTTGCCTCTTGACTTCAAAGGGGCCCTGGGCATCCACTGCGGAGCATGATAGCAGTGTTGGGTAATGGCCATAGGGACTCAGATAAACCATTCAAGTCAGCCAGCATGTGTGCCTTTAGATGGCCTTTTGTGGTGACTATTGATGTTGCTATTCATTCAGTGTGTATATTTTTGTACACCCAGCCAGCATTTCATGGTTGGGCCAATGTAGGTGTGATATGGGCCCATGGGGTTTGTCCAATCGTTCCATGTCGGCCTTATCTGAATTATTCCCATAATTAGCCTCAGTATCACACCTACATTGGCCCCCACCGTGAAATGTTGGTTGGGTAGTAAGCATAATTGAAATTGGTGCATTCTGGAGTTGGCACACTTGTTTACTTTTTGTGCCTTGTACATTGTTGAATATTTGCAGACCCCGGGCCTCATTTATAACCATTGTGTACGCACAAAATGGGCGTACAAATATGTGTATGGAATTTTCCATGCACATATCAGGATTTATAAAAATAAACTTGCCGTAAATATGTACGCACTGTATGGAAACTCTAGACCATGCGTACAAACTCTTTTACTAGAGTGGGAAAAGTAATGAAGTAAACAGAACGGTTTTCAACTCTGTTTTCATTCTGTGACACGCTGTTTTAATGACAGCGAGGAGTGGAAAGCACACAATAATTCCTCTTTTAACTAAACTGCGGATCTCATGTTATGACAAAATATTTTTTTGCGAGAACGATGATCAGTGATGCACACTTAGTTCGATATTATGGAAGACACTGCTGGATTCAGAGGTTTAACAGTCTATTGTCCAGTTTGAATAGGTCCAATGATAATAGCTTACTGTACAACCACAGCTGCAAGGAGGTGTTGACGTCGTGTGAAGGCATCTTCAAACAATTATGAAAAATACCACTGTATTTGAAGGATACAACTTGAAGAAAACGGTAAGACGCATGTTTCCTTTTTGAAATACTTTGTCAGTGACCCGTCAAGTCAGACAATGGTATTTACACTGCAATAAATAAGTAGGCCTACTGTATATTTGTTTCCACTAAAAATAGCCTATAAACATCCTAAAAAATACACTATATTGCCAAAAGTTTTGGGACGCCTGCCCTTACGTGCACATGAACTTTAATGACATCCCATTCTTAATTCGTAGTGTTTAATATGAAGTTGGCCCACCCTTTGCAGCTAGTCCAGCTTCAACTCTTCTGGGAAGGCTTTCCACAAGGTTTAGGAGTGTGTTTATGGGAATTTTTGACCATTCTTTTAGAAGCGCATTTGTGAGGTCAGGCAGTGATGTTGACGAGAAGGCCTGTTGGGTTGAGGTCAGGACTCTGTTTAGGCCAGTCAAGTTCCTCCACACCAAACTCGCTCATCCATGTCTTTATGGACCTTGCTTTGTGTACTAGTGTGCAGTCATGTTGGAACAGGAAGGGGCCATCCCCAAACTGTTCCCACAAAGTTGGGAGCATGAAATTGTCCAAAATGTCTTGGTATGCTGAAGCATTAAGAGTTCCGTTCACTGGAACTAAGGAGCCAAGCCCAACCCCTGAAAAACAACCCCACACCATAATCCCCCCTCCACCAAACTTTACACTTGGCACAATGCAGTCAGGCAAGTACCGTTCTCCTGGCAACCGCCAAACCCAGACTCGTCCATTGGATTGCCAGACAGAGAAGCGTGATTCGTCACTCCAGAGAACACATCTCCACTGCTCTAGAGTCCAGTGTTGGCATGCTTTACACCACTGCATCCAATGCTTTGCATTGCACTTGTTGATGTAAGGCTTGGATGCAGCTACCCATTCCATGAAGCTCTCTACGCACTGTTCTTGAGCTAATCTGAAGGCCACATGAAGTTTGGAGGTCTGTAACTTTTGACTCTGCAGAAAGTTGGCGACTTCTGCGCACTGTGTGCCTCAGCATGCGCTGACCCCGCTCTTTGATTTTACGTGGCCTACCACTTTGTGGCTGAGTTGCTGTTGTTCCCAATTGCTTCCACTTTGTTATAATACCACTAACAGTTGTCCGTGGAATATTTAGTAGTTAGGAAATTTCACGAATGGACTGCACAGGTACCATGCTTGAATTCATTGAGCTCCTGAGAGCGACCCATTCTTTCACAAATGTTTGTAGAAACAGTTTGCATGCCTAGGTGCTTGATTTTATACACCTGTGGCCATGGAAGTGATTGGAACACCTGAATTCAATGATTTGGAGGGGTGTCCCAATACTGTTAGCAATATAGTGTATATTCACCTGATCAGCAAAATTGCATAAATTTGATTCGATTTAAATTGTTTAAAAGAATTAAAATAGGATACTATTTGGCCAGTGGAAATGAATAAATCAACTATAGTATATTCTAAAAACTGTTTCTGATAAGTATTTTAGCCTATACAATTTTGTTTTTATAGATATTTTGATATATTTATTCTAAAACATAACAAGGATACTGGATGATTTTTAGCAATGTAATGTGTGTGGCACAAATGGCGTTTATAGTCCATATCTTATATTTTTTGATGGTGTTAACCATGGTGTCACGTAGATGGGAATATGCATGGAAATGACGTGCAGATGAGGTTATGTGTAGTAAATCTAGGCATTGTAAGCTCAGCTCCATATATGGTGATTTCAGGGATGAGACAGTGTGGAGATGCACATACGCACAATCTTCTGCTGACTGGGGTTTATAATTATATATTTTTTATTATATTTGCACAGGTTTTGGTGTATGCATGGTTTTATAAATGTGAAAACTTTTGTGCGTATGCATAATCTAGATTTTGTGCATACGTACGCTTTTAGGATGAAATCTACGGAAAGTTTTATAAATGAGGCTCCAGGGCTGTGTAGCATTGAGAATTGAACTGTGAATGTAGAGCATTTTGTTATTAATGCCAAGGTCATGTGTTCAATTCCAGGGCAAGCAAGAACTTCTAAAAAGTGTACCTTAAATGCCAAAAGTCAAATACTTGAATGCCAAATGTAAGGAAGCAGTAATACATTTATAGAACTGTTATTTGTAACTACAAAAGCACTGTCAAGCCTGTCAATTAAAAACCTTGAATCTAAGCTGGATGGATGGGTAGTTCCAAAACACTCCCTAGAATGCATTGTTGAATTTCTTTGCAATTCAGTGAATTCCTGGAGCTAAATTGATAAATTGCTAAATGTTCACAACCCTGCTGTGGACACAATCTCTCCAACTTTTTTTTTAAGTAGAGGCTTTTACGAATGCTATTTCTTCCTGTTATTTAGACTTGTAGAAGTTTTCCAAGCCTCAAATATGCTACAAAACATGGTTACACCTTTATTTTGATGGTCAACTTTAGACATTCTGCTAACAACAAGTAACTTCGCAACTATACATGCCAACTCTCAGAGTATTAGTAGACTGTAGTAGGTTAGGTGTTAAGGTTAGTAGAGTAAATTGACATGTACTTGCAAAGTTACTTATAGTCAGTAGAATGTCTGCTGAGGAGCATCAAAATAAATAGTGTTAGCAGATATTCAGATACCCAAAACACCCTTGAATTATTAATGAAAGCCGTAACGGTGGTGATTATTTTTGTTTATCTACAGAGCCTTTTTGCAGTGTCACTCTTTTCACTATATAGTCATACCTACAACCCCAGTAGTTTTAATGACCACCAACAAATGGGAAAGTCAGCAGAGGACAAACCACAGAGGAGGTAAAACGAGATGGAAAAAGATGGTAAATGGACAGAGCCTTTGCTCCTTGGAATCTGTGTTTGCATATTTATGCCGACTCCTGGGTGACATGACTGCCGCTGTGTTCATGTTTGTCCAGGAGAAGGATATAAATTAGCTGCTTGTTGGCGTGTCAACCATGGCGTGTCCTTGACGTGACGGACCCCCCCTGCAGAGGCGAGATGTTGTGATGTGGGGTTTGGTGAAGAAGAGGAGGAGGAATTTGATAATACCTGTGCTCTACCTCGCTACCGGTCTCACAGGTGTAGAAGGGAAGCAAAGTCACGCTGTCCTTTCTGTCACTCCGGTCTCCAACCAAAATTACTTTTCTCTGTCATCGCAGATACCCTTCAACGGTTCCCACTTCAGACGCCCACAGCTTGCCAACTCTAGAAGTTCTTTGAATCACAGCGCGGATGATCTTGTTCCTTTCTCTTACTTTCTCTTCATCATAAAACTGATGCCCGTTCACTTGTTTTGACACAAATCAATATGTTCATCGGGAACATGCCAAAGTTATTTGCCTACATGTGATGCAACGCGCAGAAATATTGGCTTCTTTTGGTGGATATGCTCTGACCTCCTCCCACAAAGTGTGAAGAATGATTTTTAACAGCACACTGCAGAATTTCTTATGTGTGAACAAGCTTTAATAACGAAGCTTTAAAAGAGAATGCAGCCGTGATTCCTTTCCTCCTCCTGTATAACAGCACAGGAGAACCAGTCAGAAACTGATTCTTGCCAGAACTCTCATTCAAATGTCAATGACGCACAACATAAACTTGTAAGCTGCTCCAATCTTGTAGTGTGACGTTCATGTTGACTCGTAAGTTTAGATGGGGCTCATACAAATTGAGCAGTCACAAGTAATAGGATGGAGGGGAGAGGAAATTGTATTTTCAGATATAGCTGAATAAACCCTTTTCAAAGTTTTTTTTGTACAAAATACTAAACTTTTGTCAGCATGCATGCATAGACTACAACATTTTGAGCTGAGGAGGACATATACAGTAAGTGATCTGAGTTTGAATTGGCTTGTGATATTTGTTGATCTTATTATCCAAAATGTTTATGACCTCTGTTCAATGATTATTAAAAAAGTGGGCAGGACATTACAGCCAAAAACATTGTTTTTTCAGCCACTGGTAAATTTTGGGATTTTGCATGTCTTCTTACATACTAGTGAAAAGAAAACATCCAAAATACACATGTATTACACTTTAATTATTCGTGTCTGTAGATTTCAGTTACAATACATATCTTTAAAGGCCATTTTCTCACAATTTCAGTAGCACTTACTGTAAATACACAAAACTTTCCAGTTTTATTCCTATCTATATTCTGCTGGTTTTTACAGAGGGTTTTGTTCATGTAACATTGGCCAGATTTGTATAACTTCTAAAAATATGGTTCTGATTTTTTTATTTTCTGATTTATGGAGTGATAAAAAGAGATGTACAAAATACCCTCTGCAAAAACCTTTACCTCTAATACAGTATGTCAAGTCAACCAAATAAAACATTGAATTTTAACCTGGCCTTTAATTAAATTAGATAATGGCTAATTTGCATATTTAAAGCTGCAGTCCGCAACTTTTTTTGGTTAAAAATTATCCAAAATAAATTTTTGAGCAAGTACATAACCAGCCAGTGTTCAAAACTATCTAATTATCTTGTCTCGATTCACAACAGTAAGCTTGTAATAATGTTTTATAATAAGAGCGACATGGCGGATTTCCGCGGGAAATTTGAGCATGCAGCAGTTCCTCTGTGCGTCATTACATCACGTCCATAAACAGAAAAGGAGTCCCGTCGAGAGGCTAGTCAGTGATATCATGTGAGGATGCTGCCGGTAGCGGCACATTTATAGCCTTTTCTCACAGCAGCTGAAATAATTAAACTTATCATTTTGATGGCGGATTGTAATCCAGAAAGATCCAAATGTCAATCATCAGTGACAACTGGAGATTCACCCGTAGCCAAAAAGCAAAAGACTTGGACTGTGGAGTGACTACAGAAATTGAAATCTACAGGTAACGCTAATACACACTAAATACACAGTCACGCAATGCTAATGTGGTTAACAATAACAATTTGAGAACAATATAACAGTAATAATAATTTGGACCGTTTGGCATGATCCGAGCTAAGCGATCGTTAGATTTAATCATCATTGGCAGCTTGATTTATTTTAAGCCTAATGCTTTTTTCCTCAGTTGGTCAGAACAAAAGTGGCAGACATGTTACTTACTTGTTCAGGTGAGATTTTCCAGTGAAAATTCTTATTTTGGTCATACTTTCAAGACGTAGAATCTGTGATTCTGAAGTACAGTATCCACACCGGTGCGGTGACTGACAGCAAGCATTAGATTCATCTGCGCTGACGAGCTGTGCTGAGGCACAATGCACGTACAGATAACTGTTCCGCATATGACTGCAATTGCAGGTTTCAAACAGGTTTGTAATACAAAACAATTGTAATTAATCAACCAGGGAAAGTATAGCAATATATATATTAGTTTATTTTTGTAACCTATTCTCCTGTATTGTATTGCTGGTGTAAATGTCAAATGTTACAATTTTGTTAAATATCCCTGATGAATGTAAACACTGGTGCTTTTAAAATATCCTTTATAAAATATCCCTAAAATATCCTGACCTGCACAAAACAGCATCATTAGTTCAACTAATTGCATGAATTTGGGAAGGTACTAGTCATTTGGCCAGACCAGTGGCAGATGGGTAAGTGTTCTTGCTTAAAAGCAGTCATTATTTTTACAATTCGGTGATGTTTGTGGCACCAAAATTATACACTTCACCTTTTTTTTTTTTTGTCCAAGGGAACAACAAACTGTTTTGTAGTTTGGTAAAGGTAGCCAAGAAGCAAGTTTTTGTAAGCAATGTAGTCACCATGGTGATTTGCTTCCCTCCAGACAGTGTCAATAACGCTGCTCAAGTTTGGCTCGCTCCACTAATGCTGTAAATCAAAACAAACACAATCCTGACAGCGTAAAGTTTCCTGTTCCCGGGTGACATTGTGGAGTTTCACTCACATCCACATCAGTTCAATAGGGAGCTGCTCTGGAGCCATGCACACTGACAGCCAAGGACAGGATTGAAGCCCCAGCATCTGTGGGCCTCCTGCGGGCAGGGAGATGAAGACAGGAGCCCCCTGGTACCCCCCGCCCTGGGCTTATTCCTGACTCCAACAAAAGCAACCCGAAAAGGGATAATCAAGCTGTCACCTGAATGCGATGGCACTGAATACCAACCTTTAATCATTCCGGCAAATAACAGTAACTAAGGTCTTTTGCGCTCTTCACATTAAATGAAATGCTGCAGAAATGGGGAGAGAGTAATTTTGCAGTAATTCACACTGTCTGCTTTTCCATGAGAAAGAAAAAAGTTGCTGAAGTTCGGGAGTGCTCCCTTGTCTGTTTTAAAAGCAAAGCTTTTTTTAGTCCAAGGTCAAAACTTTGGAGAGGTGAGAGGAGAAGGAGTATTCAGATGATGAAATCCGTTCTAATTACTGCACAAACCAAATTCTCCAAAGGCTTCCACACTAATTTTGCGCTCGGCTCCATTTATATTGACATAGATTCCTCTAATGAAATAATAAGAGTACTCCCACGCCAAGACACTTTGTCCCACAGATGGATCCACATGTAGATAATTGGATATAAAACTAGCGATCTCCTGGCCTGAAAACACTCTTACACCGTAAACTCACTTTTCACACAAGTCTGCTAAGTAATTAAACCAGCCACAGATTCTCACCTGTGATCCCTGCACTTTGTGTGAGGAACTCAACTTTAATCGTCATCATTACTTCCGTCACTTAAGGAAGCCGGAGCCAAACGCTCACCTGTTTTATAGCCAAGCATTACATGATAATTTATGATTGCCCTTTTCATTGTTTAGTTTTAACTGCATATTAGTTATGCTTAATCAGTTTTACTGTTAAGAAGAGCAAATCAGTGTTCTTGTGTGTACAATTGACCCTTCGCAAAGACTCGTCCTGCTTAGTTACTGTTGCTACTGCCTGACAAGCCATGGCACTCTCACGCCACAATTCATGCTCTGACGCAATGAAAAAAATACATTGCGGAGCAAAGGGTACATTGACAACCAAACTCTAGAGAAGACAAAAACAAATCAATTTTTTCACAGTTCACATTTCAAGTCCACCAACGTTAATCTACTAACTCTCCTGTTTGGTTTGTTTTTAGGACAAAATGGCAGATTCAGCATTATGATTGGTCAGATCATCTGATTTTTGGATCATCCAAAAGTTCAGAGCACATAACAGCCTGTCAGTTACACTCCCGGCAAAGGGTGAATTGTATTCTCTCCAGTGTTTTTAAGATGAGCATATTTCCCCAGGTAAAAAAAAAAAGAAAAAAAAAAGTGTGCACTTGAATGCACTCAAAATATACTTAAATACAAGAAAGGACATTTGTAGTACATTCTTATTTTTTGTGCTAAACAACATTTTTAAATTTATACACTATAAATACACTAATTAAAATTATATTTCTACTTCAGTAGTACTTCAGTGCACTTAAAAAAGTAAATAACACTAATACTTAAATTGATTTTTAGTGCATTGAAATAAAGTATAATACCACAAAAATATACGGAGTTTTATTAGTGTATTAGTTCAGTCTTAGTAGAGTTTTATATAGCAATCCTAAATTTAAATTAAATAGATTTTATTAAAAATAAATTACTAACATGCTAGGTTTAAGTACAATTTCCCAACTGTGGTACTTAAGTACACTTGATATAAATGCACTAATTAGCACTAAAACTTAAATAGATTTTAAGTGTAGTCAGATAAAGTAAACCAAATATTCAGGTGTTTTATAAATGCATTACTTAAAAGTGTGTTATGAATGCTTTACATAAAATTTTAGTTGATTTTTATATATATACTGTCACTAAGTTCTGTTTTAATGGATTTTCATGAAAAATAAAACATGCAGGTTAAATGTGTACTAAAATTCACAATTCAACAGTGAGTATACTTTTAGCATAAAGTACTTAAATTGCTATATTTTATACATTTTAATGTGGGGAAAAAGTGCTACTAATGATAATGTACTTGATTGTACTTGTCACTGTTCACAGATTCACTGGTTCACGTGTTGCTGCTGATGAGCTGATCAGCGTCAGCTGGGGCTCATCAGCTCCGCTATTTAATGTCTGTGCATTTTGCCCTGTGTTGTTAGATCGTTGGTGTGTTCGTGCAGTGTTAGTCCGTTGGTGTGTTCGTGCAGTGTTAGTCCTGGCTGTGTTTGAGATTCTCGTTCCTGTTCTGGATATTCCCTGTTGAGGCAGTTTTGGATTACCGGTTGCACTTTATTTTACAGTATGTGTACTTGCAGTGTACTTACATAAGAAGGTACTGGGTAAGGTAACTACATGGGTTAAGGGTAGGTTCAGGGTTAGTACCCAGTTATTGCAATTACTAAAATAAGTACATAGTATTTACATGGGGAACAGGACTGTAAAATAAAGTGCTACCGGATTACCTGTTGGATTCTTGTCGGAGGACTGGTTTGCTCATTGCAGTCTCTGCGCTACAAAGAAATACATTGCCATCTGTACCCACAACATCTGACCCTTCCTATCTTTCCTGCTGCTATTTTTCCTAATAAACTGATATTTGCTGCATTCGCTATTGAATCCTCCTTATTTCACGTGACAGTACAATTTAAAGACAACATTAACATGCAGTTAAGTATATCAAGGCTAAAGCAAATTATTTTTTAGACCACATTCGACAAGCACACGGGAATACTCAAAAGTTGTGGAAAACAATTGATGAATTAATGGGTAAAGATCAATATCAAAATGAAAAGATAGAGCTGGCAATAAATGGAGAAATCCTAAAGGATAATGTAGATGTAGCAAATAGTTTTAACTTATTTTATTGACTCATGTTTAGAACTGCAACGAAAATGTAATGTCACTGATACTCCAGAAAACTTAGTCAGCAATCAACAAGGTCTTAAATTTGACTGCATTAATGAACTGAAAGTACATCAAATCATCTCCTCTCGGTCTAATTCTAAGGCAAAGGATAACTGGGGACTTAACACGGTCTTTTTAAAACAGCGTAAGGACTGCATTACGTACCCAATTACCTGCATTATTAATCAATCTTTTTTGGACAGTATGTTTCCCTCAGCCTTTAAAACAGCGATAGTAATACCTATACATAAAGGTGGAGAGAAGAAAGAGATCAGCAACTATCGGCCGATAAGCATTCTGCCAGCTGCCTCTAATTGAGAAGGTAGTGGCCGAACAACTTGTGGCACATCTCAATAGTAAAAAACTCCTGCACCCAATGCAATTTGGGTTTAGGAGCAACTACTCAACAGAGGGGGCTTGTTGCTATCTCATAGAAAGAATTAAATCAGCATTAGACAAGAGAGGAGTGGTTGGCGCAGTATTTTTGGATTTCAAAAAAGCCGTTGATACTGTAAACCATGCAGTATTGTTATCAAAGCTTACAAAATTCAATCTTTCTGACACTGCATTAAAATGGTTACAATCTTACATTTCTGAAAGAAAACAATGTGTTCGCATTGATGATAAATTATCAACTTTGAGACCTTGTACAGTAGGAGTTCCGCAGGGTTCAATTTTGGGACCATTATTTTGCCTTTATATCAATGACTTACCAACAATTTGTGAAGATGTAGAGATACAAATGTATGCCGATGACACGGTCATATATACCCATGGGAGAAATGTGACTGAAGTGGCTGATAAGCTCTCATTAGCACTTGATAAAATTGCTCAGTGGCTACAAAACTCATGCCTCACACTAAATACTAAAATAACAGTGACAATGTATTTCAGTAAGAAACAAATTTGTGGCCCTCAACTTAGCCTATCAGGGCAAACTATTAATAAGGAAGTCAAGTATTTGGGAATGTATTTAGACTCAACCTTGACCTTTAACAAACAAGTTAAACATCTAAGTAAAGCATTACAATTTAGTATTGCCAATTTTAGACATATTCGAAACTCTCTAAACATAGAGGCTTCAAAGGTATTTATCCATGCCATGATTTTTTCACATTTACAATATTGTCTTACCTGCTGGTCACAGGACGCTAAAACATTACGAAAGAAACTGGAAAGACTTTTTAAACATTCTTTAAAAGTATTTGACAAAAGATCATTGAATTACCATCATTGTAATATATTAAATGGATACAAATTGCAAAATTTTGATCATATGATCTATTATTCTGAAATGCGTCTGCTGTTTAAAATCTTGCATAACACTGCTGCCCCTCCATTACGAGAGTTTTTTCAGTTACGCTCGGATCAAATGACCAGAACATCCCGTTCATCTGTAAATTCCAATCTGACCATCCCTCTTAAACACAGTGCAATGGGACAATCTTCTTTCTCATTTACTGCGGCAAAAAAGTGGAACTCACTACCGGTTGAGCTTAAAACATGTCCCAACTACCACACTTTCTCACACGGGTTAAAACAATTGCTATTGAGCAAACAGACATGTCAACATTAACATTAATGTCAATATTAACATTTATCAAATAAGAGTTTAGATTAGATTTCTGTTTAGATTTTAGATTAGATTTTCTTAGATGTTAGATTTCTGAGGAGTCGTTTGGTGGGACTACTCTATCAACAGTAAATTATGTTAATGAAATAGTATATGTGTAATCTTAAGTGAGGACAAATATTTATAATAATGGTAATTTAACTTTTATTTTTTTAGTGACTACTGAAATTGATAAACTGAAATTTGGTATGTGTAGAAGAGAGTCTTATTGTCGAAACTAAGTGAAGTGTTTATGGTATATAGTTTTTAACGACGAATGAAGCTAATGAAATACGTGTAATTTTATTTATTTATTTATTGTTAACTCTATATTTTAGTGGCTAGTGTTATCGATGAATTGAAAATTGTGTATTTTTAGTGGGGAGTCTTACTGATGAAATTAATTGATTAACTGTTGTCGTTATTGGTGAACTGAAGTGCTCATGATAATCTTAGAGGGTATTGTTTTTATGAAATTTGTGTATTTGAGTTTTTTTAGAGAANGTAAATTATGTTAATGAAATAGTATATGTGTAATCTTAAGTGAGGACAAATATTTATAATAATGGTAATTTAACTTTTATTTTTTTAGTGACTACTGAAATTGATAAACTGAAATTTGGTATGTGTAGAAGAGAGTCTTATTGTCGAAACTAAGTGAAGTGTTTATGGTATATAGTTTTTAACGACGAATGAAGCTAATGAAATACGTGTAATTTTATTTATTTATTTATTGTTAACTCTATATTTTAGTGGCTAGTGTTATCGATGAATTGAAAATTGTGTATTTTTAGTGGGGAGTCTTACTGATGAAATTAATTGATTAACTGTTGTCGTTATTGGTGAACTGAAGTGCTCATGATAATCTTAGAGGGTATTGTTTTTATGAAATTTGTGTATTTGAGTTTTTTTAGAGAAATTGTTTATTTAGTGACCTGCCCAAGGACTACAGATGGAAATTAGCTAATAGCTAAATCTGGTGCAGAGCATCTTCTCTCTACTTGAGATTAATGTTTTTCTGTGCATTGTCCTTGATAAATAAATAATAAAAAAATATATATAAAGGGAATGTTAACATAGTTACAATAAATTTGAAATGAATTATTTAATGTATAAAAATATATGGGCAATACAGTATAAAAGCAGTTTGTATATATTTATCATATATACAATAATAATATTTTAAATAATTCATAAGTGTATTTTCTATGTCTGATGAGAACATTTAAAAGGGTCCCACTTTATATTAAGTGGCCTTAACTACTATGTACTTACATTTAAATTAATCATTTGATACAATGCACTTATTGTGTACATACATGTTTTAACATTGTACTTATATTTTAAAAACACCTGCATGTAATTACATCTGTAATTAATTTCTGTAATTACACTTATAATTACACTGTTGACCCATCCCTTACTTTAACCTAACTTTAAACCTACCCATACCACCAAACCTGTCCCTAACCTAACCCGTATCCCACCTCAATCGCAGCAAAAGTGTTTTGCAATTCATTATGAACCCAATAAGTACATTGTACTTATTTTTTTGATGTAAGTACATAGTAGGTAAGGCCACCTAATATAAAGTGGGACCTTTAAAAGTGCATGAAAGATGGGTGTACAAGTGGTAACTAAATAATTTATTTTTTAAATACAGAGATAGTGTTAAAAGCACATTTTAGTTCATATTATGGTGTCTCAAAATAGCACATTTGAGTACACTTAAATGTTCTTAAGATTATCTTAAGAAGTACTAAAGAAGAATTTTTAGTATATTAACTACAAAATTAGTGCAAAAATAGAGCACTTTAAGTACATTATGGAAGTGTACTGAAATAAAGTGTAATTTAGTGCACTTTTTTTTCACCTGGGTCACCAACGTGTGACTTTATGCTGGAGTGACGACACTTTGCCCATGACCCTATGAAGGGTTCGCTTTTTTTCTGGTTTAATCATTAAATTATATAGAGATTAAACAGGATATAATAATAAACTTTATAAATATACATCAAAAGAATATAAATAAAAACATGTATTGTGCCAAAATTAGGCCCTTTATTGTAACAAACTTTATTAATTTTATATTTAGTGCACCATAAACTTTCCAAAAAAACTACATGATTTAAGAGGACACAAATACTCAAAACTGCAAGGAAGCTGTCATTTTATTAAAATAACATTAACATAAAAAAGAATAATATTTATTTAAAATGCACCCTATTGTTCCACAGATAGCTGTTAATATATAACAATTCATATTTTTATTCTCAGTATGGGACTATTCACTTTCTCTCTCTCTCTCTCTCTCTCTCTCTGAAATAAAATAACGAATTAAGGATGCATTAATTGATCAAATGTGACAGTGAAGACAATTATTCTATTTCTATTGTAATAAATGTTTCTAATAAATTGTAATTAGAATGATTTCTGAAGGATCATGTGACACTGAAGACAAGTAATGATGCTGAAAATACAGCTATGCATCACAGGAATAAATTACACTTTACAATATATTACAATTAAAACAGCTTCAACATTTTAAATTGTAACAATATTTCACAATATTACAGTTTTTACTGTGTTTTTGATCAAATAAATGTGAGCATAAGAAACATAAAAATGTTTCATGGAAACATGGAAAAATGTAATCACCATATTATTTTAATGATAGTAATACTATTGCTAAAATTGTTTATTGCTAATTACTTGCAAAATAGCATGCACATCAGTGGAGTAGAGTACATGTAATTAGTTACTGTAAGTATCTTTTTGGCTACTTTGTAGTTTTACTGAGAATAAGTACAGTAAATATCCTTTTTACTCCAATATATTTGTGATGAGTAATACAATTACACATTACATTTCGCATGGCACCTAACTTTTTCTTCAGCAGTTTGCTTCTGCTATAAGGAAGCGATATTGCAAATTAAGGGCATTGAAGGTACTATATCTTGTGCGTTTTGCCTTTACTCACCCAAACTTGTCAAAAAAGGCTACTTTGCGTGAATGCAAGTGCAGGGGTTTGATTTAAGAGATGAGGTCCTGACTGCAGCCAGTGATGAGGCCGAAACCAGCACGTACAGTGCAAGTAGACAAATTAGATTTAATTTGACATAACATTATTTTATGTATCCGCTATACCGACAAGACTTGTTGAAGGATATTGGTTTACTTATGGCCGTTTTGTGCACTTGAGCTTAACTGAGACTTGAGAGTGTTGTGTTGACCTTTATTTAGTGCAATATCGAGGTGTTCAGTTTTATTTTGATTTTAAAAAATAAACATGTGATTGCTCTCTTCACAAATCAACTGTTTCACTGGAATGTCTCTTAGGTGTTGAAGACTAGTGCATCTTTGAACCTACATTCAGTATGAGTAAAATACTTGAGTACTGTTAAAATCAGATACTCTAACATTTTTAGTCAAGTCGTTTTGTAATTGGTGACTTGCAACTTGTAATGGAGTAATTTTCGCTGCAAGTTATCTGTACTTTTACTTTATTTCAAGTATGGTTTTCAGGTACTCTTTACATCTCTGATGCAGCATATCTAATAGCCATTAAGCAGCGGGAAGAAGTGATGTTATTAACGGAGACGCCGATGGTCACACTTTAGAGTACTCAGATCTCAGTTAGCCGTAGATGACCACCTGGCATTCATGATTTGGCAATTAATAAGAAATGGTTCAGTCATAAGCATGCTTCCAGTTGTGGAATAGAGGACCGGTGGGGACCAGCGAGCACTTAATGATTGCTATTCTGGCCTCTGCTGAGATGGCGAGTGCTTCCATTTAGCCTTTATATGAAGTGTACAGCATTCAGCAGGAGAGCAGTGAAAGTAATTGGACCAGATCAGAACCGCCATCACGATAGCTAAATATGCTTTACGTCTGCATGAGCAAGCGTGCCAGATCAATGCGTATCAGGAAGTAGTTTTTTTATCAGCTATAGCTCTCAGCTGTTTTGTTTACCCCTCAATCAAGCAGAGAGGGATGCAACAAATAATTTCCTGGAAAGTGCCAACGTCGATGATTTAGGTGCTTAAAATCAGACAGAGTGAGACAGCCCTCCCTGATAATATCGAGCTCTTTACCGGGATGTCAGCGCCGGTAATAAAGAATGACTGTCAGCTAACCTCATTGAAGAGTCAGACATCATCTCAAGAGAATCAGAAATGCTTCTCCGGGCATTTTAGTTTCCATTCTAGTCCAGAAGCATCAATGGAGTGATACAGGGATCATGTGTTTTTGTAGGCTGTAGCGATTTAACTCAAGAGGGGAAATATTAATAATTATTCATAACTCAATATGATTTATCAATTATGATTAATTATGAATATGTAAATCGGTTNTCAGCTGTTTTGTTTACCCCTCAATCAAGCAGAGAGGGATGCAACAAATAATTTCCTGGAAAGTGCCAACGTCGATGATTTAGGTGCTTAAAATCAGACAGAGTGAGACAGCCCTCCCTGATAATATCGAGCTCTTTACCGGGATGTCAGCGCCGGTAATGAAGAATGACTGTCAGCTAACCTCATTGAAGAGTCAGACATCATCTCAAGAGAATCAGAAATGCTTCTCCTGGCATTTTAGTTTCCATTCTAGTCCAGAAGCATCAATGGAGTGATGCAGGGATCATGTGTTTTTGTAGGCCAAAACACAGAAACAAGTTCCATTGTCAATGGGTTTTATGAATTAATATTTTGGTTAAATGCCTGAAATAAGGTATATGGTTAACACAAGCACAAGATATGTTCACACTTTTTCACACAATTTACAACATAAAACACATCAGTAATACTTTTTTTTAAAAGCTTTTAATTTAGATGATGTTTTAACATCCTTTCAACAGCTCTCAGATAAGTTTTCGCTGCCCAGAAACAATTTCTTCCAATATTTGCAGGTTCGCGGTTTTATCTGATATATGCACCCTCAGTTCCCTAGTCTCCCCTCTCCTACTCCTATAGATTCAATACTCGAACCAATGTGTATTGGGAAATACACATTTGTGCATCCATCCATCATAAATGTTTACTCCATACGGCTCCGGGGGGTTAATAAAGGCCTTCTAAAGCGAAGCGATGCGTTTGTGTGAAAAATAAAAAATCCATATTCATCATTATGAAGTAAAATATATAGCTTCCGTCAGACTGCCTTCCATATTTAACATACGAAGAAAGAGTAAAACTCTCGCAGTTCAAAAAGCTTATGCTATGTCCTACGCCTTCTTTATTCAACTTACGGAAAAAGTGTAACTGACCCTGTTTACACTTTCTTTGTAACTTGAATACGGAATGCGGTCTGGCGGAAGCTAAATACACGTTTATGATGGATGGAAGCACTTTCTTCAGCTCATACTCGTGACCCCTGTTCACTGCCATTATGAAGCTCGGATGCGTCAGGATATTTATTAAAATATCTCTGATTGTGTTCATCAGAAAAAAGGAGGTCATATACACCTAGGATGGCTTGAGCGTGAGTAAAGCTTGGGGTAATTTTCATTTAAAAGTGAACTAATCCTTTAATACTTTTCTGGACCCTGAATGATGGAAATTATGTTGTTTTCTATGGGATAAAAAACCTCTCGGATTTCATTAAAAAATATCTTAATTTGTGTTCTGAAGATGAAAGAAGGTCTTACGGGTTTGGAACAATGAGGTTAAGTACTTGATGACGGAAATTTCATTTTTGGGTGAACTAACCCTTTAAAAACTACTTAAAAATTTCACATTTAATTCAATGTGTGTTACTTTTTGTTTCCTTGTGTTTATTGGTGAAATGTACTAATTTCTGAGTGAAAACTGTTTCAAAGAAAATCCTACACCATTTTTTTTCTAGTCTGCTTTTACAGTATCATTGTGTTTATAATCACGCTCTTGCAAAGTAACAAAGTATTTTAACTCAAACTTTCAGGGAAAATTATTTTAAATAAAGACTGAAAGAAGTGGAAGCTTAATGGTGGTGATATTGAATGTGACTGTGGTGTAGTTAGTTTATAGCCTACGGTTAGCTGTTTACTTCTGCTGGATTATATGTAGGCTTCAAAATTCATAAAAATTGAGTTAATTTGTAAAATTTTATCATGATGATAATGTGTAAGAATAATAAACATTTGTTGTTCACAGAGCTTATTTTCTGCAGTAACCCAAAAGCCAATGGAAAAATCCAGTTTTTTTTTTTTTCTCGAGGGAACCAAGGTGATGCTAACTTGCATGTTGTTCTTCAAAAACACGTCATAACTGCAGCGCTCTATATGTTTCTCTGGAGGGAACACTCCGAAAATGGCAACAGAAAATAATGGAACCACGTGGGGCGCATAAAAGAGAAGAATTGCGTCACTTCTTGAGAGGTGTGCTCAGGATGTGAAATGGCTTGGAGACGAACCTCCCTCTGATTCACCCTGAGCGGTATGACTTGTAGAGCATGACAGAGCATCCCTCTCCGATTGCTTCACTGACCTACGGCCTTATCCGAGAACACGCATGCCATTCACTCTCTCATCTGCTTCTCTCTTTACAGGGAAAACCACTGCCTTATTGTAATAACTGAGACAAATGAAACTATGCCTGCTATATGCTGAAACTACCTCAATTTGTTTGTTTTTGAGGCACTTTGGGTCTTGTAGAGAAAGGAAATTAACGTGTACTGTGAGCTGGGAGGAAGTGTCTCGGAATGCAGAGTTATGATGCAAACACATCATTATGTTGAGTATGCTGCGAAATAATCACAGTGCATCTAAATCTCTCACATTCACACCACCACTTTCGGCTTCCAAACGTATCTCTCTCATAAACTACAAGTCAATAGATAAACTATAGGAAAAGAGAGTTGGAGCCGTGCGTCAGAACAAAGATGTTACAGTTCCACGTACAGGACTTCAACTGTATGTGTGTCTGAAACGTTCACTGGCTGCTCTTGCAGATAGTTAAAGTCGTCATGAAATCAAAATTGACCCTAGTTACTTTGCTAGTGCATATTACTGGCCTTGTGATGAACAATTAATACACAGAAAAAAACTGTTTGTCGTGGTAATTTTTAATCAAAATCTGAAAAGTTATTTCCGGTCTGGAATGGCGTTCCTTCTCTGATGACGTCAGTTTGACCGCTTGGTTTGAAAACGCTTAATCTACTCCCCTCCAACCGTTAGTCTGCTATGAGTGAGAGATGGAGAGCTAAAGTAAAACCCTGCCCTCTATTCAATATTCTGTTTCACTTCGAAATACGTCATAACACTGGAGAAAAGTCATTTGCAACTTCCTGTTCATGGGGACTTTAAATGTTTAGGGCACTGTGTGAGGCATATGTAAAGGGTCCCCATGATTTTGCCAGGTAAGACATGTTCCTGGATCAGAACAAAGATGTTGATACAGGAACATGTTGTATTTGGTGAAATCACATTCACCATATGTAAAGACAGTGTGCTCTGTGAGGTGAACAAATATAAATGTAAAAGGTTGGCAATTTGATGTCAGTTATACGTTTTATGGCTAATGTTACAGGCCCCGTGCAGAAGGCCGTGTTGGCAGATTAGAAAATACCTGTAAAAAACAGGAAAGAATGCGGAGACCAGATTTAACGTGTGTGTGTCGCCAGAATCCCCAGCAATTGTTTATTCAATGTTTTCACATTGTAAAACCAATAAAGCATTTTCAATAAAATATATTAAAAATGTATTTAACATTTACATTTCTCCTTTTTTTCCCCCCACACACATCCATTTGAGCTTTTCTCTTTGTTTCTTTAACTCAAAAGTTGTCTTATGCATATAATACAATATAATACCATCACATGAATGATGAGAGTAGATGTATGTAAACAATACACATTTAACAAGTTACTGATTTTACAATCAGATCTGCCGCACTGCAAAAAATGCTGTTCTTATTTAGAATTTTTGTCTTGTTTCCAGTCCAAATATCTAAAAATTCTTAGATCAAGAAGCATTTTCTTGACAAGTAAAAATTATTTTTTTGTTTTTAGGAATAAGAAGTCAAAATTAAGTGAGTTTTTCCTTAAAACAAGCAAAATAATCTGCCAGTGGAGTAAGCAAAATAATCTTAATCTAAACTGAAAACAAGATTATATATCTTATTTTAGGTTTGATATAAGATTATTTTGCTTACCCCAATGGCAGATTATTTTGCTTGTTTTAAGGAAAAACACTTAATTTTTACTTATTTTTCCTAAAAACAAGAAAATAATTTGTACTAGTCAAGAAAATGCTTCTTGATTTAAGCATTTTTTTAGATATTTTGACTATAAACAAGACAAAAACTCCAAGTAAGAACAGCATTTTTTGCAGAGTGTCACTTCAGCATCAATCTCCCCTCTGCATTAGCAGGAAATATACGCATTAACGTTACATCCATTTGCATTGAGATGTCTGTTTAAAGAAACTCAATTGGAGAAGTGCATTGTCATCTGACACACATGAACTCGAAATAACAAAACAAATATAATAAGAATAAACAAATAATGAACATAACCTAGTAACTGGAGCCTGTATTAATCACATTAAATGTTTTTTGCGAGCATCACAGCATCCACAAAATGGCGGATCATCTACGCATTTTCACTATCTTTATAAACTGGAACATTTATATAGTTTTTGCAAAATAAACATACACATAGTTAACACAAATGACTCGTGTGCATATTGCTTGGTTGTTGTACAAGTATTACCTGTAAAAAACAGGAAAGAATGAGGAGACCAGATTCAACGTGAGTAGGTAGACAGAATCCTCAGCAATTGTGAGGGCGCCGGCGCACAATGCTCCTCTGCACGAGTCCACAGTTTCAAAATAAGAGTCCCGCTCTCACTCAACAAATGATGATGATTTATACATGACAATTTTCAGCTTCCCATTACATTTAACATACAAAACTTAAGCAGAAATGAAAAAAATATATGAAGAGTTTGGTTCCAAAACGCGATAAACGCCATTTTCAAAAAAATTGAGTTTCCTCCAAAATCAGTATTGTATCAGGTCGGTATTGAAAAGTCATTCATTAATTTTGTGCAAAATGCGATTTCCGTCGTGTTATTCTGTCATGTTTTCTCCCTTTCTTTTCAAAACGCGACAAACGCCAGTCTCCTTTTTCTGCAGAACGCGATATATCCGCTCAACCAATCACAGCGCACCATTCCACGCACTGTAAACATTGAAGGCTTTTTTAAAAAGCCGTTTTTAATACCAATGTACTCGGCGCCAGATACTCTTTAATCAGTAATGACAAATAATTTATAACAATAACAAGACGACCCGTTGAATTCATTTTGGGAGCGACGGCTGAATGTATTTTTAGTAAAATGCATGAATATAATCTGAATCAACTTATTTTGTTGTTTATTTTCAATTTGAAAAATAACTTTTATATTGATGGATTAATTGCATTTTGAAAATAAAAGTGTCATGGATTTATTGCATTTTGGGAAAAAATAATACGTTTTTATAATAAACTTTTTAAAATAAAAATGTAGATTTGAATTTTAAATGTTTTTATAACCAAAAGATGCTATGTGAAAGTTTGAAACAGAAAATAGTGGTTTTCATCTTGTCACTTTCTTGGTAAAGAAAACACCTTTTTACTCAAATTAATCAAAATGGAGTTATTGCGTTTTGGAACCAAACTCTTCATATGGAAAAGCGTTTTCTTCCAAAATCACAATATTCAAAATGTGTACATACTTTAGGGTGTCACACTAACACTTTATTTTGATGCTCCCCAACAGACATTCTACAAACTATAAGTAACTTTGTAAATACATGTCAACTTATTCTACTAACCCAATCCCTAAAACCTAACCCTAGCCTACAGTAACAGTCTACTAACAGTATAATAATACTCTAATGAGTTAGTTGACACATAGTTGCAAAGTGATGTATAGGGCTATTTTTGTAAAACTAGAGAAATTGGTCTCCATATCAGAATTAATTTTGAAAAAATTTTCAAATAGGAACGTCACATTGTAAAACATAAATTCACAAAATGAGATCTAAAATAAGTGTGTGAGATATGAAATTGCAATTATGCAAAATAAAGTTGCAATGGCAAGATATAAATTGAGAAATAAAGGCAAATTACACAGTAATTAAGTCGCAGTTGCTGGATATAAATTCAGCTAAAACGGGTCTATGCGATGACATTTAAAAACGCTCAGAAACATACTTTTGAGAAGAATAATCAAAGCGGGACGTTTTGTATAAGAATCATTTGCAAAAAGAGTCTTTGTAGTCACATGTCCACAAGTAGAAACTAGGATAATAGAAATTTTAATCCTCAAATAGTTATACACTTTACCTTAAATCTTTTTCGTGCTTAAACAAAGAAATGCTGTGTAAAACAGGAGTGACATCAACACTATTTTTGAGTTAATGCCATGAGTTTCAAGACTCAAAGTTCTTATTAAAGTAGGTTAGTACTCTTTTTATAACCAGAATATCTCTAGGCTAAAATGTAAAAGAAGTGTGGAAAGTCTACTTTAGTTTCCTGTTCAATGTGACTTCCTTGAAGAAACTTCTTTAAATGGACCAAAAAGATGTTTAACAGATGGTCTGACTAATCTAGATTGCATGTGAAAGCCAACTATGTAGATATGTCCTATCCATAAATGACTGTTCAGTGACCCAAAAAACATTGGCGCACAAGGCTGTAGCCTTTCCACTGATCTAAACGGTTGTAGAAAATGAGCATTTATCCCGCCATTCAAATCAAGTTCTTAAATGCGTTTTATTGTGAGCTATAAAGATTTCCTTTACCTAAGGGTATTGTAAAATTATTGCAAATTAATATTCAGAATGACTTTTTCCTCATGTGACGGTCTCAATGGACTGAATGGCAAATGAATTTCAAATTCAATCATTGGATTTATTTATTCGATTCCGCCCAAGAAATCTCAAAGGACAGTAATGCCCCGTGGCACCGAGCCACCTACGACTTCAGCCAGTTTCAGTTTAAGTAAAAAGTTGCTTAATATTGATTTTGTCCAGAAAATAATAATATTAATAAAAATAATACAGTTTACAGAAGAACTTACAAGTTTTAATAAGGTTAGCAGACAAATACCATTAGACCACAGTCTCATAAACATCCTCTTCTATTGACTGAATCACTGTAATATTGAATATAATAAATTATATTAACATAATTATATTATATATATTCCTTTCTACTCCATTGTTTAAATGCAAATTATTATTTTTAGATTACTGCAACCCACACTATGTCAGTGTTTGAATAAAATCTCTAAATGGTAAAATAGTGATAATTTTATATTTTCATGATGCCTGATGTAATAGCTGTGGCAATGTGCGTTTCACACTCCAGTCAGTCATCTTGAGATACAATGGTGCCACATGACACATACAGACACATACTCGAGAAGTAATTCCTGCCTCTGTTTGACACTGCATGTCAAGTTTTTCAGCGGAAAGGCTATTTATACTGTTTCTGGCCCCCTCATGACAGCCAAACTGGAGCCAGAGTTGCCGTGCTGTTGGTGGCACTGGACTTCGGGGGCACTCTTGTAGCCCTCCTACAGCTGAGTCAAACGTATGAGTAATCCAGCCTGTGCTGATTTTCCACATCAGAGTAAGATTAGGAATTATCTTCATGTTGCATTGTTTACCTCTACAGTTTTCATCACAGTCATTACAGTTCTTTTCAGAGCTGCATGTATCTTTGTCAATATTCCATCTCTCAAAAGCACAACGTTGTTCCTGTTACTACAGTGACGTCTGTTACTTAAAAGTATTTCTATAAAAAGTTATAGCAGAATTATGATGTATGTATGTGCAGATACTGTACATGTTCTGGTTGCGCTCAATACTTTTTTTTATCTATAACGACATAAATCATACAAAATGGCAAGACAATTATTAAAATGAAAATAAAGCAATAAAGTTTGTGATTGACTAATCAATTTGTGTTTGACATCTTACAAGGATGTGAAACTTGATCACTTTAATATTTTGGTAACACTTACAATAAGGTTAACATGAACTAAGAAATAATACTTCTACAGCATTTATTAATCTTTGTTAATGTTCATTTCAGCATTTACTAATACGTTATTAAAATCAGATGTTGTATTTGTTAACATAATTTAACACTGTGAACAAACAACGAACAACTGCATTTTTATCATCTAACATTAACAATGATTGATAACATTAACAAATGTATTGCTCATTGTTAGTTCATGTTAGTTAATACATTAATGTTAACAAATGGGACCTTATTGTGAAGTGTTACCAATATTTTTAACCATCTTTTGAACTTTTGAAATGTTGACATTATCATGCAGACTTTGTCAATTTTAACAAACATAATGGCATAACAAACATTCATCGAAATCCATCAAACCCACCGGTAATACCTATTGATGTTTGTACTGTAGTTTTTCCTCCAAAATGATGTAACTTCCTGGAGGATGATGTCTTTGAGGACCTAAAAAATAGCAGGAAAAAAAACAACAACAATAAACTTATAGTTAAAAAAACAAACAAACAAAAAAAACGAATTTAAACAAAATACTAAGAAAACCATTTAGATTGAAATATTTTGAAGAGCACAAATAAAAAGAAAAACTTGAAATACTGTGATAAATTAAGACAAAAAATTATTTGCATATTTAAAATGTGTTGAAAATGTGTTGCATCGTAGGAAACAGAAACCCTTGTTATAAGATCATCTTTTCTTTTTTTTTTTTCTTTTTTTTTTGTGGTGAAAATCTTTTTTTTTTTTTTCAACCTTCCTCATTCTGTGACGTGAAAAAAAAAATGTATGCCAAAGTGTGAGCTGAAAACCTGAGATAACCTGTTTTCTAGACTTATGGTTTATTTTACTAAAATATGGACATTTATATATATGGTCTGGCTTGCACAACCCTCACAACAGTGCAAGACTCTTTCTTTCCTCCTCCTTCTTTTCTTCTAGCTGGTGTGTAATGGTTTCAGTCCTCTATCTCTCTGTGCTTTATCACTGTGGAGACCCAGCCTTGGCCGGACACCTTCATTCTGCAGCAGTGCTTGGCAATTATCCTTCAGTCACAGTAGCAAATGCCACGCGGAAGGACGAGACAGCCAACTCACTGTGACATATGAGGTACGGCGCTATCTCCCCGCTCTGCTTTAAGTTGAAAGGGGGTCTTATTATCAATTACAGCACATTATGCAGCATTAGCAACCGCATATTACCAGGACATGCTTCAGAAGATGATTCTTCCTGTAGGAAAGCACATGTATTTGTACACTGGGTGTATTTTGAACCCTGCTTGACTTACATCTACTGTATATAAATGTTTTCACATTACGGAGTGGATTGAGACGGTAGTGTGTTCCCCCCAAATAAACTGGTCTCCTATATTTTTCATTATTGTAGAACTGTTACAGTTTATCTCAATCGATTTGACACATTTATCCAAACCCAGATCACTGTTCTTAAAACAGTGATCTGAACACTTTTCAATTGTCCTAAACAGATTATAAGTTTTCAATTATTTTATACAAATTACAAATAAGATTTCAAATTACAAACCAGATTTGAGGGTGTAAGAAGAAGAGAAGGAGCAAGAAGAGTTGAGGGTGTAGGAAGAGGAGAAGGAGCAAAACAAGTTGAAGCTGTAGGGAGAGGAGAAAGAGCAAAAAGAGTTGATGGTGTAGGAGGAGAAGGAGCAAGAAGAGTTGAGGGTGTAGGAAGAGGAGAAGGAGCAAGGAAGAGAAGAAGAGGAGAAGGGGGAGGAGTAGAGGGAGAAGAGATGGGTAGATTAGAGGGCAATGGTATAGTAGGAAGAGAAGAAAATGTAAAAAGACATGAACGAAGAGGAAATCAGAGAGAAGCTGGCCAGAGAGTTCAGCCAAACATAAACTGATCCACAGTGGCTTCAATTATCTGCACATTTCAAAGGAAAACCTGGTAAGTAAATATATCATTCTGGTTTAATGAGTCTAGTCTAGAGTTTTGTCTTTTTCTAGTTATAATTCTTTAGTGTAAATGTTCCTATTTGTTCAAATTTTTTCACGATTGAAGTTCGAGAACATTCAGGTGGACAAACAATCAATGTCATTACAGTAAAACCAACTAACATATTGTACCCTCTGTTTCGTTTTTTTTTTTTTTTTTCACTAGATGATTTTGGAGTTGGATAGCAGTGCAACTCATTATGAGTACCTGTTTGTTGATGAAGCTGGATTTAATCTCAAAAACAACAACAACAAAAAGAAACGAGGAAGGAATGTGATTGGACATTGTACCACAGTCAGTGTCCCTGGACAATGAGGAGGCAACATCACCATGTGATAAAATCACCACAAATAAAACTATTGACTCCAAGCACAACTACGCAATATGCTTACAAAACCTTTCAAAATCTTGTTTTCAAAATCATAAAGTGTTAGGTGGCTTAAACTTTACAAAATTGGGGTAAAGGGTGAATATGTCAAATTTCCTAGGCCAAACATGTTTGGCCACTACTGTATGCATTTAAGTTTGCATTTTAGTTTAGAAAACATGTAGGTTCAAACCCTCATGTAATAAATTAGCTTGATGTTTTCCATCGTATGGTTGATTTTAAAACGTTTGGATATCTGTTAAAGGGTTAGTTCACCCAAAAATGAAAATTATGTCATTTATTATTCACCCTCAAGTTGTTCTACACCCATAAGACTTTTGTTCATCTTCGGAACTCAAATGAATATTATTTTTGATCAAATCCGATGGCTCAGTGAGGCCTGCATTGCCAATTAGATCATTTCCTTTTTCAATGCCCAGAAAGGTACTAAAAACATATTTAAAACAGTTCATGTGAGTACAGTGGTTCAACCTTAATATTATAAAGCGACGAGAATACTTTTTGTGCACTTGAAAAAAAAAAAAAAAAACGACTTTATTCAACAATATCTAGTGATGGGCGATTTCAAAACACTGCTTCATGAAGCTCCGAAGCTTTACGAATCTTTTGTTTCGAATTGAATTAGTGGTTCAGAGCACCAAAATCACGTGATTTCAGTAAACAAGGCTTTATTACGTCATAAGTGTTTCGAAATTTCAATGGTTCACGTGACATTAGCAGTTTGATATGCGCTTTGAACCACTGATTCAAAACAAAAGATTTGTAAAGCTTCAAAGCTTCATGAAGCGGTATTTTGAAATCGCCCATCACTAGATATTGTGGAATACAGTTGCTTTTTTCTTTTTTTTCTTTTTTTTTGGCGCACAAAATGTATTCTTGTCGCTTTATAATATTAAGGTTGAACTACTGTACTCACATGAAATGTTTTTAGCACCTTTCTGGACATTGTAATAGGAAATTATCTTGCTGGCAATGCAGGCCTCACTGAGCCATCGGATTTCATCAAAAATATCTTAATTTGTGTTCTGAAGATGAATGAAGGTCTTACGGGTGTAGAACAACAAGAGGGTGAGTAATTAATGACAGAATCTTCATTTTTGGGTGAACTAACCCTCTAAGCACCTGATTTATTGAAAATAAATGCAAATTTCTATGCACTATTTTGTGTTCTATAAATATGTCAATGGCTTAATTCAAACACATAAGGCACAGCACTATTCCAGCATTATTACTGCCTGGTTAGGCTGGACTGCAGGAGGTTTTTTAATAACACACTGGACTAAAGTGGCTGTTTAGTAAATCTATGTTTGCTGCTGTACCTTTAAGACCTTATACCTCCCACCTCATCGTCTGCAAACAAGGGCAAAGTGTACTTACTCTTGTGTCAACTATGTTGTGTTCCACATCAAACTTTCATAGAGAAATAATTAAGATAAATGATGCATGTAATAAGTATTAAATAGTGGTGAAATATGCAACCTCTAAAGCGAGAGAGTGACCATGCTGTCTGCATCCTTTCTCCCCAGTGGACAGGGACCATCTGGCCATGGCCATTATCACTGACCCTGATGTCAGGATCCTTAGCAGGGGGAAGAGGGCTCAAACATCCCTGGGTCTAGCCCCAAGCACCTGACTGCATCTCTACAACCTTGCAGAAGTGTGAGGGGACAAATTACAAAGTCACTCATATGATAACAGTATGGCTAACCAGGCTGCTTTGCTATATTAAAATGAATCAGTCTTTACTTGCTGGAGAAATTGTGTTATTTACTGAACATTTTGAAAGGCAAAGTCTCCTCAAAGTCAGTTTAGAACTATTTCTAAATGTGTATATATATATTTATATATATATATATACATATATATGCCTAGTTCTATCATGAAACTCTAGATAATGCAGGCAGATGGGCCCGTAATGCAAACCGATGATATTCTCAGTGTTAACTACTGGGCAAAAGCTGATTAGTTCAATGAGCTTGCTGCTCACAACATTTAAATGCCTGGTTAGCATTGACTGTAGAATTTTGACATCGATACCATGGGGAAAAACTGCCATATAGATATTTTTAATATTAAATATTTTTTGGCAGCAAATATTTTAGGCTGCTGTCACTTTATGACCTCATGCATGTATCTATTATACTGTTACACATGCATTTTCTTTAACTGTTTACGTACACGTAAAACATAACTTACTGTTTACATGACCACTCGCCAAGACCGGTGTTTTGACATTATTTTGTGTATTTGACTGTTTAAGCGCAATAAACAGTGAAAAAGTTTGAATCAATGACTCGCGCCAAAGTCACGTGATTTCAGCATTTTAACCGTTCGATAGGAGATCAGATTCACTGATTCGATTCGTAAAGCTCCAAAGCAGTGTTTTGAAATCGCCTATTACTATATTGTTGAAAAGTCGTTATTTTGTTTTTTTTGGCGCACAAAAAGTATCCTCGTTGCTTTATAATATTGAGGGTCTACTGAACTCACATGAACTGTTTTAAATATGTTTTTAGTACCTTTATGGATCTTGAGAGAGGAAATGTCATTGCTTTAAATGCAGGCCTCACTGAGCCATCGGATTAATCAAAAATATCTTAAGTTGTGTTCTGAAGATGAACAAAGGTCTTACGGGTGTAGAACGACATGACAGAAATTACAGAATTTTCATTTTTGGGTGAACTAACCCTTTAAAGGTTGTAAACATGTTGGCAGCAAACCACACATTTTTCTGTTCTTGTCTGTAAGTAATTTGTGCACTATATTGTCTTGCTTTGGTAAAAAAAAAAAATTGAGGTTGATGTCTTTCTCAGTCATTCGTTGGCAGTGTAATTCTGAAACATGTAAAGACTATTTCTATCTACATGCAGTGACTGAATGAATGGCCACCCACAGAAGAATCCAATATATATATTTATACATTCATGCTGTCGAAGGCATTGTGTTAATGAAATTTGAAATGCTTAGCATGATTACAGTGTTAGAAAATCAGATTAGAAAAAAGTTTTTCAACATACACTGGAACAGTATTTTCTGTCTAAAAGATGTTTTAATCAGCTATGCAATAAAGGTGCTGAGATTTCAGATGTTCTGCTATACTTCTAAACTACCACCACTTCAACTACATCCTCCTTCCAAAACCCTGACGTCAGAAGACATGTCAGCCAATCCCATGTGAGCAAAAGAATCGGAAAAGAATCCGACAGGACTCTGGCAGAAATCATATTTATGGATGAGCTAATGTATTAAAGATGTATTAACATTACTGTATGAAGCAGGGTGTGGCTGAAAAGAGTGGAACGAGGCCACTGGAGTGATTGCTAATGAGAGACAAGCACGACACACGGCTCGAGAGCAGTGGAGCTTTTATTATGCTGCAGAGTAGACGACTGCTTCCGCTTTTTCCAGTCATGGGTATGTGAGGTAATGCAGCATTGTTTTATCATATAAGATACATTTGTGTGTTGAAAGTTGAAGCATTATAACAACAGCTACTATGAGACACTTGTTGTTGCACACTGCAGTAAGCTAGATCGATATTGGGCAAATCATGGTACTCGCAGTAAATCAAGAAAATGAGATTTAAACAATAAAACTTAATTGCTAATTACAACACTAATGAAACAACCACTTTGACCATTTCAAAACCCAGAAGTCTGTATCTCCAAGCCTTTCTCTTGGTACAGCATATTGTGGCAATTTAGAGACAAACCCACTGAGAAATATCTGAGAATTAAACAGTTTCTGAAACACCAGGGGCCTCATTTATAAAATGTTGTATAGAAACCATCCTACATGTGATCTTACGATCATTTCTCCAATGTGTGTACGTGTGATTCAGAAAATGAACGTACGCAAAAAAAAAAAAAAAAAANNNGCGTACACCTTTCTTCCAGATGTAAAATTTATAAACTACAAATGATCTTGAAATTGCACTTAGCTGAATGGTTTCAGATCTCCGCCTGGTAAATGCTGCCTAATTAATGTCATTAACGTATAAAATAGCACCAGTCAACATCCAAATGCTTTACTTGAGAATGGCAAGCAGCAAGAATTGCTTAGATTTTCAAATACCTGCAGTACTTCTTAGCCACAAGGAAAAGTGCGTACATCTGCTTAGACCCTGACATGGCAGTAAGCACTTTTCCATGTCAAAGACCGTTTCTATAAATATGAACGTTGGAGTGGATTTTAACATATGCACACTCTCAGTTCAAATCTGTGTGTACGTAGGTTTTTAAAAAATGAGGCCCCATGTCATTGTGTAAATGTTATTGTGTTCAGAGGTGGAAAGAAATACTCTGAGAGCTCCCATTGTTCTGTGTACCTCAATGCAAACTTTTCTAATGAGAGAACCTAACCCAGAGTCTTGTAACGTAAATGCAATGTTTAGTTTCACCAAATGTCAAACCCTACAATCATAACAGGGAAAGTATGTTGATTACAACTTCCATTTCCTGGCCTGTATCCAGACTACAGTAAGCAATTCCTGGGCCCGGTACAAAATGGAGGGGCCCCTTATCGATGTCCCTGCTGTATGATTTTTGTTATAATGCATTTGTTCCTCCAAACTGTGTGCCGTGATGAAGGGACTTGTTTCTTCATTAAATATCCAAGGCCATGTAGAAGAGGCATACTCCTTTTTCTCCTGCATACTAAGCAATGCTAACTCATGTATTTAAAGATTAAGCATGCAGCTCATTGGCTACTAATACAGCAGGAACCAATCATCTGTGACCTATAGATAATGATGTGATAATTAGCAGGTGTGTTAAAGGACCTATTAGTCTGCGCAATCTAGAGTTTCATGCCAGAACTTTGTATTTCTGTCATGACAACTCTCGGAGTGTTTGGTATGGTAATGGATATGACAATGTAGATATATTTGGTCTTGGCGGAATAGATCTGCTACGCTGCTGCTGCTTAATTGCTGCTGCTGTTGATTATTGCTGCTGCTGCAGAGCAAGTACGGGACTTGCTACTGCCAATATATACACGACCCGCTGCTGTGAGCAAGTAAGACATGCTGCTGCTGTACAATATAGCGTACATGAAAAACCCCCCAACAGAGCAGGTGACATGATATTGGACAATACAAGCCCAGAGATGTCAGAGATCCCCCCATCAAAGCAGAAGGCAAGATGATGATTCACCCTAACCCCCCAGCAGATCTACCGCCAAAACATATGTACTGCTGCTGCTCCGAAGAGCCATATAGGAACCGTGTGTATGCTATCTATGTGTGCCTAGCCCATTTTGCCATGACAAGTATTCTGGGCTGTAAGGCTTGGCTCTAGTGGCCTATTAGACTATGTGTGCCTGGGCTACCACGCCGAATGGCTTAGCTTTAGTGAACAATATGGCTATGTGTGCCTGGGCTACCACGCCGAATGGCTTAGCTCTAGTGGCCTATGTCTATGTGTGTCTGAGCCAAAAGGCTCAAACATACCAAGAACGTGCATTATGTGTGGCTTTAACAAATGGTAAAACGTTGCAGGCTAATAGAGATAAGAAACCCTCCATGACCACCTGAGCAAATAATAGTATAATGATGTAGCATCGTTTGAAAATGTCATGTAACCCTGTATACTCTTAAAAGTAAACTCATTCAGATGAACGGAAAATTAATGAGCAGGGCTCCAACATGCATCAGCTGACCCAGCCCGAACGCGTAGGTACATGAAACATCAGCCTCGAAGAGTTGTTGAAATTGAGCAATACTATGAAACATATAGATTTACAAGTCAAAATATGAATGAGATTAGCCTAATAGAAACTCAATGTTTCCCTCAGAAACCATCCTAATACGCCGACCCGGTGCTAACGCCTTATAAACGAGTAGCTTTGAATCCCAAATGGATGTCCTACGGTTTAAATCTCTGATCACAATCCCACTTTTGCTCTCTTTCAAAAAGACAGATGTGAGTTTGTCTAGGTTTTTCATGCAGTATTATTGATGCAAGAATAGGAGGAATGCTTTGACATTTGGTCTGTTGCCCTGGCTTATGTGTAAGGTACTAATTAGCAGAGAAAACACTGTCAAACTGCCATATGGTAGGAGAGAAGTAGCAGCTTGCCAACTACAGCTACAGTCCTGAACATTTGCGACCGCAAACGTTTGTCAAGACAGCTTGTGTCAGGTATTATATGTAAATGTAGGCTAAATTAATCAGTGCGTTGTTTTTTAGATTTTTTTCTTCATCTTGTTTTTTCTTGGGCACGTCCCCAAGGTTATTGTCGCACACTTTTATTGTCTTTGCCATTTTTCTGCTTGGTTAGCAGGTATTATCTGAATCAGAGTTTAACATTATAAAGCTCATTCCATGTTACTACATTGATCCTCAAGTGGAGACAGTATTAAATGTGAATTAACAAGCTAAAAACATACATAAGTGTAATCGTGATGCTGAAGATAAGATGCTGTCATTATAACCAAGAGGTATGCGGTACAATTAAGAGGTTAAGTAGTGACAAACACTTGCAGAAAGGAAGAAATAATAGGGAACAAAGTGTTTCATCGCACTAATGGGACTTCAGGGGAGAGGAGAGATCTTGATGTACCATGATGCTCATTAAGACTATAGCAAACAAAGCTGCTCTACTCAGATGTCCTCATAATAATCTCAAGAGATTGAGGATTTGAGGTTTTCTCAGAGAGTTCTCACAGTGTTTAAGGCTGTTTGTCCCATTAGTGGTATTTGCCGTCACACGGGAATCAATTGGTCGAGCTGTTCTGTCAGAGGCTGTAAGATTGACGATGGAGGAGGAGGCCGAAAGGCAAACAGGAATGTTTTTGAGAGGAGAGATAAAGATCAAACCAACCTTTAGGAAGATGAAGGGGAACGGCAAAGGAAAGCCCGTAGTGAAATGATTTTCCATCAAAGTTTCATGGTTTTCTTGGAGAGCTGAAGCATGCTGGGCTTGGTTGTGCCAAGTGTTCAGAAGCTTGTCTGCAAGCAGCACAGCAGAATTTCTTTTAAAGAAAGGTCACTTTACTGACTGTTAAGTGCACTCCAAAACGTCACTCTAGTGCCATAATCAATTCCATTTTATTAAACATTTTTATTCAATTTTAAAATTGTAATTTCCTCTTCCTCATGTCTTTGAAAAGTATTGATTTTCAGTAACACTTTATTTTGATGGTCCCTTTTATAAATTCTGTTGACTATAAGTAACGTTGCACCTACATGTCAACCAACGTTTATTAGAGTATTTGTAGAGTATTAGCAGACTTTATTTTAATGCTCCCCAACAGACATTCCACTGACTATAAGTAACTTTGCAAGTACATGTCAACTTATTCTACCGACCCTAAACCTACCTCTAACTATCTACTAATACTCAGCTAATACTCTAATGAATTAGTTGGCATGTAGGTGCAATGTTACAGAATGTCTAAAAGTGACCTTAAAGTGTTACCTTATTTTCTATTTCAGTTTTTTTTCCCTCTATGCCATACAGCGAACACATATTTTTCAGCCTGATGCTTATATAACATTTACATGTACATTTTTGTACATTTGGATATACTCTGAAACATAAAATATAGACATATTCACAGCATCTAAAATGTTGCAGTATTTATGAGCTTTAGAAACTTTAGCTTTACTAATCTTTTATTTTATATCTATACTATAAATATATTTGTACAGTTATATGACTTTGTACAGTAATATTTAATGACAATATTTGGTTATGGTTAAAATATATTATAATACTGTAATATATATATATTTATATATTATTACAGTATTATGATATATTTTAACCATAACCAAATATTGTCATTAAATCCTTTCAATTACGATGTGCTAACTAATTTTGATTTAGTATTAATATTAATGTGCTCCCTACTTCAATATAATATTGTCAATGCTCTCCCACATAATTTGCTATTATAACTGCACTTTCCTGTAGCTCAGTGGTTAGAGCATGGCTCAGGGCCCTTCCCCCTGACTCAAGTCACTGAAAATTCTTCAAGACATATAATGTAACTTGTGTATCTATTGTTTTTCCCTTTTTATGTTTGGTATCATTTTAAATGTCTCAGTGCGATTGGTAAAATGGTCTCAATTTCACAACAGTCACTGGTATTATGATCCTCTTTTTGGGTGGTGCCTTTTGTGAAAACCTACTCCTCTCCCCCAAAACACATGCACATGTTGGTGTAATAAAAATGTACAATCCTTTTTTCTGGTCCTGGTATAAAAGGTAAAGTGCAAAGCAGTCATGCGGGATCTTCTGTAGCCAGAACCCCCACACAGAGATGGGTGAATGTCTGAAGACATATCAATGTGTGTATATGCATTTCTTTGAGTAATTGATGTTATGCATTTATCATTTCTGAATTGGCTTCTAATTGTCTAACTGTAATGTAATTGGCATGATATATTTTACTTGACAAATAAAATGTTATATTTGATGTACTCTTGATTCTTCTGAAATCATTATGACCGGTAGATTGTTGGAGTCCGTTATTTCCGTAAATCTGCGTCAGGACAGGTCAAACTAGAGAGCCCCATGAAAGGAGCATGTGGGCACATCATGGGACTTTTTGAGTTTGTCTGTTATTGACTTAGCAAGTTGCAGTATCGTGACTAAGAAAACTGTATTTTTGTATGAACAAGCATGTGGCGGTTCGACTCAAATGCATTAGTAAACTCTGCACCCTCTGACTAAGAATCATAAACTGGAGAATTTATGTCCGTGAGAACGCAGTCGGCCGATGCGAATTCTCTAAGCGATAATGGGTCCGTAATGAAAGAATAATTAAAAATAAGAGATACCCAGAATAATCAAATATCTAAATTAATATATAACAAATTATTAATTTCTAATTGGAAACACAACCTAAGTGTAATAATCATTTGAAATTGGAGTCAGATTAAACGAGTGAAATTAGGTGAACATTCAGAGACGCTGAAAAGGCATACACTCGTTAACCTTCGCCCGGGCGTGTCGGATTCCGTTTTTGGGCCGATGCGGGGTTCCTTACAAATCTAATCCATAATATATAATATTAATCCTATTATTTCTATGAATTCATTATTCTATGAGCCTAAAAAGATTCATAAAATGTGCATTTGTGTATATCAAGTTGCAGTAACGTATAGGTACAGTACTATAAACAAACATTTGCGCATTGGATAAAGGTGCCACAGTATAAGCCCGAGATGTTAGTTTATTTATGGTTGGGGTTAGTGGCTCAGAAATATCTCTGCATATTGCAGTTTAAGCCAATTTCATGTTTTGTGTCATTCAAACGCATAATAATACCTGAGAATCGCCCAGGTTTGACACTTGATCCTCCAGACTGAGGTGAGAATGTCACCAGAGTGACGTTTTGGTGGTGCTGGATAAACGCAGCTAGAGTGACGTTTCTCATATGAGACTTTTATTACAGAAATATTGTTGTGCTCAAATTTATTGTTCACATCAAAAGCTTAGAATGAAGAAACCAACCTTAAGGTCTGTAACAATATTAAATTGCAAAGAAGAATTCAGACGGAGAGGAGCTCTCAAATGCTAACCACATTTGAAAAGATGTCCCTGAGAGCACAATAAAAAATCTTATCAGTATGTGCATCAGGCCAGAGCTCAGTTGTAAATCAAGACATCAGCACGAGCTGGCAGTGACCTTCCACAGTTATCTGCAAAGGCATACGCCATGAGATTGCAACTCAAATATTGCTGTCTGTGTGCCTGCTATAGTTGGCCTGGCAGGTATGCCCTATCTGTGCCACCACCACTGGGCAGGATGCAACAAAAACCTCCGGCTCGAATCAGCAGCTAAGTTGAGCCTAGTACAGCAGCAATATCCCCTGCCCATGAGAATCAAATCTGACAACTTGAAAAAAAAAGAAAAAAAAAAAAAAAAGTGCAGGGAATAGATCACATGAACCCATAGATAGGTCATGTACTGTTGACATAATGACCTTATGCTATTGTGTGTTTTTTTAGGATTCTTTGATTAATATGAAGTTCTATAGTACAAAAGAGCATGTATTTGAACAACAAATCTTTTAGAACATTCTAAATGTCTTTTCTGTCACTTTTGATCAATTTAAGGCTTCCTCGCTGAATACACATGTTATTATTATTATTATTACTACTACTATGATTCATTTCCAAGTTGATAACAGGAAATTACTCAAACTGAGCTATCGGGGGAGAAGAGCCTTGGTGAGAGAGGTAAAGAAGAACCCAAAGATCACTGTGGCTGAGCTCCAGAGATGCAGTCGGGAGATGGGAGAAAGTTGTAGAAAGTCAACCATCACTGCAGCCCTCCACCAGTCGGGGCTTTATGGCAGAATGACCCGACGGAAGCCTCTCCTTAGTGCAAGACACATGAAAGCCCGCATGGAGTTTGCCAAGATGGTGAGAAATAAGATTCTCTGGTCTGATGAGACCAAGATAGAACTTTTTGGCCTTAATTCTAAGCGGTATGTGT